>JBBDHG010000400.1:552500-555000 GCA_037951165.1 Lophius americanus
TTAGGGTTAGGGTTAGGGTTAGGGTTAGGGTTAGGGTTAGGGTTAGGGTTAGGGTTAGGGTTAGGGTTAGGGTTAGGGTTAGGGTTAGGGTTAGGGTTAGGGTTAGGGTTAGGGTTAGGGTTAGGGTTAGGGTTAGGGTTAGGGTTAGGGTTAGGGTTAGGGTTAGGGTTAGGGTTAGGGTTAGGGTTAGGGTTAGGGTTAGGGTTAGGGTTAGGGTTAGGGTTAGGGTTAGGGTTAGGGTTAGGGTTAGGGTTAGGGTTAGGGTTAGGGTTAGGGTTAGGGTTAGGGTTAGGGTTAGGGTTAGGGTTAGGGTTAGGGTTAGGGTTAGGGTTAGGGTTAGGGTTAGGGTTAGGGTTAGGGTTAGGGTTAGGGTTAGGGTTAGGGTTAGGGTTAGGGTTAGGGTTAGGGTTAGGGTTAGGGTTAGGGTTAGGGTTAGGGTTAGGGTTAGGGTTAGGGTTAGGGTTAGGGTTAGGGTTAGGGTTAGGGTTAGGGTTAGGGTTAGGGTTAGGGTTAGGGTTAGGGTTAGGGTTAGGGTTAGGGTTAGGGTTAGGGTTAGGGTTAGGGTTAGGGTTAGGGTTAGGGTTAGGGTTAGGGTTAGGGTTAGGGTTAGGGTTAGGGTTAGGGTTAGGGTTAGGGTTAGGGTTAGGGTTAGGGTTAGGGTTAGGGTTAGGGTTAGGGTTAGGGTTAGGGTTAGGGTTAGGGTTAGGGTTAGGGTTAGGGTTAGGGTTAGGGTTAGGGTTAGGGTTAGGGTTAGGGTTAGGGTTAGGGTTAGGGTTAGGGTTAGGGTTAGGGTTAGGGTTAGGGTTAGGGTTAGGGTTAGGGTTAGGGTTAGGGTTAGGGTTAGGGTTAGGGTTAGGGTTAGGGTTAGGGTTAGGGTTAGGGTTAGGGTTAGGGTTAGGGTTAGGGTTAGGGTTAGGGTTAGGGTTAGGGTTAGGGTTAGGGTTAGGGTTAGGGTTAGGGTTAGGGTTAGGGTTAGGGTTAGGGTTAGGGTTAGGGTTAGGGTTAGGGTTAGGGTTAGGGTTAGGGTTAGGGTTAGGGTTAGGGTTAGGGTTAGGGTTAGGGTTAGGGTTAGGGTTAGGGTTAGGGTTAGGGTTAGGGTTAGGGTTAGGGTTAGGGTTAGGGTTAGGGTTAGGGTTAGGGTTAGGGTTAGGGTTAGGGTTAGGGTTAGGGTTAGGGTTAGGGTTAGGGTTAGGGTTAGGGTTAGGGTTAGGGTTAGGGTTAGGGTTAGGGTTAGGGTTAGGGTTAGGGTTAGGGTTAGGGTTAGGGTTAGGGTTAGGGTTAGGGTTAGGGTTAGGGTTAGGGTTAGGGTTAGGGTTAGGGTTAGGGTTAGGGTTAGGGTTAGGGTTAGGGTTAGGGTTAGGGTTAGGGTTAGGGTTAGGGTTAGGGTTAGGGTTAGGGTTAGGGTTAGGGTTAGGGTTAGGGTTAGGGTTAGGGTTAGGGTTAGGGTTAGGGTTAGGGTTAGGGTTAGGGTTAGGGTTAGGGTTAGGGTTAGGGTTAGGGTTAGGGTTAGGGTTAGGGTTAGGGTTAGGGTTAGGGTTAGGGTTAGGGTTAGGGTTAGGGTTAGGGTTAGGGTTAGGGTTAGGGTTAGGGTTAGGGTTAGGGTTAGGGTTAGGGTTAGGGTTAGGGTTAGGGTTAGGGTTAGGGTTAGGGTTAGGGTTAGGGTTAGGGTTAGGGTTAGGGTTAGGGTTAGGGTTAGGGTTAGGGTTAGGGTTAGGGTTAGGGTTAGGGTTAGGGTTAGGGTTAGGGTTAGGGTTAGGGTTAGGGTTAGGGTTAGGGTTAGGGTTAGGGTTAGGGTTAGGGTTAGGGTTAGGGTTAGGGTTAGGGTTAGGGTTAGGGTTAGGGTTAGGGTTAGGGTTAGGGTTAGGGTTAGGGTTAGGGTTAGGGTTAGGGTTAGGGTTAGGGTTAGGGTTAGGGTTAGGGTTAGGGTTAGGGTTAGGGTTAGGGTTAGGGTTAGGGTTAGGGTTAGGGTTAGGGTTAGGGTTAGGGTTAGGGTTAGGGTTAGGGTTAGGGTTAGGGTTAGGGTTAGGGTTAGGGTTAGGGTTAGGGTTAGGGTTAGGGTTAGGGTTAGGGTTAGGGTTAGGGTTAGGGTTAGGGTTAGGGTTAGGGTTAGGGTTAGGGTTAGGGTTAGGGTTAGGGTTAGGGTTAGGGTTAGGGTTAGGGTTAGGGTTAGGGTTAGGGTTAGGGTTAGGGTTAGGGTTAGGGTTAGGGTTAGGGTTAGGGTTAGGGTTAGGGTTAGGGTTAGGGTTAGGGTTAGGGTTAGGGTTAGGGTTAGGGTTAGGGTTAGGGTTAGGGTTAGGGTTAGGGTTAGGGTTAGGGTTAGGGTTAGGGTTAGGGTTAGGGTTAGGGTTAGGGTTAGGGTTAGGGTTAGGGTTAGGGTTAGGGTTAGGGTTAGGGTTAGGGTTAGGGTTAGGGTTAGGGTTAGGGTTAGGGTTAGGGTTAGGGTTAGGGTTAGGGTTAGGGTTAGGGTTAGGGTTAGGGTTAGGGTTAGGGTTAGGGTTAG
>JBBDHG010000401.1:7500-30547 GCA_037951165.1 Lophius americanus
TAGATCAATCTAGATAGATCTATCTATCTAGATCTATCTATCTATGTATCTGTCTAGATCTATCTAGATCTATCTATCTAGATCTATCTATCTATCTATCTATCTATCTATCTATCTATCTATCTATATAGATCTATGTATCTAGATCAATCTAGATAGATAGATCTATCTATCTATCTATCTATCTATCTATATATGTATCTATGTATCTATGTATCTAGAGCTATCTATGTATCTAGATCTATCTATGTATCTAGATCTATCATAGCTATATAGATCTATCGATCTATCTGTATAGATCTATCTATCTATCTATCTATATAGATCGATCTATCTATCTATCTATCTATCTATCTATCTATCTATCTATCTATCTATCTATCTATCTATCTATCTATCTAGATCTATGTATCTAGATCAATCTAGATAGATCTATCTATCTATCTAGATCTATCTATGTATATAGATCTATCTATCTATCTATCTATCTATGTATCTAGATCTATCTATGTATCTAGATCTATCTATGTATATAGATCTATCTATCTATGTATATAGATCTATCTATCTATCTATCTATATAGATCTATGTATCTAGATCAATCTAGATAGATCTATCTATCTAGATCTATCTATCTATGTATCTATCTAGATCTATCTAGATCTATCTATCTAGATCTATCTATCTATCTATCTATCTATCTATCTATCTATCTATGTATATAGATCTATCTATGTATCTAGATCTATCTATGTATCTAGATCTATCGATCTATCTGTATAGATCTATCGATCTATCTGTATAGATCTATCTATCTATCTATATAGATCTATCTATCTATCTATCTATCTATCTATATAGATCTATCTATCTATCTATCTATCTATCTATCCATCCATCCATCCATCCATCATCCATCCATCCTCCATCCATCTATCTATCTATCTATCTATCTATCTATCTATCTATCTATCTATCTATCTATCTATCTATCTATCTATCTATCTATCTATCTATCTATCTATCTATCTATCTATCTATCTATCTATCTATCTATCTATCTATCTATCTATCTATCTATCTATCTATATAGATCTATGTATCTACATCAATCTAGATAGATCTATCTATCTATCTAGATCTATCTATGTATCTATCTAGATCTATCTATCTATCTATCTAGATCTATCTATCTATGTATCTATCTAGATCTATCTATCTATCTATCTATCTATCTATCTATCTATCTATATAGATCTATGTATCTAGATCAATCTAGATAGATCTATCTATCTATCTAGATCTATCTATGTATATAGATCTATCTATCTATCTATCTATGTATCTAGATCTATCTATGTATCTAGATCTATCTATGTATATAGATCTATCTATCTATGTATATAGATCTAAATATCTATCTATCTATATAGATCTATGTATCTAGATCAATCTAGATAGATCTATCTATCTAGATCTATCTATCTATGTATCTATCTAGATCTATCTATCTAGATCTATCTATCTATCTATCTATCTATCTATCTATCTATCTATCTATCTATCTATCTATCTATATAGATCTATGTATCTAGATCAATCTAGATAGATAGATCTATCTATCTATCTATCTATCTATCTATCTATCTATCTATGTATCTATGTATCTATGTATCTAGAGCTATCTATGTATCTAGATCTATCTATGTATCTAGATCAATCTAGATAGATCTATCTATCTATCTATGTATCTATCTAGATCTATCTAGATCTATCTATCTAGATCTATCTATCTATCTATCTATCTATCTATCTATGTATATAGATCTATCTATGTATCTAGATCTATCTATGTATGTAGATCTATCGATCTATCTGTATAGATCTATCTATCTATCTATCTATATAGATCTATCTATATAGATCTATCTATATAGATCTATCTATATAGATCTATCTATCTATCTATATAGATCTATCTATCTATCTATCTATATAGATCTATCTATATAGATCTAATCTATGTAGATCTATCTATATAGATCTATCTATCTATATAGATCTATCTATCTATCTATCTATGTATAGATCTATCTATCTATCTATCTATGTATCTAGATCTATCTATGTATGTAGATCTATCGATCTATCTGTATAGATCTATCTATCTATCTATCTATATAGATCTATCTATATAGATCTATCTATATAGATCTATCTATATAGATCTATCTATATAGATCTATCTATATAGATCTATCTATCTATCTATATAGATCTATCTATCTATCTATCTATATAGATCTATCTATATAGATCTATCTATGTAGATCTATCTATATAGATCTATCTATCTATATAGATCTATCTATCTATCTATCTATGTATAGATCTATCTATCTATCTATCTATGTATCTAGATCTATCTGTCTATCTATCTATCTATCTATCTATCTATCTATCTATCTATGTATCTAGATCTATCTATGTATCTAGATCTATCTATCTATCTAGATCTATCTATGTATATAGATCTATCTATCTATCTATCTATGTATCTAGATCTATCTATGTATCTAGATCTATCTATGTATATAGATCTATCTATCTATGTATATAGATCTAAATATCTATCTATCTATATAGATCTATGTATCTAGATCAATCTAGATAGATCTATCTATCTAGATCTATCTATCTATGTATCTATCTAGATCTATCTAGATCTATCTATCTAGATCTATCTATCTATCTATCTATCTATCTATCTATCTATCTATATAGATCTATGTATCTAGATCAATCTAGATAGATCTATCTATCTATCTATCTATCTATCTATCTATCTATCTATGTATCTATGTATCTATGTATCTATGTATCTAGAGCTATCTATGTATCTAGATCTATCTATGTATCTAGATCAATCTAGATAGATCTATCTATCTATGTATCTAACTAGATCTATCTAGATCTATCTATCTAGATCTATCTATCTATCTATCTATCTATCTATCTATCTATCTATCTATCTATGTATATAGATCTATCTATGTATCTAGATCTATCTATGTATGTAGATCTATCGATCTATCTGTATAGATCTATCTATCTATCTATCTATATAGATCTATCTATATAGATCTATCTATATAGATCTATCTATATAGATCTATCTATATAGATCTATCTATATAGATCTATCTATCTATCTATATAGATCTATCTATCTATCTATATAGATCTATCTATATAGATCTATCTATGTAGATCTATCTATATAGATCTATCTATCTATATAGATCTATCTATCTATCTATCTATGTATAGATCTATCTATCTATCTATCTATGTATCTAGATCTATCTGTCTATCTATCTATCTATCTATCTATCTATCTATCTATGTATCTAGATCTATCTATGTATCTAGATCTATCTATGTATCTAGATCTATCGATCTATCTGTATAGATCTATCTATTTATCTATATAGATCTATCTATCTATCTATCTATCTATCTATCTATCTATCTATCTATCTATCTATCTATCTATATAGATCTATGTATCTACATCAATCTAGATAGATCTATCTATCCATCTAGATCTATCTATGTATCTATCTAGATCTATCTATCTATCTATCTAGATCTATCTATCTATGTATCTATCTAGATCTATCTATCTATCTATCTATCTATCTATCTATCTATCTATCTATCTATATAGATCTATGTATCTAGATCAATCTAGATAGATCTATCTATCTATCTATCTATGTATCTAGATCTATCTATGTATCTAGATCTATCTATGTATATAGATCTATCTATCTATGTATATAGATCTATATATCTATCTATCTATATAGATCTATGTATCTAGATCAATCTAGATAGATCTATCTATCTAGATCTATCTATCTATGTATCTGTCTAGATCTATCTAGATCTATCTATCTAGATCTATCTATCTATCTATCTATCTATCTATCTATCTATCTATCTATCTATCTATCTATATAGATCTATGTATCTAGAGCTATCTATGTATCTAGATCAATCTAGATAGATAGATCTATCTATCTATCTATCTATCTATCTATCTATGTATCTATGTATCTATGTACCTAGAGCTATCTATGTATCTAGATCTATCTATGTATCTATCTAGATCTATCTATGTATCTATCTAGATCTATCTATCTATCTATCTATCTATCTATCTATCTATCTATCTATCTATCTATCTATCTATCTATCTATCTATCTATCTATCTATCTATCTATATAGATCTATGTATCTAGATCAATCTAGATAGATCTATCTATCTATCTAGATCTATCTATGTATATAGATCTATCTATCTATATATCTATGTATCTAGATCTATCTATGTATCTAGATCTATCTATCTATGTATCTATCTAGATCTATCTAGATCTATCTATCTAGATCTATCTATCTATCTATCTATCTATCTATCTATATAGATCTATGTATCTAGATCAATCTAGATAGATCTATCTATCTAGATCTATCTATCTATGTATCTATCTAGATCTATCTAGATCTATCTATCTAGATCTATCTATCTATCTATCTATCTATCTATCTATATAGATCTATGTATCTAGATCAATCTAGATAGATAGATCTATCTATCTATCTATCTATCTATCTATGTATCTATGTATCTATGTATCTAGAGCTATCTATGTATCTAGATCTATCTATGTATCTAGATCAATCTAGATAGATCTATCTATCTATCTATGTATCTATCTAGATCTATCTAGATCTATCTATCTAGATCTATCTATCTATCTATCTATCTATCTATCTATCTATCTATCTATGTATATAGATCTATCTATGTATCTAGATCTATCTATGTATGTAGATCTATCGATCTATCTGTATAGATCTATCTATCTATCTATCTATATAGATCTATCTATATAGATCTATCTATATAGATCTATCTATATAGATCTATCTATATAGATCTATCTATCTATCTATATAGATCTATCTATCTATCTATCTATATAGATCTATCTATATAGATCTATCTATGTAGATCTATCTATATAGATCTATCTATCTATATAGATCTATCTATCTATCTATCTATGTATAGATCTATCTATCTATCTATCTATGTATCTAGATCTATCTGTCTATCTATCTATCTATCTATCTATCTATCTATCTATCTATGTATCTAGATCTATCTATGTATCTAGATCTATCTATGTATCTAGATCTATCGATCTATCTGTATAGATCTATCTATTTATCTATATAGATCTATCTATCTATCTATCTATCTATCTATCTATCTATCTATCTATCTATCTATCTATCTATCTATCTATCTATCTATATAGATCTATGTATCTACATCAATCTAGATAGATCTATCTATCCATCTAGATCTATCTATGTATCTATCTAGATCTATCTATCTATCTATCTAGATCTATCTATCTATGTATCTATCTAGATCTATCTATCTATCTATCTATCTATCTATCTATCTATCTATCTATATAGATCTATGTATCTAGATCAATCTAGATAGATCTATCTATCTATCTATCTATGTATCTAGATCTATCTATGTATCTAGATCTATCTATGTATATAGATCTATCTATCTATGTATATAGATCTATATATCTATCTATCTATATAGATCTATGTATCTAGATCAATCTAGATAGATCTATCTATCTAGATCTATCTATCTATGTATCTGTCTAGATCTATCTAGATCTATCTATCTAGATCTATCTATCTATCTATCTATCTATCTATCTATCTATCTATATAGATCTATGTATCTAGAGCTATCTATGTATCTAGATCAATCTAGATAGATAGATCTATCTATCTATCTATCTATCTATCTATCTATGTATCTATGTATCTATGTATCTAGAGCTATCTATGTATCTAGATCTATCTATGTATCTATCTAGATCTATCTATGTATCTATCTAGATCTATCTATCTATCTATCTATCTATCTATCTATCTATCTATCTATCTATCTATCTATCTATCTATCTATCTATCTATCTATCTATCTATCTATCTATCTATCTATCTATATAGATCTATGTATCTAGATCAATCTAGATAGATCTATCTATCTATCTAGATCTATCTATGTATATAGATCTATCTATCTATCTATGTATCTAGATCTATCTATGTATCTAGATCTATCTATCTATGTATCTATCTAGATCTATCTATCTATCTAGATCTATCTAGCTATGAATCTAGATCAATCTAGATAGATCTATCTATGTATCTAGATCTATCTTTCTATCTATCTATGTATCTAGATCTATCTATGTATCTAGATTTATCTATGTATATAGATCTATCTATGTATCTAGAACTATCTATGTATATAGATCTATCTATCTATGTATATAGATCTATCTATGTATCTATCTAGATCTATCTAGATCTATCTATCTAGATCTATCTATCTATCTATCTATCTATCTATCTATCTATCTATCTATCTATCTATCTATGTATATAGATCTATCTATGTATATATCTATCTATCTATCTATCTATATATGTATCTATGTATCTATGTATCTAGAGCTATCTATGTATCTAGATCTATCTATGTATCTAGATCTATCTAGCTATATAGATCTATCGATCTATCTGTATAGATCTATCTATCTATCTATCTATATAGATCTATCTATCTATCTATCTATCTATCTATCTATCTATCTATCTATGTATGTATATAGATCTATCTATTTATCTAGATTTATCTGTATAGATCTATCTATCTATCTATATAGATCTATCTATCTATCTATCTATCTATCTATATAGATCTATCTATCTATCTATCTATCTATCTATATAGATCTATCTATATAGATCTATCTATATAGATCTATCTATATAGATCTATCTATATAGATCTATCTATCTATCTATATAGATCTATCTATCTATCTATCTATCTATCTATATAGATCTATCTATATAGATCTATCTATGTAGATCTATCTAGATAGATCTATCTATCTATCTAGATCTATCTATGTATATAGATCTATCTATCTATCTATCTATGTATCTAGATCTATCTATGTATCTAGATCTATCTATGTATATAGATCTATCTATCTATGTATATAGATCTAAATATCTATCTATCTATATAGATCTATGTATCTAGATCAATCTAGATAGATATATCTATCTAGATCTATCTATCTATGTATCTATCTAGATCTATCTAGATCTATCTATCTAGATCTATCTATCTATCTATCTATCTATCTATCTATCTATCTATATAGATCTATGTATCTAGATCAATCTAGATAGATAGATCTATCTATCTATCTATCTATCTATCTATCTATGTATCTATGTATCTATGTATCTAGAGCTATCTATGTATCTAGATCTATCTATGTATCTAGATCAATCTAGATAGATCTATCTATCTATCTATGTATCTATCTAGATCTATCTAGATCTATCTATCTAGATCTATCTATCTATCTATCTATCTATCTATCTATCTATCTATGTATATAGATCTATCTATGTATCTAGATCTATCTATGTATGTAGATCTATCGATCTATCTGTATAGATCTATCTATCTATCTATCTATATAGATCTATCTATATAGATCTATCTATATAGATCTATCTATATAGATCTATCTATATAGATCTATCTATCTATCTATATAGATCTATCTATCTATCTATATAGATCTATCTATCTATCTATCTATATAGATCTATCTATATAGATCTATCTATGTAGATCTATCTATATAGATCTATCTATCTATATAGATCTATCTATCTATCTATCTATGTATAGATCTATCTATCTATCTATCTATGTATCTAGATCTATCTGTCTATCTATCTATCTATCTATCTATCTATCTATCTATCTATCTATCTATCTATCTATCTATCTATCTATCTATCTATCTATCTATCTATGTATCTAGATCTATCTATGTATCTAGATCTATCTATGTATCTAGATCTATCGATCTATCTGTATAGATCTATCTATTTATCTATATAGATCTATCTATCTATCTATCTATCTATCTATCTATCTATCTATCTATATAGATCTATGTATCTACATCAATCTAGATAGATCTATCTATCCATCTAGATCTATCTATGTATCTATCTAGATCTATCTATCTATCTATCTAGATCTATCTATCTATGTATCTATCTAGATCTATCTATCTATCTATCTATCTATCTATCTATCTATCTATCTATCTATCTATCTATATAGATCTATGTATCTAGATCAATCTAGATAGATCTATCTATCTATCTAGATCTATCTATGTATATAGATCTATCTATCTATCTATCTATGTATCTAGATCTATCTATGTATCTAGATCTATCTATGTATATAGATCTATCTATCTATGTATATAGATCTATATATCTATCTATCTATATAGATCTATGTATCTAGATCAATCTAGATAGATCTATCTATCTAGATCTATCTATCTATGTATCTGTCTAGATCTATCTAGATCTATCTATCTAGATCTATCTATCTATCTATCTATCTATCTATCTATCTATCTATCTATATAGATCTATGTATCTAGATCTATCTATATAGATCTATCTATATAGATCTATCTATCTATCTATATAGATCTATCTATCTATCTATCTATCTATATAGATCTATCTATATAGATCTATCTATGTAGATCTATCTATATAGATCTATCTATCTATATAGATCTATCTATCTATCTATCTATATATGTATAGATCTATCTATCTATCTATCTATCTATCTATGTATCTAGATCTATCTATCTATCTATCTATCTATCTATCTATCTATCTATCTATCTATCTATCTATCTATCTATCTATCTATCTATCTATGTATCTAGATCTATCTATGTATCTAGATCTATCTATGTATCTAGATCTATCGATCTATCTGTATAGATCTATCTATTTATCTATATAGATCTATCTATCTATCTATCTATCTATCTATCTATCTATCTATCTATCTATCTATCTATCTATCTATCTATCTATCTATCTATCTATCTATCTATCTATCTATCTATCTATCTATCTATCTATATAGATCTATGTATCTACATCAATCTAGATAGATCTATCTATCTATCTAGATCTATCTATGTATCTATCTAGATCTATCTATCTATCTATCTAGATCTATCTATCTATGTATCTATCTAGATCTATCTATCTATCTATCTATCTATCTATCTATCTATCTATCTATCTATCTATCTATCTATCTATCTATCTATCTATCTATCTATCTATCTATCTATCTATATAGATCTATGTATCTAGATCAATCTAGATAGATCTATCTATCTATCTAGATCTATCTATGTATATAGATCTATCTATCTATCTATCTATCTATGTATCTAGATCTATCTATGTATCTAGATCTATCTATCTATGTATCTATCTAGATCTATCTATCTATCTAGATCTATCTAGCTATGAATCTAGATCAATCTAGATAGATCTATCTATGTATCTAGATCTATCTTTCTATCTATCTATGTATCTAGATCTATCTATGTATCTAGATTTATCTATGTATATAGATCTATCTATGTATCTAGAACTATCTATGTATATAGATCTATCTATCTATGTATATAGATCTATCTATGTATCTATCTAGATCTATCTAGATCTATCTATCTAGATCTATCTATCTATCTATCTATCTATGTATATAGATCTATCTATGTATCTAGATCTATCTATGTATCTAGATCTATCGATCTATCTGTATAGATCTATCGATCTATCTGTATAGATCTATCGATATATCTGTATAGATCTATCTATCTATCTATATAGATCTATCTATCTATCTATCTATCTATCTATCTATCTATCTATCTATCTATCTATCTATCTATCTATCTATCTATCTATCTATCTATCTATCTATCTATCTATCTATCTATATAGATCTATGTATCTACATCAATCTAGATAGATCTATCTATCTATCTAGATCTATCTATGTATCTATCTAGATCTATCTATCTATCTATCTAGATCTATCTATCTATGTATCTATCTAGATCTATCTATCTATCTATCTATCTATCTATCTATCTATCTATCTATATAGATCTATGTATCTAGATCAATCTAGATAGATCTATCTATCTATCTAGATCTATCTATGTATATAGATCTATCTATCTATCTATCTATCTATGTATCTAGATCTATCTATGTATCTAGATCTATCTATGTATATAGATCTATCTATCTATGTATCTATGTATCTATGTACCTAGAGCTATCTATGTATCTAGATCTATCTATGTATCTATCTAGATCTATCTATGTATCTATCTAGATCTATCTATCTATCTATCTATCTATCTATCTATCTATCTATCTATCTATCTATCTATCTATCTATCTATCTATCTATCTATCTATATAGATCTATGTATCTAGATCAATCTAGATAGATCTATCTATCTATCTAGATCTATCTATGTATATAGATCTATCTATCTATATATCTATGTATCTAGATCTATCTATGTATCTAGATCTATCTATCTATGTATCTATCTAGATCTATCTAGATCTATCTATCTAGATCTATCTATCTATCTATCTATCTATCTATCTATATAGATCTATGTATCTAGATCAATCTAGATAGATCTATCTATCTAGATCTATCTATCTATGTATCTATCTAGATCTATCTAGATCTATCTATCTAGATCTATCTATCTATCTATCTATCTATCTATCTATCTATATAGATCTATGTATCTAGATCAATCTAGATAGATAGATCTATCTATCTATCTATCTATCTATCTATGTATCTATGTATCTATGTATCTAGAGCTATCTATGTATCTAGATCTATCTATGTATCTAGATCAATCTAGATAGATCTATCTATCTATCTATGTATCTATCTAGATCTATCTAGATCTATCTATCTAGATCTATCTATCTATCTATCTATCTATCTATCTATCTATCTATGTATATAGATCTATCTATGTATCTAGATCTATCTATGTATGTAGATCTATCGATCTATCTGTATAGATCTATCTATCTATCTATCTATATAGATCTATCTATATAGATCTATCTATATAGATCTATCTATATAGATCTATCTATATAGATCTATCTATCTATCTATATAGATCTATCTATCTATCTATCTATATAGATCTATCTATATAGATCTATCTATGTAGATCTATCTATATAGATCTATCTATCTATATAGATCTATCTATCTATCTATCTATGTATAGATCTATCTATCTATCTATCTATGTATCTAGATCTATCTGTCTATCTATCTATCTATCTATCTATCTATCTATCTATCTATGTATCTAGATCTATCTATGTATCTAGATCTATCTATGTATCTAGATCTATCGATCTATCTGTATAGATCTATCTATTTATCTATATAGATCTATCTATCTATCTATCTATCTATCTATCTATCTATCTATCTATCTATCTATCTATCTATCTATCTATCTATCTATATAGATCTATGTATCTACATCAATCTAGATAGATCTATCTATCCATCTAGATCTATCTATGTATCTATCTAGATCTATCTATCTATCTATCTAGATCTATCTATCTATGTATCTATCTAGATCTATCTATCTATCTATCTATCTATCTATCTATCTATCTATCTATATAGATCTATGTATCTAGATCAATCTAGATAGATCTATCTATCTATCTATCTATGTATCTAGATCTATCTATGTATCTAGATCTATCTATGTATATAGATCTATCTATCTATGTATATAGATCTATATATCTATCTATCTATATAGATCTATGTATCTAGATCAATCTAGATAGATCTATCTATCTAGATCTATCTATCTATGTATCTGTCTAGATCTATCTAGATCTATCTATCTAGATCTATCTATCTATCTATCTATCTATCTATCTATCTATCTATATAGATCTATGTATCTAGAGCTATCTATGTATCTAGATCAATCTAGATAGATAGATCTATCTATCTATCTATCTATCTATCTATCTATGTATCTATGTATCTATGTATCTAGAGCTATCTATGTATCTAGATCTATCTATGTATCTATCTAGATCTATCTATGTATCTATCTAGATCTATCTATCTATCTATCTATCTATCTATCTATCTATCTATCTATCTATCTATCTATCTATCTATCTATCTATCTATCTATCTATCTATCTATCTATCTATCTATCTATATAGATCTATGTATCTAGATCAATCTAGATAGATCTATCTATCTATCTAGATCTATCTATGTATATAGATCTATCTATCTATCTATGTATCTAGATCTATCTATGTATCTAGATCTATCTATCTATGTATCTATCTAGATCTATCTATCTATCTAGATCTATCTAGCTATGAATCTAGATCAATCTAGATAGATCTATCTATGTATCTAGATCTATCTTTCTATCTATCTATGTATCTAGATCTATCTATGTATCTAGATTTATCTATGTATATAGATCTATCTATGTATCTAGAACTATCTATGTATATAGATCTATCTATCTATGTATATAGATCTATCTATGTATCTATCTAGATCTATCTAGATCTATCTATCTAGATCTATCTATCTATCTATCTATCTATCTATCTATCTATCTATCTATCTATCTATCTATGTATATAGATCTATCTATGTATATATCTATCTATCTATCTATCTATATATGTATCTATGTATCTATGTATCTAGAGCTATCTATGTATCTAGATCTATCTATGTATCTAGATCTATCTAGCTATATAGATCTATCGATCTATCTGTATAGATCTATCTATCTATCTATCTATATAGATCTATCTATCTATCTATCTATCTATCTATCTATCTATCTATCTATGTATGTATATAGATCTATCTATTTATCTAGATTTATCTGTATAGATCTATCTATCTATCTATATAGATCTATCTATCTATCTATCTATCTATCTATATAGATCTATCTATCTATCTATCTATCTATCTATATAGATCTATCTATATAGATCTATCTATATAGATCTATCTATATAGATCTATCTATATAGATCTATCTATCTATCTATATAGATCTATCTATCTATCTATCTATCTATCTATATAGATCTATCTATATAGATCTATCTATGTAGATCTATCTAGATAGATCTATCTATCTATCTAGATCTATCTATGTATATAGATCTATCTATCTATCTATCTATGTATCTAGATCTATCTATGTATCTAGATCTATCTATGTATATAGATCTATCTATCTATGTATATAGATCTAAATATCTATCTATCTATATAGATCTATGTATCTAGATCAATCTAGATAGATATATCTATCTAGATCTATCTATCTATGTATCTATCTAGATCTATCTAGATCTATCTATCTAGATCTATCTATCTATCTATCTATCTATCTATCTATCTATCTATATAGATCTATGTATCTAGATCAATCTAGATAGATAGATCTATCTATCTATCTATCTATCTATCTATCTATGTATCTATGTATCTATGTATCTAGAGCTATCTATGTATCTAGATCTATCTATGTATCTAGATCAATCTAGATAGATCTATCTATCTATCTATGTATCTATCTAGATCTATCTAGATCTATCTATCTAGATCTATCTATCTATCTATCTATCTATCTATCTATCTATCTATGTATATAGATCTATCTATGTATCTAGATCTATCTATGTATGTAGATCTATCGATCTATCTGTATAGATCTATCTATCTATCTATCTATATAGATCTATCTATATAGATCTATCTATATAGATCTATCTATATAGATCTATCTATATAGATCTATCTATCTATCTATATAGATCTATCTATCTATCTATCTATATAGATCTATCTATATAGATCTATCTATGTAGATCTATCTATATAGATCTATCTATCTATATAGATCTATCTATCTATCTATCTATGTATAGATCTATCTATCTATCTATCTATGTATCTAGATCTATCTGTCTATCTATCTATCTATCTATCTATCTATCTATCTATCTATCTATCTATCTATCTATCTATCTATCTATCTATCTATCTATCTATCTATGTATCTAGATCTATCTATGTATCTAGATCTATCTATGTATCTAGATCTATCGATCTATCTGTATAGATCTATCTATTTATCTATATAGATCTATCTATCTATCTATCTATCTATCTATCTATCTATCTATCTATATAGATCTATGTATCTACATCAATCTAGATAGATCTATCTATCCATCTAGATCTATCTATGTATCTATCTAGATCTATCTATCTATCTATCTAGATCTATCTATCTATGTATCTATCTAGATCTATCTATCTATCTATCTATCTATCTATCTATCTATCTATCTATCTATCTATCTATATAGATCTATGTATCTAGATCAATCTAGATAGATCTATCTATCTATCTAGATCTATCTATGTATATAGATCTATCTATCTATCTATCTATGTATCTAGATCTATCTATGTATCTAGATCTATCTATGTATATAGATCTATCTATCTATGTATATAGATCTATATATCTATCTATCTATATAGATCTATGTATCTAGATCAATCTAGATAGATCTATCTATCTAGATCTATCTATCTATGTATCTGTCTAGATCTATCTAGATCTATCTATCTAGATCTATCTATCTATCTATCTATCTATCTATCTATCTATCTATCTATATAGATCTATGTATCTAGATCTATCTATATAGATCTATCTATATAGATCTATCTATCTATCTATATAGATCTATCTATCTATCTATCTATCTATATAGATCTATCTATATAGATCTATCTATGTAGATCTATCTATATAGATCTATCTATCTATATAGATCTATCTATCTATCTATCTATATATGTATAGATCTATCTATCTATCTATCTATCTATCTATGTATCTAGATCTATCTATCTATCTATCTATCTATCTATCTATCTATCTATCTATCTATCTATCTATCTATCTATCTATCTATCTATCTATCTATGTATCTAGATCTATCTATGTATCTAGATCTATCTATGTATCTAGATCTATCGATCTATCTGTATAGATCTATCTATTTATCTATATAGATCTATCTATCTATCTATCTATCTATCTATCTATCTATCTATCTATCTATCTATCTATCTATCTATCTATCTATCTATCTATCTATCTATCTATCTATCTATCTATCTATCTATCTATCTATCTATCTATATAGATCTATGTATCTACATCAATCTAGATAGATCTATCTATCTATCTAGATCTATCTATGTATCTATCTAGATCTATCTATCTATCTATCTAGATCTATCTATCTATGTATCTATCTAGATCTATCTATCTATCTATCTATCTATCTATCTATCTATCTATCTATCTATCTATCTATCTATCTATCTATCTATCTATCTATCTATCTATCTATATAGATCTATGTATCTAGATCAATCTAGATAGATCTATCTATCTATCTAGATCTATCTATGTATATAGATCTATCTATCTATCTATCTATCTATGTATCTAGATCTATCTATGTATCTAGATCTATCTATCTATGTATCTATCTAGATCTATCTATCTATCTAGATCTATCTAGCTATGAATCTAGATCAATCTAGATAGATCTATCTATGTATCTAGATCTATCTTTCTATCTATCTATGTATCTAGATCTATCTATGTATCTAGATTTATCTATGTATATAGATCTATCTATGTATCTAGAACTATCTATGTATATAGATCTATCTATCTATGTATATAGATCTATCTATGTATCTATCTAGATCTATCTAGATCTATCTATCTAGATCTATCTATCTATCTATCTATCTATGTATATAGATCTATCTATGTATCTAGATCTATCTATGTATCTAGATCTATCGATCTATCTGTATAGATCTATCGATCTATCTGTATAGATCTATCGATATATCTGTATAGATCTATCTATCTATCTATATAGATCTATCTATCTATCTATCTATCTATCTATCTATCTATCTATCTATCTATCTATCTATCTATCTATCTATCTATCTATCTATCTATCTATCTATCTATCTATCTATCTATATAGATCTATGTATCTACATCAATCTAGATAGATCTATCTATCTATCTAGATCTATCTATGTATCTATCTAGATCTATCTATCTATCTATCTAGATCTATCTATCTATGTATCTATCTAGATCTATCTATCTATCTATCTATCTATCTATCTATCTATCTATCTATCTATATAGATCTATGTATCTAGATCAATCTAGATAGATCTATCTATCTATCTAGATCTATCTATGTATATAGATCTATCTATCTATCTATCTATCTATGTATCTAGATCTATCTATGTATCTAGATCTATCTATGTATATAGATCTATCTATCTATGTATATAGATCTATATATCTATCTATCTATATAGATCTATGTATCTAGATCAATCTAGATAGATCTATCTATCTAGATCTATCTATCTATGTATCTGTCTAGATCTATCTAGATCTATCTATCTAGATCTATCTATCTATCTATCTATCTATCTATCTATCTATATAGATCTATGTATCTAGATCAATCTAGATAGATAGATCTATCTATCTATCTATCTATGTATCTATCTATCTATCTATCTATCTATCTATCTATCTATCTATCTATCTATCTATCTATCTATCTATCTATCTATATATGTATCTATGTATCTATGTATCTAGAGCTATCTATGTATCTAGATCTATCTATGTATCTAGATCTATCTAGCTATATAGATCTATAGATCTATCTGTATAGATCTATCTATCTATCTATCTATATAGATCTATCTATCTATCTATCTATCTATCTATCTATCTATCTATCTATGTATGTATATAGATCTATCTATTTATCTAGATTTATCTGTATAGATCTATCTATCTATCTATATAGATCTATCTATCTATCTATCTATCTATCTATATAGATCTATCTATCTATCTATCTATATAGATCTATCTATATAGATCTATCTATATAGATCTATCTATATAGATCTATCTATATAGATCTATCTATCTATCTATATAGATCTATCTATCTATCTATCTATCTATATAGATCTATCTATATAGATCTATCTATGTAGATCTATCTATATAGATCTATCTATCTATATAGATCTATCTATCTATCTATCTATCTATGTATAGATCTATCTATCTATCTATCTATGTATCTAGATCTATCTATCTATCTATCTATCTATCTATCTATCTATCTATCTATCTATCTATCTATCTATCTATCTATCTATCTATCTATCTATGTATCTAGATCTATCTATGTATCTAGATCTATCTATGTATCTAGATCTATCGATCTATCTGTATAGATCTATCTATTTATCTATATAGATCTATCTATCTATCTATCTATCTATCTATCTATCTATCTATCTATCTATCTATCTATCTATCTATCTATCTATCTATCTATCTATCTATCTATCTATCTATATAGATCTATGTATCTACATCAATCTAGATAGATCTATCTATCTATCTAGATCTATCTATGTATCTATCTAGATCTATCTATCTATCTATCTAGATCTATCTATCTATGTATCTATCTAGATCTATCTATCTATCTATCTATCTATCTATCTATCTATCTATCTATCTATCTATCTATCTATCTATCTATCTATCTATCTATCTATCTATCTATATAGATCTATGTATCTAGATCAATCTAGATAGATCTATCTATCTATCTAGATCTATCTATGTATATAGATCTATCTATCTATCTATCTATGTATCTAGATCTATCTATGTATCTAGATCTATCTATCTATGTATCTATCTAGATCTATCTATCTATCTAGATCTATCTAGCTATGAATCTAGATCAATCTAGATAGATCTATCTATGTATCTAGATCTATCTTTCTATCTATCTATGTATCTAGATCTATCTATGTATCTAGATTTATCTATGTATATAGATCTATCTATGTATCTAGAACTATCTATGTATATAGATCTATCTATCTATGTATATAGATCTATCTATGTATCTATCTAGATCTATCTAGATCTATCTATCTAGATCTATCTATCTATCTATCTATCTATCTATGTATATAGATCTATCTATGTATCTAGATCTATCTATGTATCTAGATCTATCGATCTATCTGTATAGATCTATCGATCTATCTGTATAGATCTATCTATCTATCTATATAGATCTATCTATCTATCTATCTATCTATCTATCTATCCATCCATCCATCCATCCATCCATCCATCCATCCATCCATCCATCCATCCATCCATCCATCTATCTATCTATCTATCTATCTATCTATCTATCTATCTATCTATCTATCTATCTATCTATCTATCTATCTATCTATCTATCTATCTATCTATCTATCTATCTATCTATCTATCTATATAGATCTATGTATCTACATCAATCTAGATAGATCTATCTATCTATCTAGATCTATCTATCTATCTATCTAGATCTATCTATCTATCTATCTAGATCTATCTATCTATGTATCTATCTAGATCTATCTATCTATCTATCTATCTATCTATCTATCTATCTATCTATCTATGTATCTAGATCTATCTATGTATCTAGATCTATCTATGTATCTAGATCTATCGATCTATCTGTATAGATCTATCTATTTATCTATATAGATCTATCTATCTATCTATCTATCTATCTATCTATCTATCTATCTATCTATCTATCTATCTATCTATCTATCTATCTATCTATCTATCTATCTATATAGATCTATGTATCTACATCAATCTAGATAGATCTATCTATCTATCTAGATCTATCTATGTATCTATCTAGATCTATCTATCTATCTATCTAGATCTATCTATCTATGTATCTATCTAGATCTATCTATCTATCTATCTATCTATCTATCTATCTATCTATCTATCTATCTATCTATCTATCTATCTATCTATCTATCTATCTATATAGATCTATGTATCTAGATCAATCTAGATAGATCTATCTATCTATCTATGTATATAGATCTATCTATCTATCTATGTATCTAGATCTATCTAGATCTATCTATGTATATAGATCTATCTATCTATGTATATAGATCTATATATCTATCTATCTATATAGATCTATGTATCTAGATCAATCTAGATAGATCTATCTATCTAGATCTATCTATCTATGTATCTATCTAGATCTATCTAGATCTATCTATCTAGATCTATCTATCTATGTATCTATGTATCTATGTATCTAGAGCTATCTATGTATCTAGATCAATCTAGATAGATAGATCTATCTATCTATCTATCTATCTATCTATCTATGTATCTATGTATCTATGTATCTAGAGCTATATATGTATCTAGATCTATCTATGTATCTAGATCAATCTAGATAGATCTATCTATGTATCTATGTATCTATCTAGATCTATCTAGATCTATCTATGTATATAGATCTATCTATGTATCTAGATCTATCTATGTATGTAGATCTATCGATCTATCTGTATAGATCTATCTATGTATCTAGATCTATCTATGTATGTAGATCTATCGATCTATCTGTATAGATCTATCTATCTATCTATCTATATAGATCTATCTATATAGATCTATCTATATAGATCTATCTATATAGATCTATCTATATAGATCTATCTATCTATCTATATAGATCTATCTATCTATCTATCTATATAGATCTATCTATATAGATCTATCTATGTAGATCTATCTATATAGATCTATCTATCTATATAGATCTATCTATCTATCTATCTATGTATAGATCTATCTATCTATCTATCTATGTATCTAGATCTATCTGTCTATCTATCTATCTATCTATCTATCTATCTATCTATCTATCTATCTATCTATCTATCTATGTATCTAGATCTATCTATGTATCTAGATCTATCTATGTATCTAGATCTATCGATCTATCTGTATAGATCTATCTATTTATCTATATAGATCTATCTATCTATCTATCTATCTATCTATCTATCTATCTATCTATCTATCTATCTATCTATCTATCTATCTATCTATCTATCTATCTATCTATCTATCTATCTATCTATATAGATCTATGTATCTACATCAATCTAGATAGATCTATCTATCTATCTAGATCTATCTATGTATCTATCTAGATCTATCTATCTATCTATCTAGATCTATCTATCTATGTATCTATCTAGATCTATCTATCTATCTATCTATCTATCTATCTATCTATCTATCTATCTATCTATCTATCTATCTATCTATCTATCTATCTATCTATCTATCTATATAGATCTATGTATCTAGATCAATCTAGATAGATCTATCTATCTATCTATGTATATAGATCTATCTATCTATCTATGTATCTAGATCTATCTATGTATCTAGATCTATCTATGTATATAGATCTATCTATCTATGTATATAGATCTATATATCTATCTATCTATATAGATCTATGTATCTAGATCAATCTAGATAGATCTATCTATCTAGATCTATCTATCTATGTATCTATCTAGATCTATCTAGATCTATCTATCTAGATCTATCTATCTATGTATCTATGTATCTATGTATCTAGAGCTATCTATGTATCTAGATCAATCTAGATAGATAGATCTATCTATCTATCTATCTATCTATCTATCTATGTATCTATGTATCTATGTATCTAGAGCTATCTATGTATCTAGATCTATCTATGTATCTAGATCAATCTAGATAGATCTATCTATGTATCTATGTATCTATCTAGATCTATCTAGATCTATCTATGTATATAGATCTATCTATGTATCTAGATCTATCTATGTATGTAGATCTATCGATCTATCTGTATAGATCTATCTATGTATCTAGATCTATCTATGTATGTAGATCTATCGATCTATCTGTATAGATCTATCTATCTATCTATCTATATAGATCTATCTATATAGATCTATCTATATAGATCTATCTATATAGATCTATCTATATAGATCTATCTATCTATCTATATAGATCTATCTATCTATCTATCTATATAGATCTATCTATATAGATCTATCTATGTAGATCTATCTATATAGATCTATCTATCTATATAGATCTATCTATCTATCTATCTATGTATAGATCTATCTATCTATCTATCTATGTATCTAGATCTATCTGTCTATCTATCTATCTATCTATCTATCTATCTATCTATCTATCTATCTATCTATGTATCTAGATCTATCTATGTATCTAGATCTATCTATGTATCTAGATCTATCGATCTATCTGTATAGATCTATCTATTTATCTATATAGATCTATCTATCTATCTATCTATCTATCTATCTATCTATCTATCTATCTATCTATCTATCTATATAGATCTATGTATCTACATCAATCTAGATAGATCTATCTATCTATCTAGATCTATCTATGTATCTATCTAGATCTATCTATCTATCTATCTAGATCTATCTATCTATGTATCTATCTAGATCTATCTATCTATCTATCTATCTATATAGATCTATGTATCTAGATCAATCTAGATAGATCTATCTATCTATCTAGATCTATCTATGTATATAGATCTATCTATCTATCTATCTATCTATCTATGTATCTAGATCTATCTATGTATCTAGATCTATCTATGTATATAGATCTATCTATCTATGTATATAGATCTATATATCTATCTATCTATATAGATCTATGTATCTAGATCAATCTAGATAGATCTATCTATCTAGATCTATCTATCTATGTATCTATCTAGATCTATCTAGATCTATCTATCTAGATCTATCTATCTATCTATCTATCTATATAGATCTATGTATCTAGATCAATCTAGATAGATAGATCTATCTATCTATCTATCTATCTATCTATCTATCTATCTATCTATCTATCTATCTATCTATCTATCTATCTATGTATCTATGTATCTATGTATCTAGAGCTATCTATGTATCTAGATCTATCTATGTATCTAGATCTATCTAGCTATATAGATCTATCGATCTATCCGTATAGATCTATCTATCTATCTATCTATATAGATCTATCTATCTATCTATCTATCTATCTATCTATCTATCTATCTATCTATCTATCTATCTATCTATCTATCTATCTATCTATCTATGTATGTATATAGATCTATCTATTTATCTAGATCTATCTGTATAGATCTATCTATCTATCTATATAGATCTATCTATCTATCTATCTATCTATCTATCTATATAGATCTATCTATCTATCTATCTATATACATCTATCTATATAGATCTATCTATCTATCTATATAGATCTATCTATCTATCTATCTATCTATATAGATCTATCTATATAGATCTATCTATGTAGATCTATCTATATAGATCTATCTATCTATATAGATCTATCTATCTATCTATCTATGTGTAGATCTATCTATCTATCTATCTATCTATCTAGATCTATCTGTCTATCTATCTATCTATCTATCTATCTATCTATCTATCTATCTATCTATCTATCTATCTATGTATCTAGATCTATCTATGTATCTAGATCTATCGATCTATCTGTATAGATCTATCTATTTATCTATATAGATCTATCTATCTATCTATCTATCTATCTATCTATCTATCTATCTATCTATCTATCTATCTATCTATCTATCTATCTATCTATCTATCTATCTATCTATCTATCTATCTATATAGATCTATGTATCTACACCAATCTAGATAGATCTATCTATCTATCTAGATCTATCTATGTAT
>JBBDHG010000402.1:7500-10000 GCA_037951165.1 Lophius americanus
CACCTGCTCCCATCAGGACCGGAGGCTAAACACGATACACGGCTACACGGCTACACGGCTACATGGCTACATGGCTACACGGCTACACGGCTACATGGCTACACGGCTACATGGCTACACGGCTACACGGCTACACGGCTTAATTGAATGTTGAATCAGAAAAAGCTCCGGATGGAAATAAATCTTCATCTCAACGCTCAGGCGTCTGTCGGCCGTGAAAGGGTTCAAGCCCTCGCAGCTTTGTGTTTGCCAGCATTCATGCGTTCACGCCTGCGGCAGGAAACATCAAGGCGGTTCCTGGAGTCGTACAGTTACAGCTGAACAATTTACCCAGGTTCCATTTCTGCCCATGAAAATGTAGAAGTTTTCTCTTCTTTGATCTACGGACTTCCAACGTCAGGCTGAAGTCAGGAGTGGAATAAACCATTCCTCAAAAGTCCACGCTGTGATCCGCCAGCAGATAGGTATTATTCCTGTGGCTGTGACCGACACCAGCCTCCACCCTAAAAACATGTTTTTGATCAAATATCAGGAAGAATTAAGGTTCAATGAAATCACTCTTTTTTTTTTGATGTTAAAATTAAGAATGTTAAAACTTTGGAATTTTATCTCAGTTTCCTCATTATGTTTCCTAAAAGACTGAAAACAGGAACGTTAATCATCGAGAAACCATCTCAGCTGGTTCATCCACCAAAACCTACGTCCTTAATAGTTAACAGTTAACAGTTAATAGTTAACAGTTAACAGTTAATAGTTAATAGTTAACAGTTAACAGTTAACAGTTAACAGTTAATAGTTAATAGTTAACAGTTAACAGTTAACAGTTAACAGTTAATAGTTAACAGTTAACAGTTAACAGTTAACAGTTAATAGTTAACAGTTAACAGTTAACAGTTAACAGTTAACAGTTAACAGTTAATAGTTAATAGTTAACAGTTAACAGTTAACAGTTAACAGTTAACAGTTAACAGTTAATAGTTAACAGTTAACAGTTAACAGTTAATAGTTAACAGTTAACAGTTAACAGTTAACAGTTAACAGTCAACAGTCAATAGTTAATAGTTAACAGTTAACAGTTAATAGTTAATAGTTAACAGTCAACAGTTAATAGTTAACAGTTAACAGTTAACAGTTAATAGTTAATAGTTAATAGTTAACAGTTAACAGTTAATAGTTAATAGTTAACAGTTAACAGTTAATAGTTAATAGTTAACAGTTAACAGTTAACAGTTAATAGTTAATAGTTAATAGTTAACAGTTAATAGTTAATAGTTAACAGTTAACAGTTAACAGTTAACAGTTAACAGTTAACAGTTAATAGTTAACAGTTAACAGTTAATAGTTAACAGTTAATAGTTAATAGTTAACAGTTAATAGTTAATAGTTAACAGTTAATAGTTAATAGTTAGAATGTGAAGCAGTGGAATAACTGGCGGCAGGATTTTACCGTGGAACAGTTAATAAGTTGGTCTTTGATCTCCTTTATGGTTTAGACTGGATGACATCAGACGAGGTCTTTGGACGTGATGTCATCATCTGGTCACGTCGATCCAGGAGCAGAGTGAGACATCTTCATTTTTAGCTTCTCATCTTCTAGCCGTGTATTTAAATATGATTATTTCTCTTTATCTGGTTCGTTCCTCGACTTTCCCAACATCCCACCATTTTTCACAGATTCACAAACTTCTACATTCATCATTCTCAGCAGGGTCGTTAGCCACCGCCGCCTCCAATTTTCTGCTCCTTTTTTGCCAATCAGGGCAGAGACCCTTTGATCGTGTCCTCGTGACACATTTGATCCAAAGTCAACACATCGTCTATTTTGGACTGGGTGGAGGACGGAGGCCTTCAGATGTGGTTCGCCAGTTCAACGAGCCCCCCGCAGAGGACACGAGTTAATAACGAAGAAATAAAAAATAAACTAATAAGTGATGTGGAGGACAAACACGAGGCTCATGCGCCGCTCAAACTCTCATTTACCCTTAAGTAATTATTTGGCTTCTGCTTTTAATGGAGGCGTGAGCGAGAGAGATAAATCAGCGCCCACTTGAGTGATTCTAAATGACTCACACACACACACACACACACACACACACACACACACACACACACTATTGATGACACAAATATAATGAACATCATCCAAGGACACTAACACAAAGGAATCCTCTCCTCCTCCTCACACAGTCAATAGTCGCGGTGGACCTTCGACATAAAAGGAGACATAAAAACTCAGTATGCACGAGGACATGTAAAAATGTAAACATACTAAATGATTCATCACGTCGCTCGCCGTTAGCGATCAATCAGCGGAGTAAATAAACGCTACGTGAGGTGATAGAATCTCCGGCTGAAGGCTGGATGTTTTTCTCGTCTGAGGACTTTCACGCCGCGGCTGTCACTCATCTCTCCGCTCTGTCGTTTCTTCGTCTTAAACGGAGATCGTATGTCAGTCTTGACGTTTTGACGGATGTTGACTAACTACATGCTGCTTTCATGC
>JBBDHG010000402.1:15000-20000 GCA_037951165.1 Lophius americanus
GAACGAAGCGCTCGAAAGAGAACTGAAGCGCTTCGGGAGGTTCGCGAGTGGGTTCCGCTCGGTCGGTCTGGGTTGTAAGAATGAACTACTGAAACATGTCCAGTCTTTCCGGAGACAGGCGTTCATGTTCCTGGACCCGCCCACTCAGACTCTGGAGGTTTGGTTCCGTGTCAAACACGAGGACGTCTCGTTCATGGTTTACGTGAGTTCGGGAAGCATGAAGTGTTTCGAGTGTGGAGATGTGGGACACAAACGGGTGGCATGTCCGCACAGGCAGAATATACCGGTGCCTGCCGGTACCGATGGCGGAGGGGTGAGCGGAGCCGCCGCGCCGCCCACTTGGGGCCGACCTGCTGCAGGTGCGGCAGGTGACTCCGCTGCCCGGGGCTCTGCGGTGTCCGGATCCGCGGAGAGGGTGCCGGCGGCGGACGTCGCCCCGGCCAAGGGCTCCGTTGAGGAGGGTCGCGTGCCTGAGGGCAGCGCGGCTGATATTCCAGTGGCTGTGGAACCTGCTGAGGCAGCAAACTCATCAGAGGAGCAGTCTGCTACTGCAGGAGACACAGCAGGAGAGCTGGAGGCTGAAACTCTGGTGAGTACAGAGAAAAATGTTAATGTTGTCACTGATAATGTAAGTAATGAGGAAATAAATGTAGTTTCTGATGAAGTTCATTCAGCGTCTGCCGCTGCAGGTCAGCCTGAAGCTGCAGATGAGCAGGATGAGGCAGCAGATGTGGGTCTTCAGCTCAGAGTAGGATTGGTGTTGCTGGACGGCGGTCAGAACCGCTGCAGTCCAGGCTGGATAATGACATGGAGGATCAGTCCGACTCTGATGATATGTCAGTTACTGATAGTCTCACTCAGAAGTCAGACATCTACTCTCTGGAGGAGATCAATGATTTCTTGGATGATACGTTTGGAAGGGTGGTAGATGTGAGTGAATACTTTCCGGACATAGAAAGTTCATACAGACAGTGAACACTCTACAGAAGGTTGTAGGAGAGGACAAGCTGGACAAAAAGAGGCGGTACCGCCTCAAGAAACTCGTCACAGGCTTGAGGAAGGGCTTGAAAGGTGCCAAAAGTGCCAAACGAAGGAAACTTTCTAACAGTTGATCCATGGTCATACAACACCGGGTTCTTCTTCTCCTTCTGACTGCTTCTTCACTGCTCTGTTCATCCTTTCCTCACACATGCAGAACTTAAAGGTGGCCTCTTTAAACATGAACGGAGGTAGAACAGCACAAAGAAGAGCGCTGGTGTCAGAGGTCATCAGTCAGAAGAAGTTGGACGTAGGTTTTCTGCAGGAGACTCACAGTGACGCCCTGAACGAGACTGACTGGGGCTTATGGTGGGGGGGGCAGCATGTCCTCAGCTATGGCTCCAGTATCAGCGCTGGAGTCGCTGTGTTGTTCTCCCCCAGTACAAAAGCAAAGATTTTATCCAGCAGAGAGATCGTGAAAGGCAGAGTTGTACTGGTGAATGCAGAAATACATGGTTTTAATTTTAGCTTCATGAATGTCTACGCACCCAACCATGGTCCTGATCGTCTGGAGGTCTTCAAAAGAGTGACAGACACATTGAAACTTATCGGCCAGAAAGATTGTGTTATATTGGGGGGGGACTGGAACTGCTGCTGTGATGTTCTTATGGACAGGACGGGACAGGAGCTCCACCCTCAATCCTCCACATTTCTGGCTCAGATGGTGGAAGAGGCGGATCTAGTGGACTTGTGGAGGAACCAACATCCCTCTGCTAAGGAGTACACCTGGGTCAGAGTAACGGATGGCAGGATTAGTGCGGCCCGGCTGGACAGGTTCTATCTGTCGGCCTCTTTTATTACTCATGCTGCCAACTGTCAGATCCTTCCAGTTGTTTTACTGACCATCATTTACTCCTAGCAGAGCTGGTTTTATCTCCGACGGTGAAACCCAGATCTTTCTGGCATTTTAACGGGACTCTCTTACAGAATTTTAATTTTTGTGACAACTTCAAACTGTTTTGGGCAAACTGGAGATCAGAGAAAGCTTCCTTTCCTTCACTGGATCAGTGGTGGGAGGTAGGGAAGGCCCAAATCAAAGTCTTCTGCCAGCAGTACACAGCTTACTCCACCGCTAAAACTCGGAGGGCTGTGGAACAGTTAGAGGCAGAGATCAGGGAGCTGGAGAGGGGGTCTGCCTCACAAAAGGATCTACTTATCTGCAAGAGAAGGAATCTGAACTCCTTTCTGCAGGAGAGGGCTACCAGAGAGGCCTCTGGTAAATCCCCAGGATTGGATGGAATACCCAGTGACTTTTTTAAACACTTCTGGAGTATTCTTCAACATGACTTGTTTGATGTTTTTAAAGAGTGTCTTAGCACAGGGACGCTTCCAGCCTCTTGTCAGCGCAGTGATCTCCCTACTACCTAAGAAGGGGGACCTGACACTGCTCAAGAACTGGAGACCAGTGGCCCTATTATGCACGGACTATAAAATCCTGTCGAAGGTTCTCTCAAATAGACTTAAAGGTTTTATTGACCTGTTGGTGGGTGCTGATCAGACCTACTGTGTCCCTGACAGGTCAATGTTTGACAACTTGTTTTTAATGAGAGACACTTTCCATATGTGCAAGTCATATGACATCACCACGGGTATAGTTGCTATCGACCAGGAGAAAGCATTTGATCGTGTAGACCACTCTTTCCTGTTTGCTACACTGCAGGCATTTGGTGTTGGGGGGCATTTCCTGGCGTGGGTAAAACTACTGTACTGTGATGCATGTTGTGTGATTAAGGTGGGGGGAGGTCTGAGCGGTCTTGTACTGGTGAGGAGAGGGATCAGGCAGGGCTGCCCCATTTCAGGCCAGTTATACAGCTTGGCCATCGAGCCTCTGCTGTGCAGGTTGAGGAACCAGCTGGGTGGGCTTCAGCTGCCCGAGCCAAGTCAAGGGTCCCGGGTGGTTGTATCAGCATACGCTGATGATGTTAATGTCTTCATACAGGGTCAGGGGGATGTTCAAGAGTTGCGGGACAGCCTGACCCTGTATGAAAGCGCCTCCTCAGCCAGGGTGAACCGGGAGAAGAGTGAAGCGTGTCTGATAGGTCCTAGGTACTGTCGGGAACGCTCCGGTTCTCCCAGGGAACCTTGTGTGGGGAACCAGAGGGCTAAAGGTGCTTGGGTTATATTTAGGAAACGAGGACACAGAGAGGCAGAACTGGGAGGGAATGCTGGGAAAGGTGCAAGCTAAGTTGTCTGAATGGAAATGGCTGCTACCACAGCTGTCCTACAGGGGAAGAGCTCTGATTACCAATAACCTTGTTGCCTCGACTCTTTGGCATAAACTGAAAGTTCTCGTTCCTCCACCGGGCTTCATTCAACAACTGCAGAAGTCAATCGTGAACTTTTTCTGGACTGGTCATCACTGGGTGCGTGCATCGGTCCTGTACCTCCCGGTGGCAGAGGGGGGGCAGGGCCTCATAGACATTGCCCCCAGAACCGCGGCCTTCAGACTGCAGGCGGCTCAACGGCTGCTGTACGGCTGCGCTGTCTCTTGGCTGGATGTGGGCCGGTCGCTGCTGTGGAAGGCTGGTCGCCTCAAGCTTGACAAACAGCTATTCCTGATGAGGTCATCTGAGTGTGACCTTTCGGGAATCACCACCTTCTACAGCTCGGTGATGGATGCCTGGAAGACCCTGGACTGTTCCCGGTCCACTGACCCCTTGCCTGGAATGTGGCTATTTGAGGAGCCATTGTTTAACAATCCCCTAATGTCCAACACCGTGTTTTCCTCGCCAACCGTCAGAAGGAAGTTCATTGAGGCTGGGATCACCAAGCTGGGACACCTCACAGGGACTCCAGAGGACAGACTGGCTGAGATGACGGGTATCCGGTCAACGAGAGTCCTACGGGGTCTCGTGGATGGGGTGTGCCGGTCGCTGCCTGCTCCGCTCAGGGGTTTCGCCCGGAGCCGGGCCCTGGCAGATCAGTGGAGCGGGAGGTCCGGTTATGTCTTCCCCTCCCTGACGGTGGGTCCTGCTGTTGGTGACTGGGTGGAGGGGAGAGACCGGCTCCTCACTCTGGGGACCCCGGTGCTCGGAACTTTCAGCTCCTGTGGAGGGAAGCAGCTGTACTCGAGCTGCATCAAAGTACTTAACCTCCGATCACTGACAGCAGTCAGGGAGTCGAGGTGGACGGGGGTCTTTGGCTCAGACGTTTCCCCTAAAGGCAGCTGGCGGGTCCTGTATAAGCCTCCAGTTGAAAAACGGATGGGTGACCTCCAGTGGAGGATTATACATGGAGCTCTAGCTACAAACAGATACCGAGCTCACCTTGACCCGTGTATAGGGGATAGCTGCTGGTTCTGCTCCGACACAGAGGATGTAGAACATCTAGTGGTGTCGTGTCCTCGTTTGGCAGGTCTCTATGTTTTACTGAAGAGATGGGTGGAGGCATTGGGAGAGGTTTTCTCTGTCCCACTGTTTGTTTTTGGACCTAAATACACCCTGAAAAAATGTAAAACGTTGATTCTAATCAATTTCATTTTTGCAAATGCCAAGCTTGCCATTTAGAAAACCCGTAAAAACCAGAATTTGGGAGAAGGTCCAACTGATCCCATCCATAGTCTGAAAGGTTTGGTGGCAGCTCGTCTAAGGGTGGAACACACTTACTACCGACTGACCCACAACATGGGTGGGTTTAAAGCAGTGTGGTCCATCAAACAGGTCCTGTGTTCAGTGGGGGAGGACACCTCTCTGGTGCTGAACTTTTAATCTTGTTTGTGTGAGCAGAAACATTTCTGTCATTATTGTTCATGTCGAAACGGGCATGTAAGAATTTAAGTTAGTGTACCAGAAATAAAGGTTTGTTAAAAGTCTTCTTCTTCTTCTTCTTCTTCTTCAGAGGAATCAGACCAGTTGGGTTAGAGGTACCGTTAAAATGAAACACGGATTATGTAAAAGTAAATTGTCTTTGAAACGAGGGGGTGAAGTAAAATGTTATTTTAACTTTCAACTCTGTCAAACAAA
>JBBDHG010000402.1:25000-55000 GCA_037951165.1 Lophius americanus
CATATACACACATACACACACCCACATACACACATATACACACACCCACATACACACATATACACACCTACACACACCCACATACACACATATACACACATACACACACCCACATACACACATATACACACCCACATACACATTTACACACCCACATACACACATATACACACCTACACACACCCATGTACACACATATACACACACCTACACACACCCACGTACACACATATACACACACCTACACACACCCACATACAAACATATACACACATACACACACCCACATACACACATATACACACACCTACACACACCCACATACACACATAAACACACATACACACACGTCGAATCCTCCAGGGACTCTTGTCTTTCATCCTCTCGTTAGTTTAAGTTAGTTGAATGAATAATCGATGATCTCTGATCTTCACAAATAACTGATCTATGTACTTCAGATCTGTGGATCTTCTTTTTTGCTGTAAAAAAGAATATAATGTATAATGTTAACAAAAATGTCTTTATTGTCTATACCCATGATCTTTAATTCAAGTACATTCTCATCATGAAACACTATTTTTTTTCTTCTTTAAAACAAGTGCACCACAATTATTGGCACCTCCAGTAGATCCTGAGGTCAAAGGTCACTGAAGAATATCTCCATTCCTGTTTTATGTTTGTACCTTCACCTGTGTGAGCAGGAACTCTGAAGTGGTGAACAGGTACTTCCTGTTTGACTGGGGTATAAATATGAGGTGACACAGGCCTGATTCTCTCTGAGGTTCTTCATCATGATGAAGACCAGAGAACATAGCAATGAGGAGCAAAGAAAAGTTGTAGAGCTGCACAAATCTGAACAATGGAGACAGTTAGATCAATAATGAAGAAGTTTAAAGAGACTGGAGATGTTAGACATCCGCCTGGAAGAGGACGTGTCTGCAAACTGACCCCAAACACAATACTTAGTGTGATCTTTAAATGTCCATCAAATTTTTCCTTCCACCAAACTGGGTCTAGAACGGACCAGCGGTTGAGAAATGATGGCACCAAAACTGTGTTTTGTGATAAATCTCCCCCTGGTGTCAGACAACTGGTGTTTTTCAAAATCAATCAAGTTCTTCCATGCACAAAGGTTTAAGTGGTTTTACAATTTGAAAGTGAACCATGGAAGAGTTTTATGAGTTATCACATTAACACAAAGGATCTTCCAATGATGAGATGATGGAATTATATCCCTGACTTTTCGGGAATCTAAATTTGAATCACATGACAGACAGCTAAAACTACTGCGGAGTGAAATACAAACCCAGGATTCCTAGACTAACCTGTTTGTTGGCAGGTGGTGCAATCTAGCAGTGCTTCATTATCGTTAGTTGGAGTTAATGGCCTGTGTGAACGCTGCACTCTGTGAACTGATGCTTTAAACAGTCAGGAGGAGAGAGTCCACGGAGAATGGGCTTAATGCTGGAGATTCATTTGTTTTTAATTCAATAATACTGTTCCCAGTTCGAGTGAGTGGATGAGGATAAAGTTAACTTATATATACTTTTTTCTGTGCAGTTTAATCCTGCGTAGTTTTTATGTATCAAACATCAACACATAAAAATCATATGTGTTGTCATTTTTATTTTTATTTTTATAGATGCTTATGTGAGAGCTATTTGTAACAAGACATTAATTTTATATATTTTATTGTGCACCACACGAAGAGTAACTGCTACGGCAGTGGCAGCTTATGGGGAATGTAAATAAATAATCAAATTAACAGAGTGTAATTTTAATTGAAAATGTAATTTAAAAACGGTGAATTTTCCTTAACATCTTGTTTGTCATGCTGGTCACTGAAAGATGGTTTTCATTATGTCAGGAAGGCAAAAACACACAGCAGGAGGAGAAGGTAGAAACACTTTAAAATTTAATAACGTTCACCACAGGTGTGTGTGACACACACCTCAATTAATCCAAATATGCAAATTTACATTTCTGTTTATATACCACTTGTTTTTCTGTGCGTGTGTGTTATATGTGATGACATTGACAGAAATGTTCTCGTCCAAGGCTGTGAATGTGTGAGAGAGAGAGAGACAAAATACTTTGATTACGGTAGTTGCTTCCGAACATGACAATATGAATGATCTTTTCAGGACAACATAAGAGACCGGGGCCGTAGAATGTGAAGTAAGTGGGGTCCTATGAAGGTAAGTATTTACATAAGGAGCCCAAAGAGCCACAAATACGAGAATGAATGTGTATAATGTGTGTGTCTGTGCGTGTGTGTGTGCGTGTTTGTGGTTTTTGTGTGTTTGAGTGTGACTGCGTGCGTCGATGTCTGTGTGTGTGAGGTGTGTGTGTGTGAGTGTACATTGTGTGTATGTGTGTTTGAGGGGTGTGTGTGTGAGGGTACATTGTGTGTATGTTTGTGTGTGTGTGTGAGTGTGTGTGTGAGTGTACATTGTGTGTATGTGTGTGTGTGTTTGTGTGTGTGTGTGTATATTGTGTGTATGTATGTGTTTGTGTGTGTGTGTGTGAGTGTACATTGTGTGTATGTGTTTGTGTGTGTGTTCTCATGTGTATGTGTGTGTTCGTGTACATTGTGTGTATGTGTGTGTGTCTTTGTGTGTGTGTGAGTGTATATTGTGTGTATGTGTGTGTGTGTGTGTGTGTGAGAGTGTACATTGTGGTTATGTGTGTGTGTGTGTGTGAGTGTACATTGTTTGTATGTGTGTGTGTGTTTGTGTGTGTGTGTAGGTGTGTGTGTGTGTGTGTGTTCTCATGTGTATGTGTGTGTGTGATTTTGTTTGATTTAAGAGCTCAGGCAGACGCTGTGATCACAATCCACCATGTTGTTGTTGAGCGGAGCAGACAGGTCTGAGCCCGCGGTGCTGAGGTCTAGATGGATGTCAGCGGCGTAGGTTAAAATGTGTTTCTGCCTGCTGTCCTTTTTCCTCAGCGTGCTGAGCAGAGTACACACTCCTGGCCAGAGGGCACCATTACCGCCGCTCTGTGCAGTAGAGTCGTGGCAAATGTACCTGGATATGATTCACAGCGGGACTACAGAAACAAGACGTGCCCCCCCCCCCTCTCTCTCTGACTGTGTCAGGTTCTAACAGCTTTGTGACCTCGGAGCCTGGAATCCGACCCGATCATACATAAACAACGTTGCGTGTAGTCGTGTTTTTATAGTGCAGTTTTTCCTGGTGAAGCTCAGTGAACAGATCTTCAGAATACTGCAGCTCCTCGCTCCACATTCAGAGACGCCCTGAAGCCCAGAAAGTTCTGGTTGAAGTAATTGATGTGGATCATCGCAAACTCTAGATTTTCTCTTTGCCCAGTGATGATGGAAGATTTAAAAAAGACCAGACTAACATTGATTATGAGGTTACCATGGTTACCTGTCAGTGGATGGGAGGTATCACACAGTTGTTGTTTTATTAGGATCCCTTAATGAACAATAATACTATTTCTTTTTTTGCGACTAAAATTATCCGAGAACAATATTGACGGGGTCCCTCACAATCACAGGAACCCTTTAAAAATGACTAAAATGAGACGAAATATTTTTTTCCATTATATATACCCAAGATCTTTCATTTAATTAAAAAATATAACCTTTAATTCAAGTTACAAAGGAAAATTAAACATAAATATGTATGTATATATATATATATATATATGTATATATATATATATATATATATACATATATATATATATATATATATATATATATATATATATATATATGTATATATACATATATGTATACATATATATATGTATATATATATATATATATATATATATATATATATATATATATATATGTATATATACATATATGTATACATATATATATGTATATATATATATATATATATATATATATATGTATATTATGCCCTCCAGCATGATTGACTGTAATATATGTGAGTGTTAGTAATTAGCTGCCAGGTTCACTTTATCCTACGATCGTCTGTATTAAACGAGGTATGATTTTATTTGGAGCTGCTAGTGTACTTAGAATGATTTACTTTAATCGGGGTGTTTTTATCAGAGTTTATCACACCGTTTTATTGTTTCCCATAAAGATGCCGTCCCTCAGATTCCTCATAAAGCCCCTCAGATTGTTTGCTGCTCTCTGCGCGATAATGGAATCACTCTGGAAATGTGTATTAATGACCGCCGCCGCTTCTTCTGCACATATTTACCCATAAACGCTTCGTAAATTCTTAATCATTATAACATTGGTGTTGTTTTTCTTTCATCAATATTTCATCAAAATGTCACAAACGGTGGGTGAGAGAATGGACTCTTATTAAATCCCTGTGGGGGAGGTAATAGATGTTTAGAGGGTTTCATCTGTGTCTTCATCTGTGTATTCATCTGGGTCTTCATCTGTTTCTCATCTGTGTCTTCATCTGTATCTTCAACTGTGTCTTTATCTGTGTCTTCATCTGTGTCTTTATCTGTGTCTCATCTGTGTCTCATCTGTGTCTCATCTGTGTCTTCATCTGTGTCTTCAACCGTGTCTTCATCTGTGTCTTCATCTGTGTCTCATCTGTGTCTTTATCTGTGTCTTTATCTGTGTCTTCATCTGTTTCTCATCTGTGTCTTCATATGTGTCTTCATCTGTGTCTTCAACTGTGTCTTCATCTGTGTCTTCATCTGTATCTTCAACTGTGTCTTTATCTGTGTCTTCATATGTTTTTTCATCTGTGTCTCATCTGTATCTCATCTGTGTCTCATCTGTGTCTTCATCTGTGTCTTCAACCGTGTCTTCATCTGTGTCTCATCTGTGTCTTCATCTGTATCTTCAACTGTGTCTTCATCTGTGTCTTCATCTGTGTCGCATCTGTCTCTTCATCTGTGTCTCATCTGTGTCTTTATCTGTGTCTTTTTCTGTGTCTTCATCTGTGTCTTCATCTTTGTCTTCATCCGTATCTTCATCTGTATCTTCATCTGTGTGTTCATCTGTGTGTTCATCTGTGTGTTCATCTGTGTCTTCATCTGTGTCCATCTGTGTCTTCATCTGTATCTTCAACTGTGTCTTCATCTGTGTCTTCATCTGTGTCGCATCTGTCTCTTCATCTGTGTCTCATCTGTGTCTTTATCTGTGTCTTTATCTATGTCTTCATCTGTGTCTTCATCTGTGTCTTCATCTTTGTCTTCATCCGTATCTTCATCTGTATCTTTATCTGTGTGTTCATCTGTGTGTTCATCTGTGTGTTCATCTGTGTCTTCATCTGTGTCCCATCTGTGTCTTCATCTGTCCCTTCATCTATGTCTCATCTGAGTCTCATCTATGTCTTCATCTGTTTTCTTCATCTGTGTCTTAATCTGTGTCTCATCTGTGTGTTCATCTGTGTGTTCATCTGTGTCCCATCTGTGTCTTCATCTGTCCCTTCATCTGTGTCTCATCTGTGTCTTTATCTGTGTCTTCATCTGTTTCTCATCTGTGTCTTCATATGTGTCTTCATCTGTTTCTCATCTGTGTCTTCATCTGTGTCTTCAACTGTGTCTTCATCTGTGTCTTCATCTGTATCTTCAACTGTGTCTTTATCTGTGTCTTCATATGTTTTTTCATCTGTGTCTCATCTGTGTCTTCATCTGTGTCTTCAACTGTGTCTTCATCTGTGTCTTCATCTGTATCTTCAACTGTGTCTTTATCTGTGTCTTCATATGTTTTTTCATCTGTGTCTCATCTGTATCTCATCTGTGTCTCATCTGTGTCTTCATCTGTGTCTTCAACCGTGTCTTCATCTGTGTCTCATCTGTGTCTTCATCTGTATCTTCAACTGTGTCTTCATCTGTGTCTTCATCTGTGTCGCATCTGTCTCTTCATCTGTGTCTCATCTGTGTCTTTATCTGTGTCTTTTTCTGTGTCTTCATCTGTGTCTTCATCTTTGTCTTCATCCGTATCTTCATCTGTATCTTCATCTGTGTGTTCATCTGTGTGTTCATCTGTGTGTTCATCTGTGTCTTCATCTGTGTCCATCTGTGTCTTCATCTGTATCTTCAACTGTGTCTTCATCTGTGTCTTCATCTGTGTCGCATCTGTCTCTTCATCTGTGTCTCATCTGTGTCTTTATCTGTGTCTTTATCTATGTCTTCATCTGTGTCTTCATCTGTGTCTTCATCTTTGTCTTCATCCGTATCTTCATCTGTATCTTTATCTGTGTGTTCATCTGTGTGTTCATCTGTGTGTTCATCTGTGTCTTCATCTGTGTCCCATCTGTGTCTTCATCTGTCCCTTCATCTATGTCTCATCTGAGTCTCATCTATGTCTTCATCTGTTTTCTTCATCTGTGTCTTAATCTGTGTCTCATCTGTGTGTTCATCTGTGTGTTCATCTGTGTCCCATCTGTGTCTTCATCTGTCCCTTCATCTGTGTCTCATCTGTGTCTTTATCTGTGTCTTCATCTGTTTCTCATCTGTGTCTTCATATGTGTCTTCATCTGTTTCTCATCTGTGTCTTCATCTGTGTCTTCAACTGTGTCTTCATCTGTGTCTTCATCTGTATCTTCAACTGTGTCTTTATCTGTGTCTTCATATGTTTTTTCATCTGTGTCTCATCTGTATCTCATCTGTGTCTCATCTGTGTCTTCATCTGTGTCTTCAACCGTGTCTTCATCTGTGTCTCATCTGTGTCTTCATCTGTATCTTCAACTGTGTCTTCATCTGTGTCTTCATCTGTGTCGCATCTGTCTCTTCATCTGTGTCTCATCTGTGTCTTTATCTGTGTCTTTTTCTGTGTCTTCATCTGTGTCTTCATCTTTGTCTTCATCCGTATCTTCATCTGTATCTTCATCTGTGTGTTCATCTGTGTGTTCATCTGTGTGTTCATCTGTGTCTTCATCTGTGTCCATCTGTGTTTTCATCTGTATCTTCAACTGTGTCTTCATCTGTGTCTTCATCTGTGTCGCATCTGTCTCTTCATCTGTGTCTCATCTGTGTCTTTATCTGTGTCTTTATCTATGTCTTCATCTGTGTCTTCATCTGTGTCTTCATCTTTGTCTTCATCCGTATCTTCATCTGTATCTTTATCTGTGTGTTCATCTGTGTGTTCATCTGTGTGTTCATCTGTGTCTTCATCTGTGTCCCATCTGTGTCTTCATCTGTCCCTTCATCTATGTCTCATCTGAGTCTCATCTATGTCTTCATCTGTTTTCTTCATCTGTGTCTTAATCTGTGTCTCATCTGTGTGTTCATCTGTGTGTTCATCTGTGTCCCATCTGTGTCTTCATCTGTCCCTTCATCTGTGTCTCATCTGTGTCTCATCTGTGTGTTCATTTGTGTGTTCATCTGTGTGTTCATCTGTGTGTTCATCTCATCTTCATCTTCATCTCGTCTTCACCTGTAGGCTCTGATAAAGGAGGTTCAGTAGTTTCACTCATTAATCCTCCAAACCATCTCCATGTTAAAAATATCTGCCAGTGATGGGGCGGAGCCTAAACGCCAAACTCAAATATGTTCCAGTGCTGTGATGACATTAATGAAGATGTCTTCTGGGAGTTTCTTCGTCACTTTGATTTTTTACCTCGTTGTTGCTTTAGACGCATCTACACTCTAAAAAATGTACTTTGTGAGACGTTGGACTAACTGAAGGAGCTTATGCTCCATTTAATGAAGACGTGTGACTCATCGTTGAAACGTAGAACTTTAAAACTCTAACTTAATCTTAAAACTTTGTTTGTGTGAGTCCGGCTGACGAATAGAAGAGGTAGATGAAGATGAAGGACAGATCATGAAGGTTGAAACACAAGGCAGCGAGGATTCCAAACTTTGGTGGCGTTGAGAATAAAGTGATCTCTGAAGAGGAACGCCATCCAGACGACTTCACCTTCTTTCTCCTGGTGTTCATCCCTTTCAAGTGACCACTTCCACATGATTGACAGGCGTAAACACATCAGCTCAAAGCATCACATGGATCTTCAGCTGCTTAGCTGAGCAGTAAGACGTCCGGGCGCCAAAACGGCGTCCCTTTAGAAGTGAGACATAAACATACAAACAACCTCTCGTCTCAGACGGTCGGCGTCAGGATCTTCGTCCCTGACAGCCTCTCTGATGGCGTCTGCGTTCCTGGCCTTGGGGAAGCACCAGAGAACGCCGCTCGCTATCGATGGAGCGATGCAGGCGTGTCACCGCCTCAGCGCGGAGAAACATCAATGAATCATTTTATTATTTTAAATCATTACTATAATGAATTCACTCACATTCATGTGATCATCGACTCCACGAACATGTTTCTGAGGAATGTCTGCTTTTATGTTCGGATCTGTCCAGTGGAGGAGGGTTTCATCTGTGTCTTCAGGGTTTCATCTGTGTCTTCAGGGTTTCATCTGTGTCTTCAGGGTTTCATCTGTGTCTTCAGGGTTTCATCTGTGTCTTCAGGGTTTCATCTGTGTCTTCAGGGTTTCATCTGTGTCTTCAGGGTTTCATCTGTGTCTTCAGGGTTTCATCTGTGTCTTCAGGGTTTCATCTCTGTCTTCAGGGTTTCATCTGTGTCTTCAGGGTTTCATCTGTGTCTTCATGGTTTCATCTGTGTCTTCATGGTTTCATCTGTGTCTTCAGGGTTTCATCTGTGTCTTCAGGGTTTCATCTGTGTCTTCAGGGTTTCATCTGTGTCTTCAGGGTTTCATCTGTGTCTTCAGGGTTTCATCTGTGTCTTCAGGGTTTCATCTGTGTCTTCAGGGTTTCATCTCTGTCTTCAGGGTTTCATCTGTGTCTTCAGTCCAGGAGAAGGTGAGCGTTTAGAAGGTGAAGAAGAGGAGCAAAAGAAGAAGAGGAGGAAAAAGAAAAAGCCTTTATTTGTCAGATACAATCATCGTAGCAATATTGGTTCTTTGCTTTTAACCGGCCCCTGAGGAGCACCATCCACCTGTAGGCTCCCCCCCATCCCCCTATCCTCATCCCCCTCATCCTCCTCCCCCTCATCCTTCTCCCCCTCATCCTCCTCCCCCTCATCCTCCTCCTCCCCCTCTCCCTCCCCCTCCTTTCTCCTCTTGACCCCTCCATTCACTGCCGCGTCGTCCAGCAGACCAGCTTCCAGCACAGCGGGCTTCACGATTTGGACCGGGAGCCCGCCAAGAGCACTGGCTCGGAACCAGAGCGGCGATCCTGGGCGGCGAGCGCTCGGCTAAGCCCTCCTCAGAGGAGGCGTTTGGCGCTCCAGCTGGAGGAGAGGAGATTAGAGCGAGAGGGAGGAGCAGATTGAGACACCAGAGATTCGAAAAGCTGTTTTTAGAGCGGCTGTGAAATCGGATAACAGATTATTCTCCAGTGTCTCCAGAAGAGTCGGCAATAAGTCCAACTAATAACGTTAATCTAATAATAAACCGCCTCGGAAGCAGAACCGGGCCGACCCAGAGCCGCTCTGATCACGTACACATATATATCTCTCTCTCTCTATATATATATATATATATATAATTATTATTAGAAATATATTACTAAAAAAGAAAGTCTTCAGTCCTAAAATCAAGTATTTACGAAGTATATAAGATAAACTGTAAAAGTATTTAAGATAAACTGTAAAAGTATTTAAGATAAACTGTAAAAGTATTTAAGATAAACTGTAAAAGTATTTAAGATAAACTGTAAAAGTATTTAAGATAAACTGTAAAAGTATATAAGATAAACTGTAAAAGTATTTAAGATAAACTGTAAAAGTATATAAGATAAACTGTAAAAGTATTTAAGATAAACTGTAAAAGTATTTAAGATAAACTGTAAAAGTATTTAAGATAAACTGTAAAAGTATATAAGATAAACTGTAAAAGTATTTAAGATAAACTGTAAAAGTATATAAGATAAACTGTAAAAGTATTTAAGATAAACTGTAAAAGTATGTAAGATAAACTGTAAAAGTATATAAGATAAACTGTAAAAGTATTTAAGATAAACTGTAAAAGTATATAAGATAAACTGTAAAAGTATATAAGATAAACTGTAAAAGTATTTAAGATAAACTGTAAAAGTATGTAAGATGAACTGTAAAAGTATATAAGATAAACTGTAAAAGTATTTAAGATAAACTGTAAAAGTATATAAGATAAACTGTAAAAGTATATAAGATAAACTGTAAAAGTATATAAGATAAACTCTTAAAGTATATAAGATAAACTCTAAAAGTATATAAGATAAACTCTAAAAGTATTTAAGATAAACTGTAAAAGTATATAAGATAAACACTAAAAGTATATAAGATAAACTCTAAAATTACATAAGATAAACTGTGAAATTATATAAGATAAACTGTAAAAGTATATAAGATAAACTGTAAAAGTATTTAAGATAAACTGTAAAAGTATATAAGATAAACTGTAAAAGTATATAAGATAAACTGTAAAAGTATGTAAGATAAACTGTAAAAGTATATAAGATAAACTGTAAAAGTATATAAGATAAACTGTAAAAGTATTTAAGATAAACAGTAAAAGTATATAAGATAAACTGTAAAAGTATTTAAGATAAACTGTAAAAGTATTTAAGATAAACTGTAAAAGTATTTAAGATAAACTGTAAAAGTATTTAAGATAAACTGTAAAAGTATATAAGATAAACTGTAAAAGTATATAAGATAAACTCTAAAAGTATATAAGATAAACTGTAAAAGTATATAAGATAAACTGTAAAAGTATTTAAGATAAACTCTAAAAGTATTTAAGATAAACTCTAAAAGTATATAAGATAAACTGTAAAAGTATTTAAGATAAACTGTAAAAGTATTTAAGATAAACTGGAAAAGTATATAAGATAAACTGTAAAAGTATATAAGATAAACTGTAAAAGTATATAAGATAAACTGTAAAAGTATTTAAGATAAACTCTAAAAGTATTTAAGATAAACTCTAAAAGTATATAAGATAAACTCTAAAAGTATATAAGATAAACTCTAAAAGTATTTAAGATAAACTGTAAAAGTATTTAAGATAAACTGTAAAAGTATTTAAGATAAACTGTAAAAGTATTTAAGATAAACTGTAAAAGTATTTAAGATAAACTGTAAAAGTATTTAAGATAAACTGTAAAAGTATTTAAGATAAACTGTAAAAGTATTTAAGATAAACTGTAAAAGTATATAAGATAAACTGTAAAAGTATATAAGATAAACTGTAAAAGTATATAAGATAAACTGTAAAAGTATTCAAGATAAACTGTAAAAGTATTTAAGATAAACTGTAAAAGTATTTAAGATAAACTCTAAAAGTATATAAGATAAACTGTAAAAGCATATAAGATAAACTCTAAAAGTATTTAAGATAAACTCTAAAAGTATTTAAGATAAACTCTAAAAGTATATAAGATAAACTGTAAAAGTATTTAAGATAAACTGTAAAAGTATATAAGATAAACTGTAAAAGTATATAAGATAAACTGTAAAAGTATGTAAGATAAACTGTAAAAGTATATAAGATAAACTGTAAAAGTATATAAGATAAACTGTAAAAGTATTTAAGATAAACAGTAAAAGTATATAAGATAAACTGTAAAAGTATTTAAGATAAACTGTAAAAGTATTTAAGATAAACTGTAAAAGTATTTAAGATAAACTGTAAAAGTATTTAAGATAAACTGTAAAAGTATATAAGATAAACTGTAAAAGTATATAAGATAAACTCTAAAAGTATATAAGATAAACTGTAAAAGTATATAAGATAAACTCTAAAAGTATTTAAGATAAACTCTAAAAGTATTTAAGATAAACTCTAAAAGTATATAAGATAAACTGTAAAAGTATTTAAGATAAACTGTAAAAGTATTTAAGATAAACTGTAAAAGTATATAAGATAAACTGTAAAAGTATATAAGATAAACTGTAAAAGTATTTAAGATAAACTCTAAAAGTATTTAAGATAAACTCTAAAAGTATATAAGATAAACTCTAAAAGTATATAAGATAAACTCTAAAAGTATTTAAGATAAACTGTAAAAGTATTTAAGATAAACTGTAAAAGTATTTAAGATAAACTGTAAAAGTATTTAAGATAAACTGTAAAAGTATTTAAGATAAACTGTAAAAGTATTTAAGATAAACTGTAAAAGTATTTAAGATAAACTGTAAAAGTATATAAGATAAACTGTAAAAGTATATAAGATAAACTGTAAAAGTATTCAAGATAAACTGTAAAAGTATTTAAGATAAACTGTAAAAGTATTTAAGATAAACTCTAAAAGTATATAAGATAAACTGTAAAAGCATATAAGATAAACTCTAAAAGTATTTAAGATAAACTCTAAAAGTATTTAAGATAAACTCTAAAAGTATATAAGATAAACTGTAAAAGTATTTAAGATAAACTGTAAAAGTATTTAAGATAAACTCTAAAAGTATATAAGATAAACTGTAAAAGTATATAAGATAAACTGTAAAAGTATATAAGATAAACTCTAAAAGTATTTAAGATAAACTGTAAAAGTATATAAGATAAACTGTAAAAGTATATAAGATAAACTCTAAAAGTATATAAGATAAACTGTAAAAGTATATAAGATAAACTCTAAAAGTATTTAAGATAAACTCTAAAAGTATTTAAGATAAACTCTAAAAGTATATAAGATAAACTGTAAAAGTATTTAAGATAAACTGTAAAAGTATTTAAGATAAACTGTAAAAGTATATAAGATAAACTGTAAAAGTATAAAAGATAAACTGTAAAAGTATTTAAGATAAACTCTAAAAGTATTTAAGATAAACTCTAAAAGTATATAAGATAAACTCTAAAAGTATATAAGATAAACTCTAAAAGTATTTAAGATAAACTGTAAAAGTATTTAAGATAAACTGTAAAAGTATTTAAGATAAACTGTAAAAGTATTTAAGATAAACTGTAAAAGTATTTAAGATAAACTCTAAAAGTATATAAGATAAACTGTAAAAGCATATAAGATAAACTCTAAAAGTATTTAAGATAAACTCTAAAAGTATTTAAGATAAACTCTAAAAGTATATAAGATAAACTGTAAAAGTATTTAAGATAAACTGTAAAAGTATTTAAGATAAACTGTAAAAGTATGTAAGATAAACTGTAAAAGTATATAAGATAAACTGTAAAAGTATTTAAGATAAACTGTAAAAGTATATAAGATAAACTGTAAAAGTATATAAGATAAACTGTAAAAGTATATAAGATAAACTCTTAAAGTATATAAGATAAACTCTAAAATTACATAAGATAAACTGTGAAATTATATAAGATAAACTGTAAAAGTATAAGATAAACTGTAAAAGTATTTAAGTAAAACTGTAAAAGTATATAAGATAAACTGTAAAAGTATATAAGATAAACTGTAAAAGTATGTAAGATAAACTGTAAAAGTATATAAGATAAACTGTAAAAGTATATAAGATAAACTGTAAAAGTATTCAAGATAAACTGTAAAAGTATATAAGATAAACTGTAAAAGTATTTAAGATAAACTGTAAAAGTATTTAAGATAAACTGTAAAAGTATTTAAGATAAACTGTAAAAGCATATAAGATAAACTCTAAAAGTATTTAAGATAAACTCTAAAAGTATATAAGATAAACTGTAAAAGTATTTAAGATAAACTGTAAAAGTATTTAAGATAAACTCTAAAAGTATATAAGATAAACTGTAAAAGTATTTAAGATAAACTGTAAAAGTATTTAAGATAAACTGTAAAAGTATTTAAGATAAACTGTAAAAGTATATAAGATAAACTGTAAAAGTATATAAGATAAACTGTAAAAGTATTTAAGATAAACTGTAAAAGTATTTAAGATAAACTGTAAAAGTATATAAGATAAACTCTAAAAGTATATAAGATAAACTGTAAAAGTATTTAAGATAAACTGTAAAAGTATTTAAGATAAACTGTAAAAGTATTTAAGATAAACTGTAAAAGCATATAAGATAAACTCTAAAAGTATTTAAGATAAACTCTAAAAGTATATAAGATAAACTGTAAAAGTATTTAAGATAAACTGTAAAAGTATTTAAGATAAACTCTAAAAGTATATAAGATAAACTGTAAAAGTATTTAAGATAAACTGTAAAAGTATTTAAGATAAACTGTAAAAGTATTTAAGATAAACTGTAAAAGTATATAAGATAAACTGTAAAAGTATTTAAGATAAACTGTAAAAGTATGTAAGATAAACTGTAAAAGTATTTAAGATAAACTGTACAAGTATATAAGATAAACTGTAAAAGTATATAAGATAAACTGTAAAAGTATTTAAGATAAACTGTAAAAGTATATAAGATAAACTGTAAAAGTATATAAGATAAACTGTAAAAGTATTTAAGATAAACTCTAAAAGTATTTAAGATAAACTGTAAAAGTATATAAGATAAACTCTAAAAGTATATAAGATAAACTGTAAAAGTATTTAAGATAAACTGTAAAAGTATTTAAGATAAACTGTAAAAGTATTTAAGATAAACTGTAAAAGCATATAAGATAAACTCTAAAAGTATTTAAGATAAACTCTAAAAGTATATAAGATAAACTGTAAAAGTATTTAAGATAAACTGTAAAAGTATTTAAGATAAACTCTAAAAGTATATAAGATAAACTGTAAAAGTATTTAAGATAAACTGTAAAAGTATTTAAGATAAACTGTAAAAGTATTTAAGATAAACTGTAAAAGTATATAAGATAAACTGTAAAAGTATATAAGATAAACTGTAAAAGTATATAAGATAAACTGTAAAAGTATTTAAGATAAACTGTAAAAGTATATAAGATAAACTCTAAAAGTATATAAGATAAACTGTAAAAGTATTTAAGATAAACTGTAAAAGTATTTAAGATAAACTGTAAAAGTATTTAAGATAAACTGTAAAAGCATATAAGATAAACTCTAAAAGTATTTAAGATAAACTCTAAAAGTATATAAGATAAACTGTAAAAGTATTTAAGATAAACTGTAAAAGTATTTAAGATAAACTCTAAAAGTATATAAGATAAACTGTAAAAGTATTTAAGATAAACTGTAAAAGTATTTAAGATAAACTGTAAAAGTATTTAAGATAAACTGTAAAAGTATATAAGATAAACTGTAAAAGTATTTAAGATAAACTCTAAAAGTATTTAAGATAAACTGTAAAAGTATATAAGATAAACTGTAAAAGTATATAAGATAAACTGTAAAAGTATTTAAGATAAACTGTAAAAGTATTTAAGATAAACTGTAAAAGTATTTAAGATAAACTGTAAAAGCATATAAGATAAACTGTAAAAGTATTCAAGATAAACTGTAAAAGTATATAAGATAAACTGTAAAAGTATTTAAGATAAACTGTAAAAGTATTTAAGATAAACTGTAAAAGTATTTAAGATAAATTCTAAAAGTATATAAGATAAACTGTAAAAGTATTTAAGATAAACTCTAAAAGTATTTAAGATAAACTCTAAAAGTATATAAGATAAACTGTAAAAGTATTTAAGATAAACTGTAAAAGTATATAAGATAAACTCTAAAAGTATTTAAGATAAACTCTAAAAGTATTTAAGATAAACTGTAAAAGTATATAAGATAAACTCTAAAAGTATATAAGATAAACTGTAAAAGTATTTAAGATAAACTGTAAAAGTATATAAGATAAACTGTACAAGTATATAAGATAAACTGTAAAAGTATGTAAGATAAACTGTAAAAGTATATAAGATAAACTGTAAAAGTATATATAATAAACTGTAAAAGTATATAAGATAAACTGTAAAAGTATATAAGATAAACTGTAAAAGTATTTAAGATAAACTGTAAAAGTATATAAGATAAACTCTAAAAGTATTTAAGATAAACTGTAAAAGTATTTAAGATAAACTCTAAAAGTATATAAGATAAACTCTAAAAGTATTTAAGATAAACTGTAAAAGTATATAAGATAAACTCTAAAAGTATTTAAGATAAACTGTAAAAGTATTTAAGATAAACTGTAAAAGTATTTAAGATAAACTGTAAAAGTATATAAGATAAACTCTAAAAGTATTTAAGATAAACTGTAAAAGTATATAAGATAAACTCTAAAAGTATTTAAGATAAACTGTAAAAGTATTTAAGATAAACTTCTGACCCGTTTGAGTTCAGAGGTGTTCTTTAAACGGCTCATATTAACGGTGACCTCACAGACATTCATTCATCAGAACCGGTTCTCATTAAAAGACTGACTCCATCGGTTGTATTTTGTCTTGTATGATTCCTTGAGGTTCTGACGGTGACGTCTGAGTGGGTCCATCGCCGGGTCTCTGGCTGCAGCTGGGATCAGCTCCAGCCCCATGCTGCTGTAGGATTGAGGCTCTCCTCCAGAACCGCTCCTCTGGGTTTTTCTCGCTGCCTGCTAATAATCCTCAGATAAACCAGTTCCGGGTCGGGTCAGCGGCGGTCGTACCGCCGACACTAAATATTGATTTCTCAGAGGATAGAATGGCGCCGCTCTGTCACGAGTTCTGTTCATAGTAGAAGCTCCTGCTTCTTCTTTCTGGTCTCTACTAAATTCTTCTAAAGTCCAGCCTACGAAACAAAACAAGGTGTCGGTCACCAACGTGTTAGAGGACAACAGGCCGGTTCTGGAAATGGTTCTCTGTGGAGCATTTATGTGTGTGTGTGTGTGTGTGTGTGTGTGTGTGTGTGTGTGTGTGTATGAGTGAGTGAGTGTGTGTGTTTGTGTTTCTGTGTGTGTGTGTGTGTGAGAGTGAGTGAGTGAGTGAGTGTGTGTGTTTGTGTTTCTGTGTGTGTGTGTGTGTGTGTGTGTGTGTGTGTGTGTGTGTGTATGAGTGAGTGAGTGTGTGTGTTTGTGTTTCTGTGTGTGTGTGTATGAGTGAGTGAGTGTGTGTGTTTGTGTTTCTGTGTGTGTGTGTGTGTGTGTGTGTTGGTTTGCATATGTGTGTGAGCTCAGAGAGTGTAAAACCTCCACCAAGGCCCAACAGAACCTCCTAGGTGCCCCCAGCTCAAACACACAAATAAACAAACAAACAAAAACACACACAAACAAATAAACATTCAAACAAACAGACACACAAACAGACAAAAAAACAAACAAACAAACAAACAAACAAACAGACAGAGGAGTGAAACCGTCACTTCCTGTGAGGAGGTGATAATAGGACAGAATAATAAACATTATCAGATTGCTTTGATTATTATTATTATTATTAGATTTGTAATCTGACACATTATCCACGACGTCTGCAGGTAAACAAACTGGTGGCGCCGACACGGACGGATCACGATGAAGGAACCCAGAACCTCAGCAGAGACTGGAGGATTAAGTCCATCGGCCGTCGCCTCTGAAGCCACAACCTCTCCTGTCCAGATGTTTGGGAGTGAAGACATCAGGAGGAGGAGCTGCTCACACGACATAAAACCTCCTCCTGCTTTCATTTCGGTTTTCATTTCTCGGGTCGAGACCCGTTTTGCATCAGACCCGGAAAATCACAAACAGCTGAGTCAACGACTGGCGCCGTCAGAGCTCGCACCAGAGGCCTCGCCTCCCTTGTGGAGCGCCGCCGCCGCTCCACAAAAACCTCATAGCAGGTGACACCTCCTCGCCGTCTGAGCGTAATAATCCCAGAGTGAGGTGATCATGTGACGCAGGGAAACGAGATTCTGCTGGGTTTATTGTGCGTGTGATGTAATATCGCCGCCGCCGCTCGCATGAAAGCCACTCCTGCCAGAAGGTCCTCCAGCGAAATCAATGCGGATTCTTTGGTGGAGCGAATCAATAGACGGAGGCAAAGGTTAACCCGCCTCAGACTCTGATGGCGCTCAGCGACTCCCCAGTAATCCCTAACCTTTAGCAAGGCATCGTTCGGCGCCGCACCCAGCGGCGAACCCCCGCTCGACCAGAGAGCCCCCGTCCGTCCACCGCGGGGGGGCAACACTTTCTGGCACAACCTCTTAGAAATGCAACACCACCTAGGCGGAGCAGGGGCTCCACTGTATGTCCCGTGGTTCTGCTGACGCAGGAGTTTAAAAGGCGCGGTGGTCCGGCGCCGATCGGGGTCCAAGACAAACGACACAAATGTCCGGTGTGAAGGTTCGACTGTCTCGACGGGTCTCTACACGTCGGAGATCTTTTTAAACATTCCTCACAAACTCCTCATAAAAGAAGAAAATGTCATTCCACTGCAATCAGACAAGGAGGAGGAGGAGGAGGAAGAGGAGGGAGAGAGGAGAGATGAAGAAGCACTCCTCCCACACCTCGGTTCCTCTGAGACACATCGATGAGATCGTCTTATAAGAGAAATAAAGTAAAATATGAGGAACAGCCTCATTTTGGTCATTTGACACGTTTGGTCATGTGACACGTTTGGTCACGTGACACCTTTGGTCACGTGACACCTTTGGTCACGTGACACCTTTGGTCACGTGACACATTTGGTCACCTGACACGTTTGGCATGACCAAATGCCACTGATATTCCTCAAAATCAGTCCAGTCCTTCCTCACACTGGGGTCTCTGTGGGTATATCCTCTGAAAATGACCCCTGAACAGTTTTGTTATCGTGTTTTCACCAGGACCGGCGGCGGCGATCGTTCCAACGGGCCCAAAAACGATTTGCTCTGTCTTCGGTCTTCTTCTCTCCGATTGGACGTCCTCAGAAGATCCAGCTTTTGAACCAGATCACGATTCAATCCTCTCGCCCTTCATCCAGCGGCGTGAAATTCTCAGATGTTTCCCCTCCTCTCGCTGTCACCACGGATCAGCGTCAGGAAACACGGCGCCGCTCAGCAGCATCACGCCGTCAAGCGCCGCTCTGGACCTCACGCCGCTCTGCTGCATGAATCCGCCGGGCCTCAGAATATTTCTCTCATTTCTCTGAGACACGTTTGAGAAAAGTAACAGGAGAGGATAGAAGTAATAATATAGATGGTGATAATAACCGTGGCGTTTGGCGTGATTCAGCCGTCCTCCGGCTCCATCAGAACCAGGAGAAAAGTCCAGCGCTGAACTCACTCTGAACCGAACTGAACTTTTCCTTTTCCTGTCTTATTTAAACCGGACTTTATTTCTCCGGTTTCTGCAGGGAAGTGTTTAAAATGTCTGTCTCCAATACTTTCTGTTAATTATGATGAAAACAATTAAACATCAAGACTGAACTGGACAAAACCTCCGCGGGAAGATTTCTGTTCCTCACGATTTTTATGTCGCCGAAGAGTCGGAATCATCATCGCCCCATCAACGATCCTTAATGTTCACCTAATAACTCAAAAACGAACTCATGGATCTTACTTATATTTTATACTTACTTAGAGCTCGGTGTGAGGAAGAACTGGAGTCAATTTGGGAAAAGTCGGTTGTGTATTTCTGACACTAGGGGGAGCTTTATCTCTAAAAATGTCAGGCCATGATTTCTCAACTGTTGGTCGGATTCAGTCCAAACTCGGCGCCGATGAATCCACTCCCATAGTTTCATCTTTTTACTCTAGTAGTTCATATGTTACTCACTAGGGGGAGTATTTTTCACAAAAAAAAAAGACTTTTCCATAACTCAAAAACTTTGTCGTGCTTCTTCTTCATATATTTATACCCACAAAGACTTTAGTGTGAGGAAGAACTGGTGGGATTTGGGTAAATCTCGGATTTATGTTTCTGACACTAGGGGGATCTTAAGCTTCAAAAGCTTCCGGCCCCCAATTTTTCAATCTTGTGTCCAATTTAGTCTAAATCTGGTGCCGATGAATCCTGGAATCTATCTTGATATATATATTACTTATATGTACCATATATATTATTTAGTATTTCCTATTTTATGATACTACTACGATCCCATCCCAGATGGCATTCCGCAAAAACTCAAACGGCTGCTCCATCGGCGAGTACGGGATAGCCTCAATGCTTTCCCCTTGATGACATCATCAACGGTAGCCCCTCCCACTGATGTATGAACGTGTGTGTGTGTGTGTGTGTGTGTGTGTGTGTGAGAGAAGACCGGTGAGGCTGTTTCTCCGCCGGATTCGGTAGAAGCTCATGAATTATAAAGAGGAAGGCGCTGATCGGAGGTCCGGTCCGAGATCGGGAAGACTCTGAGGTTTGGGCTCAGGAGAACCCGAACCTGTTGTTTTATGTTCCGTCTTTGTTCACATATCGGAGATTTGATTCCGACGGGGTTTACATCCAGTCTCAAATCTCATTTAGCAGCAGATTTAGTCAGCAGTCAGGTGTGACAGCCGCCGCCGCCGCCGCCGCGTCTCTGCGGACAGAACCGCTCCGCCGCAGTTACAGCTAAATAAGGAGGCTGACGTGAGGAGGGAGCGTGAGGAGGGAGCGCGAGGAGGGAGTGCGAGGAGGGAGCGTGAGGAGGGAGCGTGAGGAGGGAGCGTGAGGAGGGAGCGCGAGGAGGGAGCGTGAGGAGGGAGCGCGAGGAGGGAGCATGAGGAGGGAGCGCGAGGAGGGAGAGTGAGGAGGGAGCGTCACTTCCTGCTTTACTCCAGCGAGGATGTCGGGGGGTTTCGGCGCGCGTTGGGCCCACAGTCATCACAGCTTCATCCCGTCAGATGGTTCTGGCCCGTCTGAGAGGTCCGGTTAACTCTGAAGGCTTTGTTCACAATAATGCAATGATGGCGTTTAGAATGACGGCTGTGTTTGATCGACGCCCCGCGTCGTCTGCAGCGTGACTAACGTGATGTAACGGCGGCCTGTTTGTCTGTGGTTCTGATCCGGAGAACCAGAATAATTATTGAACCCTTAAATGTCCTGGTCAAGAAATAAAGAGAATACTGGAAAAATGATTTGGTTTCATATTTTATTTCTCTCTGGGTTTATTTATTTCATCAGAACACAACATTTCAGTCCGGCACGTTTTTAATCATAAAAAATAATCAGACTAATAAAATTATTCCAGGATGCAAAATTACTTTTCCGTGGAAAATAATAAATACATTTGGAAAAACACGTTTGTAGAAAACAAATTTACCTCATTAGACTTTTTCAGTTTCCTCATTGCGTTTATTGGCTTTAATACGCCCAAAAAAGTCTGAAGTCTTCCTCAGTAGTCATGTGACCTGGGGTTTCCCCCAGGGCTCCATCCTCGGCCCCTTCACATTCTTCAGTCAGCAAACAGCTGAACAGGACATGAAAGCAGGGTGTAAAAACAGGACATGAAAGCAGGGTGTTAAAACAGGGTGTTACCGAAGGACATTAAAGCAGGGCATTACAGAAATATATTAAGGCAGGAGATGAAAGTAGGACATGAAAGTAGGACATAAAAACAGGACATGAAAGCAGGACATGAAAGTGGGATATGAAAGCGGGGCGTTAAAGTGGGACGTTAAAGCAGGGCATTAAAAATGACATTAAAGTAGGACATGAAAGAAGGAAATGAAAGAAGGACATTATTGAAGGACATTAAAGAAGGACATTAAAGCGCTCTTGACCCGTGTCTGAGGTCACGCTGATGTAACTGATCATTCTGTGACGGTTCCAGATCCAAGTTTTAGGTGGAAAAGCTGTCAGTCAGAATAATTGTGAGACAGGAAACAGAGGCGGGAGAACGAGGGTCTCTTGTGGGGGAGAGAGAGAGAGAGAGAGAGAGAGAGAGAGAGAGAGAGAGAGAGAGAGAGAGAGAGAGAGAGAGGTGAGAGGAAAGAAAGAGAAAAGCAGCCGGTGGTGCAAGAACAAAGAAATGACACGACATTTCAAACTCAATTTGTTCCATATAGCAATCCTCGCTGCAAATTATCAAAGCAATCAGCCGTGAGCGCCTGTTCCTCCTCCTCCTGTAGGACCCCCCCCCTCTACAATCGGTTCCGTACCAGGAGGACACGTGACCTTGGGACGACCTCCGAGAACCAGAGGTGGAATCCGATCGATGGATTGTCGGCTAATGGAACCAGCGAGAACCTTCCTGAGAAGCGGTTTTAATACGGCTGACCTTTGGTTTGACACCTTTTAGCGCCGTCGCCACGTTTACGTCTCACATACGAACGCCATCTTCAAAAATCCCTCTTCCATAAGAACCAAACCTCTAGGACCCCCGGTGTTTGTTCCGATGGTGTGAAACTCTGTGGGCCTTAAAGGGTCGTTTCTGTCTGAAGCAGATGTTGATGCAGGAGTTCTACCAGAACTGAAAATGTCCAGAATAAATGTTATTGTTATTTTTCAGGAAGAAAACAATAAATAGATTTTTGTTTGAAAAACTTAATATCTTAATATGTTAACGTTAGAAATAAAACTAAATCCTGGTGTTTAAAGGGTCTCAGGATGTAGAACCAGAACCACCGTGTCTGAGACAGGATGTAGTACCAGAACCACCGTGTCTGAGACAGGATGCAGAACCAGAACCACCGTGTCTGAGACAGGATGTAGGACCAGAACCACCGTGTCTGAGACAGGATGCAGAACCAGAACCACCGTGTCTGAGACAGGATGTAGGACCAGAACCACCGTGTCTGAGACAGTATGTAGAACCAGAACCACCGTGTCTGAGACAGGATGTAGAACCTGAAACACCGTGTCTGAGACAGGATGTAGAACCAGAACCTCCGTGTCTGAGACAGGATGTAGAACCAGAACCACCGTGTCTGAGACAGGATGTAGAACCAGAACCACCGTGTCTGAGACAGGATGTAGAACCTGAAACACCGTGTCTGAGACAGGATGTAGAACCAGAACCACCGTGTCTGAGACAGGATGTAGAACCTGAAACACCGTGTCTGAGACAGGATGTAGAACCTGAACCTCCGTGTTGGAGCCTCAGACATGGACCAGGCGCTCCTCCACCTCGTTCTTTCGCAGCCGACTGGATGTCTGAAAGATACGAGGAGCCGCGATGAAACCAGCCGTGAAATTGATCTAACAATAGAGGCCTTAAGAGCTCTTCTGCTCGCCGCCGGGCGCCGCCACACACTTATTGCGCACAAATGCAGAGCGGGAGAGAAGAGCATGCCTCAGAAGATGAAAAGAGGACCTGAGGATATTAGTAAAGCAATGAGGGCTGACCTTCTTCGCTAAGGAAAGCAATATCCACCCGTCTGAGAGCAGAACGTTAATCCGTAACGCGTAGCGGCGGCGCTTCATCCGCGCGGCGTTTAGCCGACACCAACATTTCCATTTGTCTGAGTGCCTCTCGTGAAACTGATTCGGCTGCACTTCAGCGCCGACCGCGTGCCGCCGATGACCGCGGAACCAATGATGATGCCGTTTCTGCGGTGATTGTCTCCACCTGAGTCTGTTTGTGTGACGGGTCGCCGAGGAGGTTCCGACTGGATGGGCCGGTTCTGATGCGCTGCCTTTAAGTGACGGGGATCGTTTGCACACGGCGCTCAATATGTTGTCTTTGTTTCCGGCCAGCCGTCGCTCTGAATATCTTTACGTTCACTCGGAGGAGAAGAATCGATGTTTCCATCGATCCTCATCACTCATAAAAAACATCCGCTGTTATTCTGTCGGTTCTCCTCAGTGAAGACGACAGGATGAAGATACAGGATGATCTTCATCCACAGGATGAAGATACGTTTCACTCACACCCATGTTTGTGCAGAAGAGAGCTGCAGACGATGGTCCACAGGATGAAGATCTGAGGAAGAGTCGTGTGAGCAGGTGAAGAGAAGAAGAGAGGATCTTTGAGCAGCAGGATGGTTTCATGATGAGATGTTTGATGGCGAAGAACCGAGAAGGCCAGAAGGAGCTGATCCTTCTCTCCACTTCTCCATCAGCTCCCTCAGAACCTGCCTCCACCCAGTCGTAGAGACGACTCCAACGGGTTCTGCCGGTACCGTCTGGTGTTTCAGGCCTCTTGAAGATCAGCAGCAGAGACTGAGATGAATTCTCGTGGTGCTAAATGTTCGGACCTCCTCTGTAACTTTGACAGTGAAGCCCGGCTTGAGGAAGACCTCGGAGGTTTGATGGAAGTAAAGGCTGCTTCTGCTGAAGCAGCGTTTGGACCCGATCCAAAGGAGTTCTGAATAAAGTTCAGCTCAGCATTAACTAAATGTTTGAAGAAAGATGCGGATGTTGGCGCCGCGGGCCGACCCATTATCCTGAAAACATTTGTCTTCAGGTCCATTTAAGAGTCTCGTTAAGGAGAACTTGGCATCGGAGGCTGAGCCCGATCCGATCCATTTGTCTCCCACCGCCGTTTGTTTGTTCCTAAACAAACGTCTGAGTGAGAAATCTGTCCCATAAACGTCCTCCTGCCTCCTCCTCCTGAGGAGGTCCGGTCCTCACATATCCCCACCGGTCCTCATGTGTCTCCACCGGTCTTCATGTGTCTCCACCGGTCCTCATGTGTCTCCACCGGTCCTCATGTGTCTCCACCGGTCTTCATGTGTCTCCACCGGTCCTCATGTGTCTCCACCGGTCCTCATGTGTCTCCACCGGTCTTCATGTGTCTCCACCGGTCCTCATGTGTCTCCACTGGTCCCTGCTCAGAACGTCTGACAGTTAATATCACTCTGCGCCAATGATTCAATGCTCAATTATCCTCCACCCACATCTTCTGAACCCCCCCCCCTTCACTGCCTCCACCAGCGCCTCTTCTCCAGGCTGTTTCTCCTCCCTGTCATCAGGCAGACGTCCTCTGATGACGGGGTCATGGGTTCGAGTCCATCAGCGTAAACAGCAGGTTATTATTTTAAGGATAATATATATATATAATATTTTCTCTGTTTTGTGAACGTCTTCAGTCCGACACACAGAACCTCAGAACCTCTGGACCCAGAGACATAGAAAGAGTCAGAAATAATGATTAAATGTACGTTATTATTAAAGAGAGAATTAAAACGTCACGCTGGGAATAAAAACAAGCGGATTATTCAGGAATAACTTGATTGATGGGAAACTCGGTTACAGCAATTACTATCAAACGTCTTTTGATGAAATTCATAAAGTTGTCTTCGTCTGTATTCAGACTTCAGAAGCCCGGTTACGATCCGACGATGAAGGTTCTGATCCTTCTGACACCGAGCTGAAATGACTGTCAGGTAGAAAAACGTGTCGAGAGTAAAGGAAGTTAAGATTCAGCAAAATACCTGAAATTTTATCACAATTTTATCATATTAGAAAATGTTTTACCCATAAAACCTTCATGCAAGCAACCAGATCCATACAGGGATCAGGTGATCCAACGGGGAACAGGTGATCCAACGGGGAACAGGTGATCCAACGGGGATCAGGTGATCCAACGGGGAACAGGTGATCCTACGGGGAACAGGTGATCCAACGGGGATCAGGTGATCCAACGGGGAACAGGTGATCCTACGGGGAACAGGTGATCCACCGGGGAAAAGGTGATCCACCGGGGAACAGGTGATCCACTGGGGAACAGGTGATACACCGGGGAACAGGTGATCCAATGGGGAACAGGTGATCCACCGGGGATCAGGTGATCAACAGGAGAACAGGTGATCCACCGGGGATCAGGTGATCCAACGGGGAACAGGTGATCCACCGGGGAACAGGTGATCCACCGGGGATAAGGTGATCAACTGGGGAACAGGTGATCAACTGGGGAACATGTGATCCACTGGGAACAGGTGATCCAACGGGGAGCAGGTGATCAATCAGGAAACAGGTGATCAACTGGGGAACAGGTGATCCACTGGGGAACAGGTGATTACTCGGTAACAGTTTCAGAAGAGTCCAGTTTCAGTCAGAAGAATCTTCTTCAGGGTTCAGTTCTGACGTGGTGAGATGATCAGCTGTTCTCTACTTGAGGTACCGACCCAATAACAACCTAGAACCTTCAGTATTTATAGTAGAAGAACCTGCGAGTACTGATCCGGCCGTGGTTACCGTGGTAACACATCCACCCCCCGAGAGATTCACTAAAAACAGAACAAACGATCCTAGTGGACCGACACCTCCCGGTCCTCCAGCCCGGACAGAACCAGTAGGTTTTTAGGAGCCTACCTTGTAGAAGAAGGATCCAGATTCAGAGGCGGCCGGCAGATAAAGATCTTGAGAGACATTTTTACCATCTTCAGAGACGAGGACCACCGAGTGTCGATGTGGGTCAGAACTCAGGACTCTCTGGTTCTGTGGTTTTGTGCATCCAGAGAAAAACATGGTTTCAGACGGATCCCGGGTCAGAGGGGCCGGCTCTGAACCGTCTGTCATGTCAGCGGGAGGAGAGAGGATGGAGACAGAGGTCCAGTCTCAGGTGCAGCAGGAAATTAAAAATGAAATGGAAAAGATGAAGAGGAGGGAGACGAAGAGAAGCTGTCAGAGGGATCGCCGGTTCTGACGGGAAATTAATAATGTACTCCAGCAAATGTGCCGAGTTATTCTGAGGAGGAGGTGAGAGGAGGAAGACAAACTCCTACAAGCATCTTCTTCTGTGGTCGGATCCCTTTAGAGGTCACCACAGATCATCTGTCTCCATCTGTCTCACCAACCAACTGCATGTCCTCTCACCACCTCCACAAACCTCCTCTTTGCTCCTCCCCTTCTTCTCCTGCCTGCAGTTCCATCTACAACATCCTTCTACCAGTAGATCCACTATCCCTCCTCTTCTTCACGGGTCAGAACCATCTCAGTCTATCCTCTCTGACTTTGTCTCCAGGACGTCTCACCTGGACTGTCCCTCTGATGTCTCCTCTTCTTCATCGATAAGAAGAAGAAGAAGAAGAAGAAGATGAAGATGTTGAAGATGATGAAGAAGAAGATGAAAATGATAAATAATGAATGCTGGTAATTAAACAAGAAATAACATTTTTTACAGTGGGGAACACAAACCTTTGGTAAAATTAAAGGAACATTTCCACAATTTCAGGACCAGGCAAAAATATTTTTCTTTCTCACTTTAATAAAAAATTTAACCATTCAGAAAATAAATAAAGTAATTTAAAATTTTAATTCAAAAATTCAAAAAAAATAATAAATGTAATGACAAGTAGAAAAACTGTAAAAACTACAAAAACTAGTAAAAAAGTAGAAAACCAGAAAAAAAGGAATAAATTAGGAGAAAAATAGAAAATTTAAAAAAAAATTAAAAATTTTAAAAACACAAAAAATAGAAAAACTGGCAAAAAAATTGAAAAAAATAGGAAAACTAGAAAAAAAATAACAAAAGCCAGAAAAAAATAGAAAAACTAAATTAAGAAAAATATATATATATATTTAAAAATTCTAAAAAAAAAATAAAGAAAAAACTAGAATAAAACTAAAAAAAACTGAAAAAAAGAATAAATTAGGAAAAAAATATAAAACAGAATAATAAAAAAGAAAGAAAGAAGTTAGAGAAAGAAGTTAAGAAAAGGAAAGAATGGAAAAATCTGGAAAAAAATAGAAAAAAATATAAAAAGCTAGAAAATACTAGAAATATAAAAACATTTTAAAAAATGTAAATTTAAAAATTCTAAAAAAAAAACTGTAAAAACTAGAAAAAACTAGGAAAAAACTAGAAAACCAGTAAAAATTTTAAAAATTAAAAAACTAAAAATGTAAAAACTAGAAAAACTAGGAAAAAAATTGAAAAAGACAAAAAAATTGAAAACTAAAAAAACAATTGAAAATTAATATTAAAAGAATTCCCCCAAAAAATAAAAAGAAAATGTAATGATTGTAAAAAAAAGTAGAAAAAACTGTAAAATACAGAATAATTTGAAAAAAATAGAAAAACCAGAATTTTTTTTTAAAAAAATGTAAAAAAATAGAAAACTAACAAAAATGGATAAATGTAAAAAAGATAAAAAAAATGTAAAAAAATTAAAAAAACTGTAAAAACTTTGAAAAACTGTAAAAACTAGAAAAGAAATGGAAAAAAACTACAAAAAAACTACAAAAAAATACAAAAAATGGAAAAAAAACTACAAAAAAATACAAAAACTGTACAAAATAGAAAAAATTGAAAAGCTAAAACAAACTAGAAAACAAAAAAAAAAATAGAATAAATTATGAAAAAAAATAGAAACCAAAAAAAATAAAATCCATCAGAACTCTGGGTCCATCCAGCTGGTTAACTAGTACGTTTCTCCGTGGGGCAGTAAGACGATGTCGTTGTGAAGGTTTTCATCGGAGCAGTCATTTAAATAGTTCTGATCACATGAATGTGACGCAGAACCAACAACTGTTAAATAATAATCTTTTACTGTTTCAGAATAAAACATTCAAAAGACAATTCATGGAAAACAAAACATTTACAGTAAACGTTATGAGTTCTAAGTTTTATTTCAAAAATAGATCAGAATTTTCTTCACTCCCTGTCTACCACTCTCTTTCCCTCTCTCTTTCTCTCTCTCTCTTTCTCTTTCCTCTCTCTCTCTCTCCGTCCATCTCTCTCTGGAAATTGACCGTAATTTCGTGCACATGGTCACTGATGTTCTTTTTACAGTAGCCTTCTGCCAAAACCCACTTTATTTTACAGTAAATTATACCGTTGTTTTTATTTTACAGTGTTCTTTCATTTAATTGGTGATATCCTGGCTGTAGTTTTCCTGCATTGGATCAATATCTCTGCAGCTACAAAAAAATCATTTTGACAGACAAACCCCCATCAGACCACCGCCCACCTCCACCCCCTCTCCCCAACCTCCACCGCCTCCCCCCACCTCCACCCCCATCATCATCTCTGGGTGGATGCAGATGATTCCTGCTGAGTGCAGATATTTGGTCTTGTTTGTTATGGCTGAAGTGTATCACTCTGCTGCACTGCATCACATGAATTAATGATGAACGCTGGGAGAGAAGGAGGGATGGAGAGATGGAGGGATGGAGAGATGGAGGGATGGAGAGAAGGAGGGATGGAGAGATGGAGGGATGGAGAGATGGAGGGATGGAGAGAAGGAGGGATGGAGAGATGGAGAGATGGAAATATGGAGAGATGGAGGGATGGAGAGATGGAGGGATGGAGAGAAGGAGGGATGGAGGGATGGAGAGATGGAAGGATGGAGAGATGGAGAGATGGAGAGATGGTTGGAGGCAGAGGCGATGGAGAGACGGACAGGAGGACAGAAACGAATCAAAGATTCGTCAGAAACATTAGGAGGGGGCTCACTCTGAGATGGAGAATAAATGAGGGAAAGGATTGGAGGCAGGAGGAGGCGGAGCCTGAGGGAGAGGAGGATGGATGGTGGAGAGAGAGGGCAGAGGGTAGATTAGAGAGATGGTCTTATCTTCTCTGCTTGTTTGCTGGTGGAAGAATCATGGAATTCATTTGATTGCAAGTGTCTCATTGAAAAACATGAGTTTTCATAAGTGTGCAGCCAAACGCATCCGTCACGACCACAGAACCGCGGAACGGGCCGGGTTTGTAACGAGGACTAACTTCCTGTCGGCACGATTCATCTCCGCTGACAAACTGCCAGACTTCCTCCCAGTCGCTTGTTAAATGTTATTTTAGTCAGTTCCAGGAAATGGATTCAATTTGTTGAGTTTTTTCCATCGTTGGCAGTTTGGCTCCTGGAAATCGGTTTCACGTTCCGCATATTGATTTGGTACCGCTGTTCCATCCGATCCCTTCCTGACAGAACCCTTCACGTTTATCTGGGCTTGGTACCGGCACCAGATTTACTGCTCTGAAAAATGCTAAAGTGTCAAAAACAAATCAAGTCAGAAGAATGTTTGCTGTTAACGCCGGCAGGGGAGCTCGCTAATGTAAGGAACCCGTTTTGGGCGAAGAAGAATAGTGATGTCATCAAGATGTGTTCAATGAATCTTGTAAAATATTTTAGATAAAAGATTTTTGAAGGAAAAAGTTGTAGATATTTTCATGGCAAGTACAAATCGATATTAGAGAGGGAATTGTGAGAAATTCTAATGATTAAAGACTTTACCCTTCTCGTCCCCCGACAGTGAAAGTAGATTTTCAGCCCCGCCCACATGTTAGGACCAGCCTTGTATTGATGGTGTAGAGTCTGCAGATCTTCTGTGACATAGAAGGTTGAATCTGCTGTAAGAGTGATACCTCTGTCTTCTTAGTAGGATCTATGTAAGTGAGGTTGAACCCTGTCAGAAGAATTGAAGATGGCTGACGATGCTGCGGCACCCATTGGCTGAGCCAGGGGGCGTGTCCGGGGGCTGGACTATAAATCCTTGCTGAAACAGGAAGTATTCCTCTCTCTCCTGGGGTGTTCCTCTTTGACAGCAC
>JBBDHG010000402.1:62500-65000 GCA_037951165.1 Lophius americanus
GCATACCGGAAAAGCTTGATATAAGAAGAGTCCAATCATCAAAGGCTCGGCGAAGCCGCTGAGACGCCATCAGCTGCCGTTGTTACGCAGACGACTCAGGTATTTACCTCCGACAGGAAATGACACCAGCTCCATAAAAGTCCTGCTGGTGTGTCTGAAGGACATCATGTCATTGAAAGTATCACCGCGGTTCTGGTGTTTGGACCCAGGGGTTCCTGTGACGCCTCTATTGTGGACCTGGTCTCCCTGCAGCTTCTAAGTTGATAAGAAGACAAACGATGTTATCTTTAAAGGTTCTTCTCGATAAAGTAGGGTCCACACAGAAACTGTCGTGGGTCGAACGGCGCCGCAGGAATGGTTGCTAATAGTCGTCCTGGGACGACCGGGAGCGTCAGAAAACCTGAATGACTCGTTGGCGAGTTTGAGAAGAAGAACGGAAAGACTGAAGGAGCCACTGGGATACGAGTTGAGACGTTTTCAATGGTAAAAACAGGTCCAGTGTCTTTGGATTTAACCCACAAACATGACTGATGATGCTGAGTGTGTCCTAGTGTGTCCTACTGTGTCCTAGTGTGTCCCAGTGTGTCCTACTGTGTCCCAGTGTGTCCCAGTGTGTCCCAGTGTGTCCTACTGTGTCCCAGTGTGTCCCAGTGTGTCCTACTGTGTCCCAGTGTCCCAGTCCATCCCAGTGTGTCCTACTGTGTCCTAGTGTGTCCCAGTGTGTCCTACTGTGTCCCAGTGTGTCCCAGTGTGTCCCAGTCCGTCCCAGTGTGTCCCAGTGTGTCCTACTGTGTCCCAGTGTGTCCCAGTGTATCCCAGTGTGTCCTAGTGTGTCCCAGTCCATCCCAGTGTCTCCCTGTATGTCCCAGTGTGTTCTAGTGTGTCCCAGTATGTCCCAGTGTGTCCTAGTGTGTCCTAGTGTGTCCTAGTGTGTCCCAGTGTGTCCTACTGTGTCCCAGTGTGTCCCAGTGTGTCCCAGTCCGTCCCAGTGTGTCCCAGTGTGTCCCAGTGTGTCCTACTGTGTCCCAGTGTGTCCCAGTGTGTCCTACTGTGTCCCAGTGTCCCAGTCCGTCCCAGTGTGTCCTACTGTGTCCTAGTGTGTCCCAGTGTGTCCTACTGTGTCCCAGTGTGTCCCAGTGTGTCCCAGTCCGTCCCAGTGTGTCCCAGTGTGTCCTACTGTGTCCCAGTGTGTCCCAGTGTATCCCAGTGTGTCCTAGTGTGTCCCAGTCCATCCCAGTGTCTCCCTGTATGTCCCAGTGTGTTCTAGTGTGTCCCAGTATGTCCCAGTGTGTCCTAGTGTGTCCTAGTGTGTCCCAGTGTGTTCTAGTTTGTCCAGTATGTCCCAGTGTGTTCTAGTGTGTCCCAGTGTGTCCCAGTGTGTCCCAGTGTATCCTAGTGTGTCCCTGTGTGTCCTACTCTATCCCAGTGTATCCCAGTGTGTCCCAGTGTGTCCTAGTGTTTCCCAGTCCATCCCAGTGTCTCCCAGTATGTCCCAATGTGTTCTAGTATGTGCCAGTGTGTCCCAGTTTGTCCCAGTGTGTCCCAGTGTATCCTAGTGTGTCCCAGTGTGTCCTACTCTATCCCAGTATATCCCAGTATGTCCCAGTGTGTCCTAGTGTGTCCTAGTGTGTCCCAGTGTGTTCTAGTGTGTCCCAGTGTGTCCTAGTGTGTCCTAGTGTGTTCTAGTGTGTCCCATTATGTCCCAGTGTGTCCTAGTATGTCCCAGTGTGTTCTAGTGTGTCCCAGTGTGTCCCAGTGTGTCCCAGTGTATCCTAGTGTGTCCCAGTGTGTCCTACTCTATCCCAGTGTATCCCAGTGTGTCCCAGTGTGTCCTAGTGTGTCCCGGTCTATCCCAGTGTCTCCCAGTATGTCTCAATGTGTTCTAGTGTGTCCCAGTATGTCCCAGTGTGTCCTAGTGTGTCCTAGTGTTTCCCAGTGTGTTCTAGTGTGCCCAGTATGTCCCAGTGTGTTCCAGTGTGTCCCAGTGTGTTCCAGTGTGTCCTAGTGTTTCCCAGTGTGTTCTAGTGTGCCCAGTATGTCCCAGTGTGTTCTAGTGTGTCCCAGTGTGTCCCAGTGTGTCCCATTATGTCCCAGTGTATCCTAGTGTGTCCCAGTGTGTCCTACTCTATCCCAGTATATCCCAGTATGTCCCAGTGTGTCCTAGTGTGTCCCAGTTTGTCCCAGTGTGTCCCAGTGTATCCTAGTGTGTCCTAGTGTTTCCCAGTGTGTTCTAGTGTGCCCAGTATGTCCCAGTGTGTCCTAGTGTGTCCTAGTGTTTCCCAGTGTGTTCTAGTGTGCCCAGTATGTCCCAGTGTGTTCTAGTGTGCCCAGTATGTCCCAGTGTGTTCTAGTGTGTCCCAGTGTGTCCCATTATGTCCCAGTGTATCCTAGTGTGTCCCAGTGTGTCCTACTCTATCCCAGTATATCCCAGTATGTCCCAGTGTGTCCCAGTGTGTCCTAGTGTGTCCTAGTGTGTTTTAGTGTGTCCCATTATGTCCCA
>JBBDHG010000402.1:80000-90000 GCA_037951165.1 Lophius americanus
TCTCTCTGATTGTTCTGATGCATTTCTGTGCTGTGATTCTTCTGCAGCTTGGCAGAACCTCACAGAACCTCACAGAACCTCGCAGAACCTCACAGAACCTCACAGAACCTCACAGAACCTCACAGAACCTCACAGAACCACCATATGCTGGATGACTAACAGACGAGCAGAGACGCACTCATCACTGAGATGTGAGCTCTGAGGAAGAGGAGGAGGAGGAGGAGGAGGAGGAGGAGGTGCTGAGGAGGGAGGAAGTGAATGGAGCAGGAAAAGAGGCTTTTTTACGTTTTTCTCTGGATAGAAGTAGAACATTTTTTAACCGGGCCTGATTTTGCGCCGAGCTGCAATCTGGACTGATGAAGTCAGGAGAAGGGATGAAGTCCCGGAGGAGATTAATAAATCAGTTTTTCTCATTCATTAGTAAGGAGGGGAGCTGAGAGACTGTAACCAGTCTAATCAGAACCCAGGCTTTCATGTTGGACCAGAATCTTTGTGCTGTCTGAACAGAAGTTTGGACCAAACAGAAACCAAGACGAGTGAAGATCAGCTCGGTCCAAACAAACGTCTGAGCGATGTCGAAGCTTAAGAACCGCCAACGTTCTTCCTGGAGGAGGGACGCCTCCTTCTCATCACGCCATCTCATGCAGGCAGCGGGGCGTCGCTGTGGGAGCCGAGTCACGAAGGTTGAGGGTTCAAATCCCCCTCTGCTCCAAAAACCCCTCTGTGTGCAGATGGAGAAACTTCGAAGAAGGTGTGTGTGTGTGTGTGTGTGTGTTTGTGTGTGTGTGTGTGTGTGTGTGTTCGTACCTGCCAGAACCATCAATACATTCCGTTCATTCTGCCGATGGTCGTCGGGGGTGGAGCCTATCCCCACTGACATTGGACGAGTCTCCGGTTCTTCGCGAGCCGACGCGCACACACACACGCACACGCAGGCACGCACACACACACACACACACACACAGAAACACACCACCATCCTCGCTCACGTTCACTTCCACGGAGAACTTAAAGTCGTTCATAAATTCTAGTCTAATTATATTCAGTGTTTTTGGCCTGTGGGGGCGGAGCTTAATATTACACGCAGGCACACATGTTCAGAGAAAAACGTTTGTTTTCAGAGGAGAATCTAATGTTTAATTACCTTTTGTCTGACTTAGAGGTTAAACATTGTGAATAATAAGTACATAAAACCCGAGGTTGGACATCCATAACGCCGACCTCGCCGTGAACTCCGCAGGAAACCAACTCATAAATCCTCGTCTCACAGCGAAAGCCGGCGGCAGCTGAAGAACACTCCCGTCTGCATCCACAGTTTGTCCTCGGCTGACGGATCATCCATCCGGCCCGCCTACAGCAGGGCCTCTGACGGCGTTTAAAGACCAGCGCCAGGATTGATCTGGTACCTTCTCAGCGTGTGACGCGGCGAGACGGACGCCGCGTCAAACCTTTCCCTCCTGATGACGCACTAATAACTCCTGAGATCTGCTGACTCAGCCTCTCCTCAGGATGAAGGGGGTCTTCTCTGACGGCCGTTTGATGAAGATATGATGGCTGTGAGCTTTAAACGCTTCACTCTTGGCTTTGGACGCACATGCGGCCGATAACGGCCTTCAGCGCTTCTCCTGGCGCTTATTATGGGATGTAGTTAACAACAGCTGCTGCTGCAGAGGGCGGGATGTCAGAGCGGAGATGTTAGTGATGGAACACACCTTCCTCTCCAGAGGCTTCAGTCTGAGGAGGAAGAAGAGTAAAGAATCGTTGAAGACGTTTAATGAGATGATGACGTCATCGGATCGGACCGGGTTTCTGGTACCGGAGAGAAAAGATGCTCACGGACGGAGTCAGGGATCGGCTACCTCGGTACCAGCGAGGTAAATGGTTCGAGTCCAGACCCCCAGTGGAGGTGACCCACAGGAGGTGGAGGTCAGCCAGATCCCTCCAGGTTCTGAGGTACCTGTCGGCGGTTAGAATCAGGTGCGAACCATCAACAGGTCGGTCCTACCTACCATCAGAACCTCTACTGGAGGAGGGAGCTGGTCTCAGGAGGAGATAGAAGCTACTGAGACACGAAGAGAACAAAGAGATCAAACCAAGATGATCAAAGGAGCATCAAGAAATACATCAGGAGGAAGGACCTAAGGGAGCAGAGGGTGATGAGGCCCTGAGGAAGACCGATCCACTCCATGAGAAGATAGATGGAGTGGCCGAGATCCATAGAGGCAGGTGTCCACCACAGCAGAGAGCTCAGGTCCTGTGAGACCTTGAAGTCGTAGTGGTGGCGTGATGAGGAGCAGAAGATGTGACAGATGTGGAGATCCCAGCTGAAGATCACATCATGGACGTTGAGATCCAAGGTGGTCCCAGAGGTGATAGAAGGTCAGAGGCCGTGACCCCCAAACTGGAAGAGTGGCTCCAACAGGTTCCAGGTCCAACATCTGAGGTCTCGGTCCTGAAGAGTGTAGGAACAGTGAAGACACTGAGAAGAACCTTAGAACCCCCAGAACTGAGGGAGAAGACCCGAGCTTGAGGAGGACACAGGAGGGAAGTTTCTGCAGCTTCTTCCCACTGAGATGTTCTGGTTTCTTGGACGTAGGAGAAGGACGTGAACAGATTCTCTGCTGGAATCCGTCTCTTCGGCAGAAAGAAGATTTCTGATCCGTGATGAGACTCTGGTCTCTTTGTCAAGTCAGAACAAATCCACAACGCCAACGAGATCCACTTCCACAGTGATCCTTCAAAATAAGAGCACTTAAAGAACACTACTCGTTAATATTTAACAACTTTAGAGAAACAATAAATCTGTATGGACCCTTCAGACTTCCATAAAAATAAGATATAAAAAAGTCTCCTCTAGGAGACAGTCTGGATCTGCTCTTCTTCTGGTTACCTCTGCTCTCCTCATCCTCAACAATCTCCTCTCAGACTATTGAGAGTCATTTGGTGAAGAGTCAATCATCTCCACGTTACCTCTTGACCTAAACCTTCTCCGCCGCGTGAACGCGACCCCGCAGGAAGCGACGCTGCCTGGATCATCAGACGTCAGACGTCATCAGGACGGTTCCACAACTCCTGAGGTAAAGAGTCTGAGATCTTCTGCTCTTATCTTCTCTCCAGCCTGCAGGTCTCACCTGGTCTGGGGGCGTTTCTGAAAGACTGAGAGACACAGGAAGTCAGTTCACACGTGATTTACGCCGCTTCCATAACTGACATCCGTAAAATTAGACTCCGCCTCTAATGGTCAGACGTTTCAGGCGGAGTCTGATGGTTGGAGATGTTCACGGATCGGTGGAGGAGGACAACCAGCTGTTTGCAGCAGATACACTTCCAACAGGAAGCTCTCCTGCACGTCTTAAATCACATCCATGCGTGTCTGAAGCCTCAGGTAAGCCAGCGATGATGAAGACGATGGGCTCATGCTGCGAACACAGCCGGTGAAGAAACACAGTCTGAGGAGAGGCGGAGGTTATTTTTGGTTCTCCGTGGCTGTGACATTATTTATGAGCGTGTCGTTGTCGTTCTCACAGACGTACTTGAGGAGAAACTCGGCGCTCCCACACACTCAGGTCACGCCCCCTTTGTCAGACGCATGTGGTAAATAATGTGTGACAGCAGAGATTCAGCACGTTGGCTCAGAGCGGCAGACGTTACACAACGAGCTCCTCAGCATTTACCTCCGCCGTCCAAACCGATCCTCCATCACGCCGTCAAAACCCACCGGGTGAAGAGGCTGAGATCATATATAGATGTAGAGACGTAGAGATGTAGAGATATAGAGATGTAGATACATAGAGATGTAGATACATAGAGATGCAGATACATAGAGATGTAGAGATATATAGATGTAGATACATAGAGATGTAGATACATAGAGATGTAGAGATATATAGATGCAGATACATAGAGATGTAGAGATATATGGATGCGGATACATAGAGATGTAGAGATATATAGATGTAGATACATAATGATGTAGAGATATATAGATGTAGATACATAGAGATGTAGAGATATATAGATGTAGATACATAGAGATGTAGAGATATATAGATGCAGATACATAGAGATGTAGAGATATATAGATGTAGATACATAGAGATGCAGATACATAGAGATGTAGAGATATATGGATGTAGATACATAGAGATGTAGAGATACATAGAGATGTAGAGATATATAGATGCAGATACATAGAGATGTAGAGATATATGGATGTAGATACATAGAGATGTAGATACATAGAGATGTAGATACATAGAGATGTAGAGATATATAGATGTAGAGACGTAGAGATGTAGAGACATAGAGATGTAGATACATAGAGATGTAGATACATAGAGATGTAGAGATATATAGATGTAGAGATATAGAGATGTAGATACATAGAGATGTAGAGATATATAGATGTAGATACATAGAGATGTAGATACATAGAGATGTAGATACATAGAGATGTAGAGATATATAGATGTAGAGACGTAGAGATGTAGATACATAGAGATGTAGAGATATAGAGATGTAGATACATAGAGATGTAGATACATAAAGATGTAGAGATATATAGATGTAGATACATAGAGATGTAGAGATATATAGATGTAGAGATATATAGATGTAGATACATAGAGATGTAGAGATATATAGATGTAGATACATAGAGATGTGGAGATATATAGATGTGGATACATAGAGATGTAGAGATATATAGATGTAGATACATAGAGATGTAGATACATAGAGATGTAGAGATATATAGATGTAGATACATAGAGATGTAGAGATATATAGATGTAGAGATGTAGAGATGTAGAGATATATAGATGTAGAGATGTAGAGATATATAGATGTAGAGATGTAGAGATGTAGAGATATATAGATGTAGAGATGTAGAGATATATAGATGTAGAGATGTAGAGATGTAGATACATAGAGATGTAGATACATAGAGATGTAGATACATAGAGATGTAGAGATATATAGATGTAGATACATAGAGATGTAGATATATATAGATGTAGATACATAGAGATGTAGAGATATATAGATGCAGATACATAGAGATGTAGAGATATATAGATGCCGATACATAGAGATGTAGAGATATATAGATGTAGAGACGTAGAGATGTAGAGACATAGAGATGTAGATACATAGAGATGTAGATACATAGAGATGTAGAGATATATAGATGTAGATACATAGAGATGTAGAGATATATAGATGTAGATACATAGAGATGTAGAGATATAGAGATGTAGAGATATATAGATGTAGAGATATAGAGATGTAGAGACATAGAGATGTAGATACATAGAGATGTAGATACATAGAGATGTAGATACATAGAGATGTAGAGATATATAGATGTAGAGACGTAGAGATGTAGATACATAGAGATGTAGAGATATAGAGATGTAGATACATAGAGATGTAGATACATAGAGATGTAGAGATATATAGATGTAGATACATAGAGATGTAGAGATATATAGATGTAGAGATATATAGATGTAGATACATAGAGATGTAGAGATATACAGATGTAGATACATAGAGATGTAGAGATATATAGATGTAGATACATAGAGATGTAGAGATATAGAGATGTAGAGATGTAGAGATATATAGATGTAGAGATGTAGAGATGTAGATACATAGAGATGTAGATACATAGAGATGTAGATACATAGAGATGTAGAGATATATAGATGTAGATACATAGAGATGTAGATATATATAGATGTAGATACATAGAGATGTAGAGATATATAGATGCAGATACATAGAGATGTAGAGATATATAGATGCAGATACATAGAGATGTAGAGATATATAGATGTAGAGACGTAGAGATGTAGAGACATAGAGATGTAGATACATAGAGATGTAGATACATAGAGATGTAGAGATATATAGATGTAGATACATAGAGATGTAGAGATATATAGATGTAGATACATAGAGATGTAGATACATAGAGATGTAGAGATATAGAGATGTAGAGATATATAGATGTAGAGATATAGAGATGTAGAGACATAGAGATGTAGATACATAGAGATGTAGATACATAGAGATGTAGATACATAGAGATGTAGAGATATATAGATGTAGAGACGTAGAGATGTAGATACATAGAGATGTAGAGATATAGAGATGTAGATACATAGAGATGTAGATACATAGAGATGTAGAGATATATAGATGAAGATACATAGAGATGTAGAGATATATAGATGTAGAGATATATAGATGTAGATACATAGAGATGTAGAGATATACAGATGTAGATACATAGAGATGTAGAGATATATAGATGTAGATACATAGAGATGTAGAGATATAGAGATGTAGATACATAGAGATGTAGATACATAGAGATGTAGAGATATATAGATGTAGATACATAGAGATGTAGAGATATATAGATGCAGATACACAGAGATGTAGAGATATATAGATGTAGATACATAGAGATGTAGAGATATATAGATGTAGATACATAGAGATGTAGATACATAGAGATGTAGAGATATATAGATGTAGATACATAGAGATGTAGAGATATATAGATGTAGAGATGTAGAGATGTAGAGATATATAGATGTAGAGATGTAGAGATATATAGATGTAGAGATGTAGAGATGTAGAGATATATAGATGTAGAGATGTAGAGATATATAGATGTAGAGATGTAGAGATGTAGATACATAGAGATGTAGATACATAGAGATGTAGATACATAGAGATGTAGAGATATATAGATGTAGATACATAGAGATGTAGATATATATAGATGTAGATACATAGAGATGTAGAGATATATAGATGCAGATACATAGAGATGTAGAGATATATAGATGCCGATACATAGAGATGTAGAGATATATAGATGTAGAGACGTAGAGATGTAGAGACATAGAGATGTAGATACATAGAGATGTAGATACATAGAGATGTAGAGATATATAGATGTAGATACATAGAGATGTAGAGATATATAGATGTAGATACATAGAGATGTAGAGATATAGAGATGTAGAGATATATAGATGTAGAGATATAGAGATGTAGAGACATAGAGATGTAGATACATAGAGATGTAGATACATAGAGATGTAGAGATATATAGATGTAGAGACGTAGAGATGTAGATACATAGAGATGTAGAGATATAGAGATGTAGATACATAGAGATGTAGATACATAGAGATGTAGAGATATATAGATGTAGATACATAGAGATGTAGAGATATATAGATGTAGAGATATATAGATGTAGATACATAGAGATGTAGAGATATACAGATGTAGATACATAGAGATGTAGAGATATATAGATGTAGATACATAGAGATGTAGAGATATAGAGATGTAGAGATGTAGAGATATATAGATGTAGAGATGTAGAGATGTAGATACATAGAGATGTAGATACATAGAGATGTAGATACATAGAGATGTAGAGATATATAGATGTAGATACATAGAGATGTAGATATATATAGATGTAGATACATAGAGATGTAGAGATATATAGATGCAGATACATAGAGATGTAGAGATATATAGATGCAGATACATAGAGATGTAGAGATATATAGATGTAGAGACGTAGAGATGTAGAGACATAGAGATGTAGATACATAGAGATGTAGATACATAGAGATGTAGAGATATATAGATGTAGATACATAGAGATGTAGAGATATATAGATGTAGATACATAGAGATGTAGATACATAGAGATGTAGAGATATAGAGATGTAGAGATATATAGATGTAGAGATATAGAGATGTAGAGACATAGAGATGTAGATACATAGAGATGTAGATACATAGAGATGTAGATACATAGAGATGTAGAGATATATAGATGTAGAGACGTAGAGATGTAGATACATAGAGATGTAGAGATATAGAGATGTAGATACATAGAGATGTAGATACATAGAGATGTAGAGATATATAGATGAAGATACATAGAGATGTAGAGATATATAGATGTAGAGATATATAGATGTAGATACATAGAGATGTAGAGATATACAGATGTAGATACATAGAGATGTAGAGATATATAGATGTAGATACATAGAGATGTAGAGATATAGAGATGTAGATACATAGAGATGTAGATACATAGAGATGTAGAGATATATAGATGTAGATACATAGAGATGTAGAGATATATAGATGCAGATACACAGAGATGTAGAGATATATAGATGTAGATACATAGAGATGTAGAGATATATAGATGTAGATACATAGAGATGTAGAGATATGTAGATGCAGATACACAGAGATGTAGAGATATATAGATGTAGATACATAGAGATGTAGAGATATATAGATGCAGATACACAGAGATGTAGAGATATATAGATGTAGATACATAGAGATGTAGAGATATATAGATATAGAGATGTAGAGATGTAGAGATATATAGATGTAGAGATGTAGAGATATATAGATGTAGAGATGTAGAGATGTAGAGATATATAGATGTAGAGATGTAGAGATGTAGATACATAGAGATGTAGATACATAGAGATGTAGATACATAGAGATGTAGAGATATATAGATGTAGATACATAGAGATGTAGATACATAGAGATGTAGATACATAGAGATGTAGAGATATATAGATGTAGATACATAGAGATGTAGATACATAGAGATGTAGAGATATAGAGATGTAGAGATATATAGATGTAGATACATAGAGATGTAGATACATAGAGATGTAGAGATATATAGATGTAGAAACATAGATATGTAGATACATAGAGATGTAGAGATATATAGATGTAGATACATAGAGATGTAGAGATATATAGATGTAGATACATAGAGATGTAGAGATATATAGACGTAGATACATAGAGATGTAGAGATATATAGATGTAGATACATAGAGGTGTAGAGATATATAGATGTAGATACATAGAGATGTAGAGATATATAGATGTAGATACATAGAGATGTAGAGATATATAGACGTAGATACGTAGATATGTAGAGATATATAGATGTAGATACATAGAGATGTAGAGATATATAGACGTAGATACATAGAGATGTAGAGATATATAGATGTAGATACATAGAGGTGTAGAGATATATAGATGTAGAGATATATAGATGTATATACATAGAGATGTAGATACATAGAGATGTAGAGATATATAGATGTAGATACATAGAGATGTAGATACATAGAGATGTAGAGATATATAGATGCAGATACATAGAGATGTAGAGATATATAGATGTAGAGATATATAGATGTAGATACATAGAGATGTAGAGATATATAGATGTAGATACATAGAGATGTAGATATATAGATGCAGATACACAGAGATGTAGAGATATATAGATGTAGATACATAGAGATGTAGATACATAGAGATGTAGAGATATATAGATGTAGATACATAATGATGTAGAGATATATAGATGTAGATACATAGAGATGTAGAGATATATAGATGTAGATACATAGAGATGTAGAGATATATAGATGCAGATACATAGAGATGTAGAGATATATAGATGTAGATACATAGAGATGTAGATACATAGAGATGTAGAGATATAGAGATGTAGAGATACATAGATGTAGATACATAGAGGTGTAGAGATATATAGATGTAGAGATATATAGATGTAGATACATAGAGATGTAGATACATAGAGATGTAGAGATATATAGATGTAGATACATAGAGATGTAGATACATAGAGATGTAGAGATATATAGATGTAGATACATAGAGATGTAGAGATATATAGATGTAGATACATAGAGATGTAGATACATAGAGATGTAGAGATATATAGATGTAGATACATAGAGATTTAGATACATAGAGATGTAGAGATATATAGATGTAGATACATAGAGATGTAGATACATAGAGATGTAGAGATATATAGATGTAGATACATAGAGATTTAGAGATATATAGATGCAGATACACAGAGATGTAG
>JBBDHG010000402.1:95000-102500 GCA_037951165.1 Lophius americanus
TCAGTGTATGATGTCAGTGTATGATGTCAGTGTATGATGTCAGAGTATGATGTCAGTGTATGATGTCAGAGTATGAAGTCAGAGTATGATGTCAGAGTATGATGTCAAAGTATGATGTCAGAGTATGAAGTCAGTGTATGATGTCAGTGTATGATGTCAGTGTATGATGTCAGAGTATGATGTCAGTGTATGATGTCAGAGTATGATGTAAGAGTATGATGTCAGTGTATGATGTCAGAGTATGATGTCAGTGTATGATGTCAGAGTATGATGTCAGTGTATGATGTGAGAGTATGATGTCAGTGTATGATGTAAGAGTATGATGTCAGTGTATGATGTCAGTGTATGATGTCAGAGTTTGATGTCAGTGTATGATGTCAGTGTATGATGTCAGAGTTTGATGTCAGTGTAAGATGTCAGAGTATGATGTCAGTGTATGATGTAAGAGTATGATGCCAGAGTATGATGTAAGAGTATGATGTCAGAGTATGATGTCAGTGTATGATGTCAGAGTATGATGTCAGTGTATGATGTCAGAGTATGATGTCAGTGTATGATGTCAGTGTATGATGTCAGAGTATGATGTCAGTGTATGATGTCAGTGTATGATGTCAAAGTATGATGTCAGTGTATGATGTCAGAGTATGATGTCAGTGTATGATGTCAGTGTGTGATGTCAGTGTATGATGTCAGTGTGTGATGTCAGTGTATGATGTCAGTGTATGATGTCAGTGTATGATGTCAGACTATGAAGTCAGAGTATGATGTCAGAGTATGATGTCAAAGTATGATGTCAGAGTATGATGTCAGTGTATGATGTCAGTGTATGATGTCAGTGTATGATTTCAGTGTATGATCTCAGTGTATGATGTCAGTGTATGATGTCAGAGTATGATGTCAGTGTATGATGTCAGAGTATGATGTCAGAGTATGATGTCAAAGTATGATGTCAAAGTATGATGTCAGAGTATGATGTCAGTGTATGATTTCAGTGTATGATCTCAGTGTATGATGTCAGTGTATGATGTCAGAGTATGATGTCAGTGTATGATGTCAGAGTATGATGTCAGAGTATGATGTCAAAGTATGATGTCAAAGTATGATGTCAGAGTATGATGTCAGTGTATGATGTCAGTGTATGATTTCAGTGTATGATCTCAGTGTATGATGTCAGTGTATGATGTCAGTGTATGATGTCAGTGTATGATGTCAGAGTATGATGTCAGTGTATGATGTCAGAGTATGAAGTCAGAGTATGATGTCAGAGTATGATGTCAAAGTATGATGTCAGAGTATGAAGTCAGTGTATGATGTCAGTGTATGATGTCAGTGTATGATGTCAGAGTATGATGGCAGTGTATGATGTCAGAGTATGATGTAAGAGTATGATGTCAGTGTATGATGTCAGAGTATGATGTCAGTGTATGATGTGAGAGTATGATGTCAGTGTATGATGTGAGAGTATGATGTCAGTGTATGATGTAAGAGTATGATGTCAGTGTATGATGTCAGTGTATGATGTCAGAGTTTGATGTCAGTGTATGATGTCAGTGTATGATGTCAGAGTTTGATGTCAGTGTAAGATGTCAGAGTATGATGTCAGTGTATGATGTAAGAGTATGATGCCAGAGTATGATGTAAGAGTATGATGTCAGAGTATGATGTCAGTGTATGATGTCAGAGTATGATGTCAGTGTATGATGTCAGAGTATGATGTCAGTGTATGATGTCAGTGTATGATGTCAGAGTATGATGTCAGTGTATGATGTAAGAGTATGATGCCAGAGTATGATGTCAGTGTATGATGTCAGTTTATGATGTCAGTGTATGATGTCAAAGTATGATGTCAGTGTATGATGTCAAAGTATGATGTCAGTGTATGATGTCAGAGTATGATGTCAGTGTATGATGTCAGTGTGTGATGTCAGTGTATGATGTCAGTGTGTGATGTCAGTGTATGATGTCAGTGTATGATGTCAGTGTATGATGTCAGTGTATGATGTCAGTGTATGATGTCAGTGTATGATGTCAGTGTATGATGTCAGTGTATGATGTCAGTGTATGATGTCAGAGTATGATGTCAGAGTATGATATCAGAGTATGATGTCAGAGTATGATGTCAGAGTCTGATGTCAGAGTATGATGTCAGAGTATGATGTCAGAGTATGATGTCAGAGTATGATATCAGTGTATGCTGTCAAAGTATGATTTCAGTGTATGATGTCAGAGTATGATGTCAGAGTATGATGTCAGAGTATGATGTCAGCGTATGATTTCAGAGTATGATGTCAGAGTATGATGTCAGAGTATGATATCAGTGTATGATGTCAAAGTATGATGTCAGTGTATGATGTCAAAGTATGATGTCAGTGTATGACCTCAGTGTATGATGTCAGAGTTTGATGTCAGTGTATGATGTCAGAGTATGATGTCAGTGGATGATGTCAGAGTATGATGTCAGTGTATGATGTAAGAGTATGATGTCAGTGTATGATGTCAGTGTATGATGTCAGAGTTTGATGTGAGTGTATGATGTGAGTGTATGATGTCAGAGTTTGATGTCAGTGTATGATGTCAGAGTATGATGTCAGTGTATGATGTAAGAGTATGATGCCAGAGTATGATGTAAGAGTATGATGTAAGAGTATGATGTCAGTGTATGATGTCAGAGTATGATGTCAGAGTATGAAGTCAGTGTATGATGTCAGAGTATGATGTCAGTGTATGATGTCAGAGTATGAAGTCAGTGTATGATGTCAGTGTATGATGTCAGAGTTTGATGTCAGTGTATGATGTCAGTGTATGATGTCAGAGTTTGATGTCAGTGTATGATGTCAGAGTATGATGTAAGAGTATGATGTCAGTGTATGATGTCAGAGTATGATGTCAGTGTATGATGTCAGAGTATGATGTCAGTGTATGATGTGAGAGTATGATGTCAGTGTATGATGTAAGAGTATGATGTCAGTGTATGATGTCAGTGTATGATGTCAGAGTTTGATGTCAGTGTATGATGTCAGTGTATGATGTCAGAGTTTGATGTCAGTGTAAGATGTCAGAGTATGATGTCAGTGTATGATGTAAGAGTATGATGCCAGAGTATGATGTAAGAGTATGATGTAAGAGTATGATGTCAGTGTATGATGTCAGAGTATGATGTCAGTGTATGATGTCAGAGTATGATGTCAGAGTATGATGTAAGAGTATGATGTCAGTGTATGATGTCAGAGTATGATGTCAGAGTATGATGTAAGAGTATGATGTCAGTGTATGATGTAAGAGTATGATGTCAGTGTATGATGTCAGTGTATGATGTCAGAGTTTGATGTCAGTGTATGATGTCAGTGTATGATGTCAGAGTTTGATGTCAGTGTAAGATGTCAGAGTATGATGTCAGTGTATGATGTAAGAGTATGATGCCAGAGTATGATGTAAGAGTATGATGTAAGAGTATGATGTCAGTGTATGATGTCAGTGTATGATGTCAGTGTATGATGTCAGAGTCTGAAGTCAGAGTATGATGTCAGACTATGAAGTCAGAGTATGATGTCAGAGTATGATGTCAAAGTATGATGTCAGAGTATGATGTCAGTGTATGATGTCAGTGTATGATGTCAGTGTATGATTTCAGTGTATGATCTCAGTGTATGATGTCAGAGTATGATGTCAGTGTATGATGTCAGAGTATGATGTCAGAGTATGATGTCAAAGTATGATGTCAAAGTATGATGTCAGAGTATGATGTCAGTGTATGATGTCAGTGTATGATTTCAGTGTATGATCTCAGTGTATGATGTCAGTGTATGATGTCAGTGTATGATGTCAGTGTATGATGTCAGAGTATGATGTCAGTGTATGATGTCAGAGTATGAAGTCAGAGTATGATGTCAGAGTATGATGTCAAAGTATGATGTCAGAGTATGAAGTCAGTGTATGATGTCAGTGTATGATGTCAGTGTATGATGTCAGAGTATGATGTCAGTGTATGATGTCAGAGTATGATGTAAGAGTATGATGTCAGTGTATGATGTCAGAGTATGATGTCAGTGTATGATGTCAGAGTATGATGTCAGTGTATGATGTGAGAGTATGATGTCAGTGTATGATGTAAGAGTATGATGTCAGTGTATGATGTCAGTGTATGATGTCAGAGTTTGATGTCAGTGTATGATGTCAGTGTATGATGTCAGAGTTTGATGTCAGTGTAAGATGTCAGAGTATGATGTCAGTGTATGATGTAAGAGTATGATGCCAGAGTATGATGTAAGAGTATGATGTCAGAGTATGATGTCAGTGTATGATGTCAGAGTATGATGTCAGTGTATGATGTCAGAGTATGATGTCAGTGTATGATGTCAGTGTATGATGTCAGAGTATGATGTCAGTGTATGATGTAAGAGTATGATGCCAGAGTATGATGTCAGTGTATGATGTCAGTTTATGATGTCAGTGTATGATGTCAAAGTATGATGTCAGTGTATGATGTCAAAGTATGATGTCAGTGTATGATGTCAGAGTATGATGTCAGTGTATGATGTCAGTGTGTGATGTCAGTGTATGATGTCAGTATGTGATGTCAGTGTATGATGTCAGTGTATGATGTCAGTGTATGATGTCAGTGTATGATGTCAGTGTATGATGTCAGTGTATGATGTCAGTGTATGATGTCAGTGTATGATGTCAGTGTATGATGTCAGTGTATGATGTCAGTGTATGATGTCAGAGTATGATATCAGAGTATGATGTCAGAGTATGATGTCAGAGTCTGATGTCAGAGTATGATGTCAGAGTATGATGTCAGAGTATGATGTCAGAGTATGATATCAGTGTATGATGTCAAAGTATGATTTCAGTGTATGATGTCAGAGTATGATGTCAGAGTATGATGTCAGTGTATGATGTAAGAGTATGATGCCAGAGTATGATGTAAGAGTATGATGTAAGAGTATGATGTCAGTGTATGATGTCAGAGTATGATGTCAGAGTATGAAGTCAGTGTATGATGTCAGAGTATGATGTCAGTGTATGATGTCAGAGTATGAAGTCAGTGTATGATGTCAGTGTATGATGTCAGAGTTTGATGTCAGTGTATGATGTCAGTGTATGATGTCAGAGTTTGATGTCAGTGTATGATGTCAGAGTATGATGTAAGAGTATGATGTCAGTGTATGATGTCAGAGTATGATGTCAGTGTATGATGTCAGAGTATGATGTCAGTGTATGATGTGAGAGTATGATGTCAGTGTATGATGTAAGAGTATGATGTCAGTGTATGATGTCAGTGTATGATGTCAGAGTTTGATGTCAGTGTATGATGTCAGTGTATGATGTCAGAGTTTGATGTCAGTGTAAGATGTCAGAGTATGATGTCAGTGTATGATGTAAGAGTATGATGCCAGAGTATGATGTAAGAGTATGATGTAAGAGTATGATGTCAGTGTATGATGTCAGAGTATGATGTCAGTGTATGATGTCAGAGTATGATGTCAGAGTATGATGTAAGAGTATGATGTCAGTGTATGATGTCAGAGTATGATGTCAGAGTATGATGTAAGAGTATGATGTCAGTGTATGATGTAAGAGTATGATGTCAGTGTATGATGTCAGTGTATGATGTCAGAGTTTGATGTCAGTGTATGATGTCAGTGTATGATGTCAGAGTTTGATGTCAGTGTAAGATGTCAGAGTATGATGTCAGTGTATGATGTAAGAGTATGATGCCAGAGTATGATGTAAGAGTATGATGTAAGAGTATGATGTCAGTGTATGATGTCAGAGTATGATGTCAGTGTATGATGTCAGAGTATGATGTCAGAGTATGATGTAAGAGTATGATGTCAGTGTATGATGTCAGAGTATGATGTCAGAGTATGATGTAAGAGTATGATGTCAGTGTATGATGTAAGAGTATGATGCCAGAGTATGATGTAAGAGTATGATGTTAGCTGGACGTCTGTGTTTGACCTCTGGAGTAGAGCCGTCAGGAGAACCTCTGATCCAGAACCAGGAAGAACTCAACTGAGCCTCAGAGATCCGATCAGGATCAGCGGACACCGACACAAAAACTAGAACCTCTAGAAGGTTCTGTTGAGGGCTGGAATCATTCTTGTCGGACTTACAGATCTTTGTATGTTTCTGTTTGTCCTTTTTCATTCCTGAAGTGAAGATTGAAGAACAAAAAAGAGTCGCAGCTGATTTTTGGTTTGGAGATACGAGAATCAAACAGAAACAGAAACGTTTCCGTAGAAGATCAAGAGTGTAAGTATGAATGAGGAAATCAGTTTTCATCTTCACCTCTGATGAGGAAAAACTGAATCGGGAGGCGACAGAAACGGGTTGTTTGTTAGTCTGCGGTGGTAAACGAGGGCATGACAGCGGCTGTCAATCATCACTCTATTCTTTTTTATTTGACTTCAAAGCCGTGTGAAGATTGTAAGTTCTTCTCTCCAGCCTCGTCTTCATCAGCTCCTTCTTGCTTTCCTTTGAGCAGTCATGAACTCTTCTGCTCCTTCATTCCTCAAACATATCAGGGTCACACAGAGAAACTGGACCTGAAGGAAGTTCAAAGATCAGAATTATTGACAAAGTCTCGTTTCTGGCTTTAATCTTTAATCCAGTTTCAGATTAACCTTCAATATTTATTCTTCATACCTTCACTTTTTACTCTTAACCCTTAAAGATCTCATCTGAGGAGAAGATGGTTTCACCATGTGAGAATAAACACCAGCTTTCATCCTGTCAATCACAGACGCACTCTCGGCGACGCCCACAGGAGCAACGTCGGTTCTGGAGACTTAAACTGGGTCACGATGCTCAGAAATCTATTAATATCAGGGGAGAATCAGAGTATTTGTACGAGACCTTCGCTCCTCTCGCTCCTTTCACTCCTCTCGCTCCTGACGCTCCTCTCGCTCCTTTCACTCCTCTCGCTCCTGACGCTCCTGACGCTCCTCCCGCTCCTCGCTCCTCTCTAAATATAGAAACAAAATCAACGCCTGTCTTCCCTCCGGTCCCGGCGGTTCAGTCCGGTCAGAGGTGGAGAGCAGCTCCTCGCTCCTCCGAAGCCCTCCGGGATCCGCTGAGGAGCGAGGAGCACCGAGGGGAGCGTCAAACGTTTCTTCTCCTCCACCCAAAAACACAAGCAGGATGTCAACTCCACCTAACCAGCCCCTCCCTCCACCTGAGACTTTTGATGTGGCTGACAGACGTGACCCAATGATTGGAACATGTGTCATCATCATCATCTTCATCATCATCATGGGAGGAGAGAGGAAGCTGCTCCCTGTTTGAATGAACTGCAGAGCTTCTATCCTGACGCCTCCTTTCAAGATGCTTCAACTTTGACATGTATATCAGACAACCTTCAGGACAGAGTAAGGTTCTGCTCCGACGGCTGGTTTCACTGCTGGTTCTGAGAATCAGGTCCAGTTAAATCCATGTTTAACTTCAAAATGGCGCCGATGGTTGGAAAAGTCAAGTTTGAATTTATTGTATCACTCC
>JBBDHG010000403.1:0-77500 GCA_037951165.1 Lophius americanus
GTGTGTGCTAACAGATTCACATTCAGTTATGTTATGAGCTCTGAGAGTGCAGAAACACTTTCAGGGATTTGCCACTTTTCTCAAGGTGAATTTTCGGGTAAATATTCTAATTTTGATCAAAAAAAAAAAGTCCCGACTCGTTGGGGACTATGAGGGGAATGACTAGACGGAATCGGGGGCTACTGAAAGACAAAACCTCAGATACATTGTGCCTGACTATGTAAATTTTATAGGCAGGTGAATTTCCCCCCCCTGTTAGCTGTGAATCATCATCATCACCATCATCATCATCCTTCATTATCATTTCAGGATTTTCACCCAGAAGATTCTGACTAGTCTGATCTGAGTCACAAAAAATTACACTCCGCATCATCTCAAGACCTTTAAGATCAGAGCAGGGACAGTAATCGTAAATTAGGCCCACGCTATGGTCCCCGACAGCAGTGGTATACCCCTGTAAAAGCCCCCAATCCCCTGTGTTTAACAAGTAATGCCTCCGATAGAACTCTGAAGAAAATCTTAAGTTATTTCAGAAAAGTCAAGTTTTTGTACAAAAAAAAAACAAAAAAAAAAACAATGAGCAAAATACGAACCATTAAAATAAAATAACCTAACCCTAACCCTATTCCAGTAAAATATGAACTATTGAAGTGAAATATGAACTATTAAAGTAACATTTGATTTACAGGAGATAGATCTCCTCGAGTCGATTCATATGCAACGAAATCTGGATGGTTTAGAAAGATAGCCCGAAAACTTGTGAAGATAAAGCCCCCCCTAGTCCAGCAAATAAGCAACCTTTCCCAAAATCAGTCCAGTTCTTCCTCACACTGAGGTCTACGCGGGTGGTAAATTTGAAAATGACCCATGAAACCGTTGTCGAGTTACATGAAGGATCGGACACCGTGGCGACTCTATAATACCCCCCGACTTTTCAGGGATATAATAACTCAAACCGAATCGCAGGAAACTTTCAACTTTTAATTCCCAACCAACAATAAACCATTCTGACATTTTCCAAAAACACGATCTCTACTTCCTCTTGCCTTAGTTATGAAACAGTCTGTTCACATACTGTATGTCAATCACTTCAACAGTAACGCCGTTGTGACTTTTACCGTAGCCCTCATAAATAATCCGAGTATTACATTTCAGTTAGACCTTTGTACGAGATCGTGAATTCCCCTTTTCGTGGTCGAGACCTGCTAGGGAACTTGTCTCGGTGGGAATAACACACGGTAAACAAGTTTACGAGCTTCAAACACACCGTCAGTTTTTAGGGGTAGTCGCTGTAGCGTTCGCTCTTAACGTTGACGCCACCAGCCTTAAACCGGCAGAACCGAGGACAGCAGGTATCTTCAGTCTCAACAGGTTACAAATGTCCTACTAAAACTAATAACCTGCCTGTTCTAGAAAGTTTAAGGGGCATTATCTATGCTACGCAACCAGATTGCCGTAATGTCTTGTATGAAGCCGCAACGCGAGATTGTTCCGTTCGCCCACATGTGACTAGCGCAGGTTGTGGCGCCAGCGGTCGCTATAAGATTCAAGTTCCACCAGTAAGAATATTTATCAACCAAACGTATTGGTGCCGATTTGTTGGGTCAACTAACCAAAACCAAAATGAACCCAATGGTTCTGAACTGGCCAAGTTGGTGTTTGGCTGCATATAGACAAAGAGGCAAAAGCTGGACATCGTAACTGCGTCCAAACCTTTCCTAAAGGGGTACTGTATCCGTGTGAAGGGAAACCGGACCAGAACACCTGACTGAATGCATGGAACAAGGCAACGAGCTACTGCTGCTAGCTACCGTTATCTTAAAAGTCTCATCTCTCCTAATTTCAACCTCTTGCAAAGACTCTTTTCATTCTCTCTATTTTATCTGGTCATCAGAACCCGGGCTCAACAGTTGGACATCAAAGTACCGTCAGTGGGAAGGGAGGGGTCGTCTGTCTCTACTCATCTGTCCCATCCCTGTCTCCAACAGCCACCACGGGATTCTTCAGACGGAGTCCGGGGGCCCTCCACTCTCACTTTACACAGGGAAACTCTATCATTGGGCCCGGCGGTGCAGACCTATCCACTGATCACATTAGACGCCTTTTATCCAACTCCCCCGAGACGTGACGGAGGTTCAAGGCGATGTGTCTCTGGGTCTTTATCAAAAGCCCTGATGAGAACTAGGCCTACAAGGGTATGTCTCTGAAAAGCCCCCAATCCCCTGTGTAGCACAAGCAAACCCCCCCCCCCGGATTTAACTCCTCAAATGACAAGCGACTCATTAATAATCTCAAACTAACTACTTCTGTGAAGTTAACAGTCTGCTCTAGGATCAGATCCCATAGCGACTCAATGATGAAGATAAATACAGTTAACTGGTTTTTCTGAGCGCCGGAATAAAAACAAGACAGATTTCCCTTGTGTCGATTCATTGGAGCTAAATTTAGACACAAACCGACTGATGGATGGGAAAAAAAACAGTTTTCCCCAAAAAAGCTCCCCCTAATGAGTAAAACATGAACCAACATAGTGAATTGATTCATATACTAGATAAATCTCCTTTTGTGGATTCATACGAACCGATTTGGAAATAGTCGGCCCTATAAGTTATGGAGAAAAAAACTGTATTCTAGAAGAATAGTCCTTTTTAGTTTATGAACTAATGACCAGCATACAGTAAAATTTAACAGATACAAACTGGATCTCATGGAGGCGATTATATAACGTTCATTTTTACAGTATCGGACCAACGGTCGGAATTATGTTCGAAACAGTGGTTTTAAGAAAAAAAAAGACCCCCATTATTGAGTAGCATATGAACTATTATATTTCATACGAGCTATATTTGGAGACAAATTGGACGTTATGGAGGAGAAAACTGTTTTCCACAAAAATCTCCCCGTAGAGAGTTAATACGAACTCTCAGAGTAAAATATAATATTTACCACATAGATCTCCGGGAGTCAATTTAAAAGCACCAAATAGGCATAAAACAGTCCAGAATATGTGGTGAATTGTTTGAAAATGGTGGAACTATACAACCAACCTTTCCCAAAATCAATCCAGTTCTTCCTCACACACTGGTCTATGAATGTGATATTTGAAAAGGATCCATGGAATGGTTTCAGATAACAATAGAACCACGGACAGGTGAACCCAGAATAAATATTATCTCTTTATAGTGGCACCGGTCCCTAGGTGGGATGTATCAGACAGGAAGTCAACATTTTGTCCTTGCAGTTGATGTGTGGGGAAGCTGGAAAAACAAACGTGCAATCACCATGACTTCAATGACTTTGACAAGGACCTAATTTTGAAGCTAGATGACCAAATCATTGCTTCACCAAAAAAAAGCTCTTCAGTGGTTAAAACCGGCCAAAGTGGTGAAAACCGGCGTTTCCCTACGGTCTGACTCAACACAAGAGCTAGAGCTGCAGGAATCGCTGTAAAAGTCAATGATTGACAGGCGTCAGAATACACAGTGTATGGTAGACCTGTTTTGGCGGCAAAACAGGGGGCCTAAACTATTATTATATATATATATATATATTTGAAGTAACAAAAATGATATTTGACAAGAAGAATTCAGATGTATCGTGGGTAATTTATACTTTAGCTCGGAGACTGAGGATGAGGACGTGAAACTCTATACCTTCATTAGGGCGTGCGTGTGCACAAACCCATCAGAACCAGTATAAAGGTCTGGTATCATGTGATCTTCTCCTGTTCTATTTGTGTCTGCGACCCCAAAACGACCCGCGATCTCGACGGAGGAGTCGAGATCGCGTGCGTTTGGGAATGTTTGTTTTGACTCTGTTACTTCGGGTTTTTTTTGTTTTTTGTACAAGACTCTATTGCATGATTCCTGCTGACTTCAGGATCTGGAGAAAACGAGACTCACCACGGAGGTGAGCGCCATCTGGAAGCTGTAGATGCGGGCTAGACCAAAATCTGCTAGTTTGATCTGTCCTCCGCTGGTGACCAGGATGTTCTGGGGCTTCAGGTCACGGTGAACCACGCGGTGCGAGTGCAGGAAGTCCAGCCCTTGGAGCAGCTGATACATCATATCCTGGAAGACAACATAACAAAGGGGGTGAGGAAGAGAGGGGGGGGGTACAGAATTAATACAGTACAACGTAAATTAAGAGGATATAAGCTTAAGATAAAGGAGTCTTGATAAAAAAAATGACACCGGTCAGTGTGAGACCGAGCTGACACCTTAAACCCGATTGCCCTACACTCGATTTTACCCTGCCGTCCCCGATGACAAGGGGTGTATCCTTGAAATTCTCCGATCCCCTGCATTGTGCAAAGAATCCCCCTGATTGACCTCCTGAAAATAAATGTGAGGTTATGTAAAAAAAAAAGGGTTTTCGTAAGAAAGAGAAGAAAAAAAAGTTCCCCCTAGTGGCTAAAATATGAACTCGTAAAGTTAAATGTATTAAAATGTGACATTTAGAAGTCAGTGACCGAAATTAAGACAAAATCCGACTGATGAGGAAGAGGTTACGTCCAAAAAACTGTGTTTCTCTCCTTGTGAGTAAAATATGAAAAAAGCTGAATACATAGAAAATAGATCTGGATTCACACGCAACAAATCTGGGGTAAATCGGATCAACGATTTGGACGATATGTTCCAACAACCCTGTTTCGTAAAATCACGTTGTTTTTTTTCGTGGAAATTCTCCCCCTAGTGAGTAAAATTATGAACTTTAAGACTATAATATGAAATATAGAAGTTTGATGAGAAACGATGGCCTGAAACCCTTTGTAGATAAAGTTCCCATAAGCGTGAAAAATATAAAACAGTCCTTCGAAATCAATCCAGTTCTTCCTCGCCGGGAACACAACATGAAAACGATCCATGTTGTAGAGTTGTTGAGTTGTCGCGTTAACACGAAGGATCTGTAGACGCGGCACTCCCTAACTTTTCAGGGGATATAAAACGCGGCTTCACAGCGGCTGGATGTGAACCGATGAATTTGTTTTCCAAACCGGTTCGGCGTTAACTCCACTTCGCAAGCCAGATGGCTTCCCAAAGTCATACCTATACATCGCCATTCCGATTCATTTCTCCATCAATGCTGGCGACAAAAGGTCTGAGTGACAAGATCCTGCAGTGAGGCGTTGAGCATAATGGCCGGGACTCTGTGCCACCGGGGGGGGGGGGGCAACGACGGGGGACCCTTGTCTTTTCTTGTGGACTGTAGCAGATGTTTGATAACCGACACACACTCACCCGATAGGGGCACAGAGAGGCCCCGTTCCGAACAAACGAGGATCCCTGTTTCTCAGCAGCTGTTCTGCTTGAGTTAATTGGCGCTTATTCTGTTTTTTGGAACCCACGCGGTGACCATAGACACGGCGGCGGCGGCGGCACCTTGACACCTGGACACGCCGGCGAAGTGAGACCGGGGTTGAAAAATCAATGAGACATGTCCGAACCGGCTTAGACTTGTTCTTTTCTAACCGACAGAATCTCAAACAGGTCCTGCACGGTTAAACAAATAAGTCATTACAAGCCATCATTGCGAGGGGGTTTTGGCACCGCTCTAGTTTGGATTGTTTGATAGAATAAAGTCAGGGGAGGGAGAACCGGTTCAGACGTTTACCAAAGTAAAAACACGAGACTCCAAAGCCAAACAAGGACAAGGGGACAATGTGGAGATAAAAGGCATTTGTGAGGCGAAATGGCTTGTGGCTGGTGTTGGTGTGTTGAATCGGACCTCTGTAGACCCCCTCCCACCCCTCCGAACCACACACACACACACACACACACACACCCTACACACACCCGCCAAAACGCTCCGCCAAGACCTCACAAGTGACATGGACCCGAGCCCGCGGTTCTATTCACCGGCCGACCAGCTGGCGAGTGAGTCAAAGGGGTCTGCACACTCAAGCAGAAAACGTTAGCGAACGGCGCGAGGCTCGCCGCTGTTCTGGAGACATGCGCCCCCATAATGCAGTGCAGACGAGGATGTGTGTGTGTGTGTGTGTGTGTGAGACGCTGGGTCTGACTTAAAATAATATGTGTATATACATTTCTATCTGTGTGATTGAGTGTGTGAGTGTGAACGTGCGCCTCCAACTGAGTATAGATGCGTTGGGATGTGTGTGTGTGTGTATGTGTGTGTGTGTGTGTGCAAGCCTGTGCATGTGTGTGTGTGCCCTCTGACCAAGGACAGGCAGGATGCATAAACAGGCCTTCCTTTCTACATCTCCATCCAGCCATGACCCAACAAGGAGGGAAGTAGACAGGCAGGGCCATAGGAGCGAGGCGGGCGGTTGGTTATGTTTTGTGTGTGTCCATGTGTGTATGCTGCAGGGGTGGTGGGTGGGGGGGGTTGCTGACACAATAGCAACCCCCCCCCCCACACCCACTACCAGTTCCTCTCCGCTTTAAATAGCCATTTCCCTGCGCTTCCTTTCAGCAGCATTTCTCAGTAAACACTAATTATCTCAGAAGTGTGACTCTTGGAAAAACTCACAAACAATCTTGGCCCCCATCCGTCGAGTGTCATCTTCTCCCCAATATCAACTACCCCCGCCGCAACGACGAGAGGCATTTCAGCCACGTTCCAACGGTAAAATCGCAACGTTAACGACCACAGAGAACACTAGCGAGGCATCTTTAACCCAACTGTTGCTCAACCAGCAACTGCCTTCATCTGGTCAGGGGGGGAAACAAAACCACGCAAAAAAAAAAAAGGCAACTGATTTGGTCCTGAAATAGCAGGAGATAAAATAAAATAAAAAAAGTAGTCAGTCCTCTGCAATATGCAGTCAAAACATGGCTTCCTGAGCGCGCCTCCTTTTCTAATGCAAATGTAGCAGAGGCCGCCATATTGTTTATTGCAGCTAGGCACAATATAGGACATCTGCCGGTTAGCGTTAGTGTAATTCCCTCCCCATGCTTCATTAACCTCCCCCTTTATAGGCCCAGAGAATAGAGCTGTGGAGGCTTGGACGATGGTGGAGGAGGGCGGGTGGGTGAGACCCAAGCGTTGGCCCGACTAAGGAGCCCTGAAGTTGGGGCAGCCCGACTGCTTGATGTCCTTCCAGCTCATTTGATTCCTAGAGGAGGACCTCTTTCATCAATGACCATGTGGTGGGTCTTCAGTCTGAGCGGGGCTGAGTGGGTGGTGAAGGGTGGGGGGGCTGCAGTGGACAGACTTGGCCAGGGGGATGTGTCTGGTGCTGTAGGTGGGTTGATTCGGAGGAGTACGCCTGGGGTTTTGACTGTAGGGGTTTGATTGAGGGTAAATCTTTGTGTTTAGAGGATTCAGGAGTGACACAGGTGAGATGGACACAGGTGAGATGGACACAGGTGAGATGGACACAGGTGGGCTTCATTTGGTGGGACGGCAGAACTCGGCTTAGTTATTTAGTGTGATCTTGTATAGTTTTGGTTCAACTAAGCTACAAGGAAGGGGGCAATCTGAACCCCGAAAAGTCCCCAATCCGATGCGTTGTACAAGCAATATCCGTTCTTATTACTCACTATGAAGTTATAAATGTGTAATAACCAATAATTGAGTCCTTTCCCTGGCAGAGACGGGCTTTCATGTCAACGCGTGCATGAGTATCGCAGCAGAAGTGACGTATTCATCTAAAATACCACACACTGGATTCACTTCAGTAAAACCCAGGGGGGGCGGGACCTCAAGTGCAATCTACCTGTATTGGCTACACTTGCACCGAATCCCAACAACGTTATAGTTTGGCACAACACACACACACATAAACCCAGCCCCCGGGTCGGATACTCTAGCTTCCAGAACGTCTCCGTTTCAAATATGACACTAAAACTGTTTGGGTTTATTTTTTGGCTGTCCCAAAAAAATAAACCCAAACCCCTCTAATATTTTACACAATGCATTTACAGACCTTGGGGTGAAACACGATAAAGGAGATTTTTTTAAAAAGGTACCACTGTGAGAAAGTTGCAGAGGAAAGGACCTGGTGACGCATAGATTTCCGACCTTTTGGCAAAAGTGTAAAAAGATATACTGTGAGTTTATTTGCGATTAGAAGAAATGGATAGTCTCGGGGAGATTAGACGCGTCGGTGTCGTCGGCGTCAAGTTGAGCAGTCTTAGTTCCCAAACATGAAAGGTAAAGATTTCAAAGTCTGGTTTCACACGCACTTCTTTCTGCCTGCATCTGTACTGCGGTACAGTAAACGTGGAGAGAGAGGGAGGAAAGAGTGAAAATAGAGAAGTCGGTAAGCCTCTAATTTGGAGCCCGTCCGCCACATGTGCTGCCCTTCAGAATGCGCCGGGCACCTCTGATGTCGGATGGAACGGCGCTCTGTCCAAGAAAACTCGCTCGGTACCATCACAGACATGTGGTCATGCAATTTGAAAGCCGCAGAGGATTAGCGAATAGCTTCCTTTATAATTCAAACAGAAACTTTCGCCGAGTTTCGTTTCAATTCCTCCGACATGTTTTGAAATCTTTCTCTGAGAATGTCGTTCACGAATTCCTTACAGATGTTTTATCGGTGAAGCACGTGTGTTATAACGCTGACAGTTACCTTGATGGTTTCCGGTGGTACGCCGGGGTCCGGCGCCTTCTGCAGGTACGTCGTCAGGTCCTGATCCACATGCTCGAAGACCAGCGTGAGTTTGGTTTCCCGGTCAGTCCGAGAAACTGTGCACACGTCAAACAACCTAGAGCAAGAAGAGGAGGTGGGACTGAATCACATGACATAGATAAGCAACCAGTAGACCCCTCAGAGCCGACTTCCTACTTTCAGGATCTGAAGGGGTCCACCTCAGCGGACCTTTAGGAGAAACCTCAAGAAATGTCTTTTCAACATAGCTCTTGCTTCAGTTTCCTTTTCATTTCTTGCTGTTAGTCTTGAATATTCACACTCAGTCATACTTGTAGCCCCCGTACTCCTATTAAATCCACGAAAACATTCATACGAGCCGATTCGGACATAATCGAACATTTTTTTGGGAAGTAATGGTAAAAAAAACAAAAACTGGGTTCAGCAAAAAACATTAAATTATGACAATACAAGTGAGATCTCCTTAAATTTGGACTAAATCGGACCAACGGTGAGGTATCAGCGTTCTTCCTTTAAAAAAAATCTCCCTCCAGTGAGTTAAACATTAACTAAAAACAAACAGATTGATTCATACGCACCAAATATGGACGGAATTGGACCAACAGCTGAGAAGTTATAGCCTGAAAAAAATCTGGTGGACAAAACTCCCCCTAGTGGTGGAAATGTGAAGCTAACCTTTACCGAAAATCAACCCAGTTCTTCCTCGCACTAAGGTCTATGTGCGGCTAAAATTTGAAAAAGTATCCCTAAAACAGTTTTTGAGTGATTGTGTTGACACTCAAGCTCTGGGGAAAGTGTCCAGACGTCAAACGGCGGCGACTCCAACACATCCTCAACGTTTGTGGGACGTAAATCAGAAAAAGGAGATGATTTCAGGCACATGAGACAAGACTGACTACGGAAATTCATTGTACCTGTTATGAGTCACTGAAACATCATAATGTCACCGGGCCCACGTGAAAAGGTTCTGAAAAACACCGGTGGGTTTCCTGCTATGACAAATCAAAATGTGTGTGTGGGAAAATGGACGAGTCCTGCAGCGAACGACAAGAGATCAGTTATGGGAAGAAAAAAAAAGAATCCTCTAACCAAACCTCAACCACAGAGTTAAACACGTAAGACTAAGCACAGGAAAGCATTATTCATTCTAGGACATAAAATCTGAGCCGTGTCTGGAGTGTTTGTACGAAACACAAGACCTCTGAGAGGAAGATGAAGATGAAGAAATGGCGGTGTGCTGCAGGACTCCTGGTCCTGATAATGTCCTCCAGCTAGTTCTTTGGAAAATTCAAGCCAATCAAGCTCCAAACAACAGCGTTTATGGTTGTGTTTCACTAGGCAACAAACTCGGGCCAAGAATCCAGATTATGTCAGAAGACCTTCCAAAGCTGCCTTTGGTGAAAGGCTGGAGAAAAAAGCTGTCCAGTACGTCTTCTTGAAAGAACGGGAGAGCATTCCTCAACCAGCGCTATGACAACTCTTGATGCTCTACGGGCAGCTGAGCAGACCTTGGCCCAGGCGGCATCTTTTCCCCGCAACACAGGACACCAAAGGATCCAGGAAGGGTCTCCATCTGACGCGCCGCGGTGGTCCGGTGGTCTCAGAGTAACGGATTACTGTGATCGCATTAACTTCAAAAACACTAAAACTGGTGTTTAAATACAGACAAGCACTTCAGCTTCTTCAGTTTTCTTCATCATCATATAGGTAGAAGTCGTTGTTGTCAAAAGTGAAACCCTTTGAAACTTAAAAAAAACGTTTTCTCAGTCACGCCACGTGTTTGAGGCGTGTTCCGCTTCCTCTTACTTGACATTGTCCAAGGGCCTGCCCCAAGGTTCAGTGTTGGGACCTATACTGTTCTCCACAAGCAATGTAAAAAAAAAAACCTTAAGTTTATGCTGATGACACCATGTTTTATTGTTGTCCGCCATCTGTTACGCAGGCATTTTAAATTTCGGAAGGCGGCACCTAATTTCGTGGAGTCCCGTCTGCAGAAACTAAAACTGGTTTTAAATATGGACAAAACTAAACTCATGCAAATGCAAGCGAGTAACCTCCGAACTCATCAAGGGGGAAGAAACCGAATTAGTCACGGGATACAAGGCTTTCTTGTTGATCGCCGCTTGCCTTTTGAATCTCTGATAGCAATTCTGGGTTTCAAGCTAAAGATGGCGCTCGGCTTCTACTTCAGGACTAAATCCTGCTTTTCTTCTACCGTGAGAAAACGATCTCTTATCATCAACCTCCTAGCCTCCACTGGACCGGGGTGAGGTGTTCTACATGGGTGCTCCTGCTCACGGTTAGCGGTCTCTGGACTCTGTCTAGCATTGAGCCTTGAGATACGTCACTGGATGCAAAAGGGATTTTGCACCACGGCTCTTTGTGTGTTACAGCTGACCGGTCGTCATGATACGGACTCAGACGTAGGCGCTGGCTGACTGCCGTCTGCAAAAGTCCTCCATGTGGACATACAGCATTTACTTCAAAGTCAAACTACACCCACAGAATGTCGGGCACCTGCTTTTTCTCCGTGACCTCGCACTCAAATGGGGAAAAGAGCTTTTTGACGTCGCGGCCCCCACTGGTGGGAAACGCTACAAAAAGAGACAAAAATCCACTTTCTATGAAAGACCCTAATGTGTTCATAGAGAGTCTGGAACGTTGAGACCATTGGATGGTTATACTTGATTGGTTTGTTTGATTATAATCTGACTCCATTGTGTGTGTATTTTATTTGATTTTTACCGCCGTCTCTGCTCATATTTTCTGTATTTCTACACTGTGTAGTTTTTACGTGATGTAAATGATGACGTACGAGGTTGCCTTCTCAGCCGGGTCGCCCCCGTGAAAGAGATCCTTGATCTCCATGGGTTGATTTTACTGCTTATATAAGCGCATAAAGATAAAAATAGCTAATTTTAAGAGCATGTGAAAGACCCGGTGATAAATATCTACAAAACCTTTTTGCTTATGATTTTTTTTCCTACATCTTCAGCTCTCTGGAAGACGTTTGAGGGCAATAAAAAAAAAAACGACAAAAAAGACTAAAAAACAGTTTTTAATCCAAAAATCTTTCTTCATGTTCTTTTTATCAGATTTGTTGTACAACTACAATAAAGATCTATTTATCTCTGATCATCGACCTAATGAGACAATAAGTCAGACATTTTAGTGGTGCATTCTGGGTGATTTCTTCTTAACCGGGGGCATCTTTATATTACCTTTAACTTCTAACATATAAAATGCATTAAAAAAGTGACTTTAAGCGATTGTTGCTGCATCACATCGACATAAAACATTCATTTATTTTTTTTAAAAACCTTGTGGACGATGGAAAGAAATGACTAAATCTCCCCAGAAACTCTTTCAGTTCCTATCCGAGGAGGCACCGCGGATCCGTGCCAACACCCTTGTAATCAGTGGACTTGGAAACGCTGGAAGTCAGTGCAGTGAGTGAGAGGCGACTCATTCAAGGTATTAGCGCTGCGCAAGATGTGACCGAATAGCCGGCGCCCTCCTCCTGAAGCACCGGGGTTAAACGCCCCTCACGGCTCGATTGTTGTGCTACAATGGGGGCTCTCAGCAGACACTGAACATATGGAATGAATAATGGGCCTCATTACAAACATCCAGGGGTTGCCTGGAGTCACACAGAAGGCCCACAATGCACCCTTCCCAGCCTGGTCGGCTAAACCGGAGGCTAGCTAGGTTACACTGACTATTCAAAGGGCTGATGGTTTGCACATTATCTCCACTCACGCTCTCCTGTTAGCGCACGCCAGTGCGTTCAACGCCGCGATAGAAGTAACCTCAGCAAACTGAAACGCCTGCTGACGTGTTTGTCTCCCAGCGAGAACAAGTCGCATTCTTATCCCATTAGGAGAAAACCATTATCCTCCATTATTCATCAATTCGCTGGGGGATTATTGTTCGCGGCACAATGGCGCTAGCTGTGGCTCTGAAATGTTCATTTAGAACTTCCCCTTCAATCCCAGAGCTCCCGATATTCCAGGATAAAACAAGTGGGGAGGTTAGTGCCAATATATGACGCAGGATCTAACTACTGACCTCATGGTCAACAATTCATTACAAAACTGAGAGGAAACATCCTCTCAGGGCAGAACACAGGAAGAGAAACTCAAATAACTGGGCATTGTGTAACTCTTCTTTACTGTCATTCACAGTGAATCCAGTCATGACCTTTGTGACCCTGCAGAGCGTCACGCTCAAAGGCGCTTCATGCTATTTAGATTAATAACGATTGATGGACACCTGTCAAATACAGGATAAACGCCAAACAGCAATAACATTTAACAACTAGCCTCAACTTTTTATGCGTTTTCTTTTGCTGCGGTAGCTCCTCTGGGGGAACGTAGACAAGCCTTCAGCCTTAATGCACATCAATGAGCCTTGGGCGCCCACGACCATGTCAACGGGTCTCTAGTCGCCCTTTCTGGGCGGTACAGAACTGGATCATACAACTAGAACCTCAGTTCCAGAGATGCTCCGACCCAGTCGTCTGGCCATCACACCATGGCCCGTATCAAAGTTTCTTGCATCCTTACACTCTACCATTATTCCAGCTTCTAACAATTTACTTCCAGAACCAAGCTCATTTGCTGCACGATATATCCCACCCCTCTGATCGGGTGCCATCGTCAGAGGTTATAATGTTATGGCTGATGGTGTAGAAGTATTGACCGGCACATGTCAACACAGCAGGATATACTTTATGATTCATAAAAAATCTGTGATACAGGGTTTCGTTATTACTGAACAGATAAGGGAGAAAAGCAAATAGAACTTTATTAGTGCACTCTGAATACTTCAGCTAAAAACACTAAACTGAAAGTGCAAACCTGTCGGACATTTTCAAAGGAATTATTAGTGAACACGGCGAGCTGTAGGGTCCGTGGAAGAACGTCCAGCATCACAAGCAGCATAATTATTTTGTTGTATAGCGATAGGGGGTTACTTGTAGCCCCCAAGCGCATAAAAGGTGGGATTTTGGAAGTTAAGGCTAAAAAACAAAAAAGTGGTGATCAGGTTGCTTCACAGGCTCCGCCTCTCGCCTCTGCTGACGATGGAGGTATCAAGAGCTTCAGGTGTGTACGTGTTTGACGTGAGCGTCATTATTCATACAAAAGCCAGAAATGTGGCACCCTTCCCCGTTAGGAATGTCAAGAGTGACGTTTCTCCGGACCACCACTATTCCCTCAACCCGGCCAAAGGGGGAGGGGCTACCTGTGCATTCTGCGAAGGTGAAAAAGAATTGCTCTATCTGCCCCGGATTCAAAATCAGGTTCAAATTCTTGTTCGACGAATGCTACAACCTTCAAACAAGCTCCATCAAATTACCAACGGTACCCCCGCCCCGTCCTGCTCGTACTGTCAATCAAACAGATCAAATGGGACAGCTGGACTGAAACCATGAAATCATGGATTTTTGAGTTAAGTACCTGCATTATTATCAAAGAGTTCATTTTTTAAAGTGTTGTTGGGCTGAATTTTGGTGAAAACTGGTCGATGTGTTTGGTATGTTCTGAAACGGCCCTTCAATTATGGCGATCTAGACCTTTTGAATAGTTCAGGAAAGATTATTGGGCAATATTTTGTAAATCAACAGATGACCATAGTGAAAGATCCATGAAGATTTCATCAAATTTCGGGATTTGATCCTGAAGAAAACACTAAAAAAAAAGTGAAATTCAGTCTCTCAAATCACCTGGATAATAAACACAATTTTGACAGCAGCGGGCAGTGGTTATAATGTTATGGCTGATCGGTATATGCTACAAAGGCAGAGGCATTCCCGACCTAGGAGGTCAAATGAGGCCGTGCGGTCGCCGTCACTGAGAATCGAGGCCGACTTTACCGTCAATCTGACGTAAGAAGGAAACTAGTTCCACGATACAAAATTATAGAAGTCGCAAAAAAAGGATAAAATGCAATAAGAATAATAAATTTAAAAAAATTGTATAAATTAGCAGCCTGTAGATTCTGCACGCAATAACAAGATTATCACAGGTGGTCAATCTGCATAATTAAAAACAATAAAATAAAATAAAAAATTATAAATGAAATATATCAGATTGAACATAGGAAATATATTATAATTGTTTACATGGTTGAACACAGCGAGGGAATTGAACAGAACCCTGTTCACATCCACCTGTGACGGATTTGAGGTTTTTAAGCTAATAGCATCAGTAAGTCCATATTTAGCTTAGATGCTAGCACGAAATAGCATGCCGGACATTATGACATTTTTCAGACCTTTTCTTTAATTTCTCCTTAATAATTCTTCCCCGTCATTTAATCCTGTGACAAAGGTCAAACCGTCGAGCTCTACAATCTGTATTTGAAAAATAAAAAGGACGATTTCAAATAAATAAATAAATAAAATAACATTCTGACCGTTGGTTTTCTCTTCTAAAGAATCCTGCGATGTCACTTCCTGTCAAGAACTGTTGGCACAGGGACTGGACTATTATTTTTATGGGAGAAAATGATCTGGTGTGACGCAGTTGAAACAAACGGGGGTTGTGTGTGTGTGTGTGTGTGTGTGTGTGTGTGGGGGGTGTGTATAAATATGACCATTTTAAGAATAATCATAGCATTCTTTCGCAAAACAGATGCTTTTAGTCAAAATACAAGCGCATGTGTTTGTATTAACGGTAAAAAATTGATGATGACTTCTTTTTCATAATTATAATACATTTTTGAAGACATATTAAGTGAGAATGTAATGATATATATAAAAATAATAAAAATGTATGATGTGATTGATGCTCACACACACACACACGTGGTCACCCACCTCTTCCCTCACTCACCTGACAACATTGGGGTGCTCGAAGGCTTCAAGTTGTCTCAGTACCGCCACCTCCCGGATTGTGGAAAGGGGCATTCCCTCTTCCTCCGTCTGGACTCGGACTTTTTTTAGGGCTACGAAGCGGCCGCCGTTCTTCAAATCTCTCGCCTTGTACACTTTCCCATAAGCCCCCTCTCCAATCTCCGCCACAGGTTCGTACTGAGCGACGGCGCTCTCCTTCTCCATGTCTGCAGATTTTTGTCTTCCTCCCTCCTCCTCCTCCTCTCTATCTCCTTTCTCTCTCTCTCGTCTCCGGTTGAAAATATTGCGGGGAATCCCGGAGAGGGTGACGAGTCTTTGCCGGAGACTTTTTCCTCACAAAGGCATAGTCGCAGGGAAACGTCGGCACGTGCGATGCCTAGATGACAGGGAGACACAGATGCAGGAAGGGAACATCTCGGTCAGATTCGCTCAAAGGGAGCTGCAGGTAGGCAACAAGACGACTGTCATCATGTTTTAGTCCGACTATCAACACAAGAGCCCCGCTGCGTCCCGACTTCCACTCCTCCTCCTGTTACGCGCAGCAACTCATGTCCTCCTACCACCGGTACCGGAGTCCAAATAAATCTAATTAAATCACACTCGGCTCTTGTTTTCTTGCAGCATTGGGTCCGACAGACTGTGGCGTGCATTTAGATATTTTTGAAATGAAAGTCTCCATGCAGTGTTGTTGAAGTTATGCTCACGTGTCTTGCCTCTGATAAAAAAAAAAAAAAAAAAAAAGAAAGAAAGAAGAAAAAAAAAAAAAAAAAGGAAATCAAATTTAAAGAGAACACGCGTAGAATAAAACACCAAAGATTTTAAATGTGGCATTTTTAAAGTTTGCCCTGTTTGCGTTTATCAGCTCAAACTCCGCGAGCACGTGGCTGTCGACTCGTTGCATTGTCTGGACTTCCTGCAGCAACAGTCCATTTAAAACCCAGTAAAAGTCCACGATCGCACCTAGAATTGTTCTGAATGCGTGGGTTAAGGTCTTAACTTAGTTTTAGAGAAGTCTACGCAAACCCAGAAGGCTGCATCTAATTTTTTCCTATTTAATTGTGCGTGCACTAATTTTAATAAACTCCAGCTAGTCGGGGGATTTTCTCTTCCCAGCTTTTATAAATTGCGATTGCATTTTTAAATCGTGAACATTTTCTAATACCGTAAAGACACAACCAGCAAAAGAAGTTCCTGCAAACAAAGCCGCACTTCAAGTGTTTACCTTAGTTTATGTTCTCATTAAAGTGACGGAACGGCGGCATGTCCGATCAAATACTGAGGAGGCACTCATGTCTCGGATCAATCGGTCCTCCCTTGAACGCATCACTGTCCGCTGTCCTCCATTGCGGGGGCCACACAGGTAGTAGGAAGGTGCAGGCTCTAACCCCCCATCCCTCAGACTACTGCACCAGTCCGGGCAGAGACACTCAAACCAGGGAGGAGGAGGAGGAGGAGGAGGTGGTGGTGCTGGTGGTGGAGGGTTCTACGAAAACTCACTCACACACTCTCACTGCAGCTTTGTGGCTGGGGGTGTGGAGGGGAAGGGGTGTAAGGATGGAGGAGGAGGAGGAGGGGAGGGGGGGTCATAGGACAAAAGCAAACGCGTGATGCAGGCCTCCAGAATCCGCGCTCTCCTTTTGGACTTTCTCCTTTCCTTTCTTCCATATATCCTCGCGCCGGTTCCTGCGACTGCAGCCTCTCGCGCCCGTGTGAGCTCCGTCTTTCCCACGCCGGCTGAATGTGGCCTGACCCCCTTCAGAGAGGTTTGACACGGAGCGGGGACATTTCCGCATTCCTCCCCGACTACAAAGGCACACCGCCTCCTCCTCGCTCTCACTCGGCCTCCTCGGTGCTTCGCCATTCATAGTCCTCCCCGCGGGTTTTGTCTCCGGTGTCAGACCCCGGAGCACCGCGGGGTTCGGAGAGAGGAGCTTTAGTGGAGGGACGGCCACAACTATCTATCTCCCCGGAACCACTGAGCCCCTCCGTGCCAACAATGAGCCAGCGGGGATGTAATGTGACAAGCTGGCCCTAGATGGTCCCGAGGGGGTCAGGTTCAAGGCCCGGGGACTTGATCTGTGGCAGGGGGCACCCTCTCCTCCGGTGGTCGTTAGAGAAGCTCCAACAATAGGCGTGATGGCCATGTGGGCGACCAGGAGGCAAAGTTCTGTTCGCTCTCATCTTGAGGAGGAGGATATGTGTCACTAAATGTTCTCAGAGATCTGCCAAAAAAGTCGGACTCGTGACGTCATTCTCGGGATTCGGACTTCCTCAGGATAAAGGCAGCGTTGTTGGGATAAAGTCAGGATTATGAAACAATACAATGATGAATAGAAAGTAGGAATTCTGACTTTAATCTCCAGATATGTAGGATAAAGAATTCTGACTTTCTCAGAATGAAAGTCGCAAAACTAGGATTGTGAGGACAAAGTCAGAATTATGAACAATAAAATAATAAACAGTAAGAATTCTGACTTTCTCAGAATAAAAGTCTGAAAACTAGGATTGTGAGGACAAAGTCAGAATTATGAACAATAAAATAATAAACAGTAAGAATTCTGACTTTCTCAGAATAAAAGCAGTGTTTTTAGGATAAAGTCAGAATTATGAAACAATAAAATTATAAAACAATAGAAAGTAGGAATTCTGACTCTAACCTCAGGATAAATAAAGATAAATCTGACTTTAAAGTCAGACTTTTAACATTGAAGTCACAATTGTAAATTTAGAAAAGAAATATCTAAATTGTGAATTGAATCACAGAATTAGAGTCGGAAGTCTGAATTCTGAGTGTCAAGTAAGACTTATGTGATTAAAGTCAGAGTTATAACGTTTTTTTTAAAAGGGACAGAAGTCTGTATTTCACTTCAGGATGAAGATCAGAAGGATTCTGAGGTTACAGTTAGAATTACAAAGAAAATGTAAAGCTCTGGATTTTGGATACAAAGTCAGAATTTAGACTTCAGTATCAGAATTCTAAAGAAATATTTAAACAAGTCAGAATTTTTCATTTTTCTCAGAATAAAAATCCGAATTCTATCATTTTTGAGAATACAAAAAACAGAATTCTGACTTTTTCAGATTGGAGAACTCTTAAATTTTATAATAAAGAATAAAACAAATCCTCTTCAGTAGGAAACTTTTGATTCATTACAAACTCAGTTCCAGACATTTAATAATTATGATAATATATATATATATATATATCTTTTATATATTTCATATCTTTGTAAGCTACTTGACATTATTAAAACACAATAACAATAAAATAATCAGTTCTAAATGACAAGTTTAGTGTTTTATCAATGTTTAATAAATATCAGAACCACTTCCTAAAACATTTAAAATACAAAAAAATGGTCTGGTTTATTTCTATTTTTTAACCAAATTTTCAATAATTATCTGATATTCATTTGAACCCTTCAGTAAAAATGTGTTTATTAACCAAATTCTGATTTTCAGAGCATTTAAATCTACACTGTAAAAAAACTAAAATTGTAAAACTTTTGGTAAAATATTGTAAAACTATTTTTGCCGGAATCAATTAGACATAATAGTAAAATACAATTTAAAAAACATGTAGAATTTCAATATCTTTACAGTCACACAGTTAATTTCATAAAATTAGAACTTTTTTTAAAACTAAAATGTTAAAATTGTCAGTAGAGATTACTGTAAAAAAAGTGAAATGGCAAAAGTAAAAGCTTGTTAATTTCAAAATAGTACATCACTGTGGTAAATAATGAAATAGTAAATGACTTGAATAAAGTATTTATGGTCCAAATAAGTGGAATTTTACCGTGAAAATAGAATCGTTTGGTACAATTAACGGAACAATACCGTAATGTCACAAGTAAGACATTACAGTAAGATATTTTATTCTAATAACTTTAAATAACAGATTTCGCTGCGATGAAAATGTAAATTACCAACTTTAACCGTTCTTAAGCAGATTACCGTAATTTCTACAAACAAAAAAATTACTGTAATTTCCTCTTTTTTTTTACCTTATTGGGTTGTACAAAGTCATTTTATTATTTTTTACAGTAAAATTCTGTCAAGTGGTAACAGTAAGCTGCTGTAAAATTGAAGCCAGTAGCAGACACAGTGACATAACCTCAATCAAGAAATGCTAAATACATTTATTTTTCTTGTTCGGAGATTTTCTTGAGAACAGATTTTTACTGTAAAAATAACATTTTTCGATAACATAGCCAGACAAAAACAGAGAAACACCCTAAAATCAGAAGCAAATCATTACTAAACTCCAGATTTAGCTGCTTAATCAGTATACAACACCAATACGAATACTAATAGAAATAAAAAAAAGCTAAATAAACACAAAAAATGTAATTCGACAAAATGAAACGTGTCGCTTTTTCAGTCCCAATTCACGATCTATACATCCTTTTCGACTGTCAGTGGTATGTAAATCTATAAAAATCTCCCGTGGTGTATTAGCCACAGCCTAGCGCTGAGAAACGTTGTCATATCTTGCCTGATCTTCAACGGTTAAAACCAGCAGAGATCTTTCCTCCGTGGTTTTGTGACAATCTTTGTTGCGTAAGAGACTGAGTCACCAGCTGTGAGGAGGTGAGCAATTTGACAATCCCTCCAAAAATCATCTCTTTATTAGTGTACTTTTAAGAAACGGTGCAAAGATCACATCTTGGACCTGTCCCGAGATACGGTTTCTTGAAACCCTAAAGGTCTTGAAGGTCCAACTCCTCCCATGAGCTCACTGATTGGTTGGCACATTCTGGTGTTGGGATTTTGTTGAAGGCCCATCGCTCCTTGTTCCATCTATTCACAAAGGTCTCACTTCATCAACCCTCCATGGTTGTTGTCACTGTGACGATGTTGTTGTCTTACCAGCGGATCAACAACGTTTGCCCTTGGGTCAGAACCTCAGAGGTTCCGTATAAAGTCCTTCTGTGGCTTGAATAGGACACCAACAGACAATTTATGCCAAAATGTTCCAGAACTCTAATATCCTCTGGTGATGTCATCGAGGAGTGAAAACGAAGGGGAAGATGTTGTCATGAAAAAACTCCTGCAACCTGGAGGCACCTGAGCTTACAATGAACTACATCCCTGACCCAACCCGGTCTCAGGGAGGAGAGTGCGGGATCCAACATATGGTTCTGAGTGACCACTGGATGAAGCAAAGCTCCACAGCTTGTAACCTAAACGGACCGGTTTACCTCTTACACGTTGCTGACGTTCTTTTCCGACAAGCGTTGGATCCTTCTCTCATCCGCTGACAACCTTCTTGAAAAGGTTTGACTTTGTATGACAGGAAGAGGTTGGAGAAACCGGGCCTGACCTGAACAGAATGTGTGATCAGTGATGATCTTTGCTGTCAGTAGGAATGAATTAGGACCAAAACTTCATCAAAACGTTTTGTTCGCGTTCGTCCGAAATGCTTTCACAATGTACGATGTCGTCAACTGAGCGGTACATGTGTTCTTCTTGAGTTCTGCCCAGCTGTGGTAAGGGTTCCACTGAAGGTAACGAGTTCATCCAAACTCATATACCCATGGGTTGGACAATCCACTGGTGCCCAAGTTGCTCAGAGGGTGGTTGGGTACGTTAGTAGGAAGTCATCCATCGGGCTGGGTCCGCTAGGTTTTACACGTTCTGTAGCATTTAGCTCGTACAGTAAGGCTGTTTCTCAAGTCCACAAGTCTGAACTTGGCCAGTCCAGACTTGCGGAAGTCCGGGCCTTGGAAGTTCGAAGTACAATTAGAACGGCAGCGAACTTGTTGACGTAGACATGGCATCAGAGCTCAGGAGGTTGATCCGGGAGCGAGGAGGCGGGTTGCGGAGGAAGAGAACGACTCAAGCTACCAAGTGTTCTTTTTATTACAGGAATAATGTGTTTGTATAAAGACACGTTTACCGTTTACTGCGCTGCGTTATCCCACCGGCCACCATTGTTGCCGTCAAAATGTTGACCCGTTCTATGACCACGCCAAAACATACATTGCATTAGCCATATGAATTAGCCATAAATATGGCTAATGCATATTTATCAATACGAGACACTGTGACGACGACGTGGACCAAGAAAATCTTTGTCCTATCTTTATTTTAACGTATTTTATTAAGGTTCCCGGTTGGTTTAACCGGGAAGTTAACGGCATCAGACTAAACATGAAACACTGAAAATACTTCATTGTGACACTTTATGTTTTCGATATGTTCTGGGAATGCATTGATGTTATTATAGACTGAAAAAAAACCTTAATTAATTAGCAAGAACAAACTTTCATTTCTAAACACATGAGTCGTTTCTAAAAAAAACGGTGTGTATTTGTGAAATAATGTGTTTTAGCCGGTATTTTAGCGTTAATTATATAGATTGTCGTTTTTCTTGTAAAGTGAAACTTTTAAGTTACTCTTTAGTCGCAAAAATAACATCCCTATTTCTCTCAGCAGTTTTTACAAATCTTTCCTGTTTTAAAAAAAAAAAATCTTTAACCGTTTTATTGATATTACCTCTTAATCTCAAAATCCCCGGCTGTAAATACGGTTTTGAAAACACGGCCGTCTGTCTTAACTGATTCTCCAACTCTCCCATGAAGTCTCATCTTCTCTCCTCCCTTCACGCTGGACACGGTTCAGACATGACCAGACTTGATGTTCGATTATTCCGATGAATAGCCAATTACAGGCGCGTAGCGCCGCGCCATTATCATAACTTCATCGGAAGGCGTGTCTTAGAGACGCGGAGGAGATCAGAGGGAAAAACATTCCCCCGGTGGGACGATTTGCATGCAAACTCGTTCTGCTGGCTTCTCCTAGACTCCATTCAAAAGGTAAAGCTGGGGGAGATAATGACATGGAAGTATGTGTGGAAATCCACCCTCCTCAACTTTACAGGCAACCCCACATTTACACTATTTTGCATCACAAAACACACAATGCAGCCAATGTGTCCCGGACCCAATTACTGTAAATGCGGGCGTTTACATTTTTTCGTCATCATTGTTCGTGTGAAATCACCTCTGAGAGCCGTCGCTCAGAGGGGAGGCATTAGCATGCGCGCTTTTCTGTTCGACCAATGGGGTCCAGTGTGTGCGGTTCAGAGATGAGTGCGCGGGACACGCCTCACTCTTATTCTGCGAGAGTGACTGGTCCATATCTGCCTCATGAACTCTCTGTTTGACAAGTTCCCTCCGTCTGTGTTTTACCTACATGGGACCGGAGTCATTCTGTGAAAAGATGCAGGAACAGGAAGGTCCAACTGAGGACGTCTTGTTCAAGGAGCAGCCCGGAGCAGAAATCCTTTGAGGCCTAGACTTAAGAGTTTACTGAGAATTCAGGAGCAAAAGTGGAATAGTTGAAAAAGAGGAATTAAAACTACGGTAAAAGGATTAGGGCCAACTATGTGAAGTGATTTTTTTTGGGGGGGATTCTGACTTTCATCTCAAGATTCTGAGTTTAATCTCAGAATTCTGATCTAACAGTACTCTAAGAATTCTGACTTTGTTCTCAGAATGGGGCTACACGATTTAAAAGTCAGTCTTCGGAGATTAAAGTCAGAATTTTGACAATAAAGTCACATTTCTGAGATTGAAGTCAGGCTTCTGAGAATAAAGGCAGAATTCTGAGAATAAAGTCAGAATTCTGAGATTAAAGTCAGAAAATTAAAAAAAAGGGAAATTCACATACCTATATTATTATTCTTACGTACCTAATTCATGGTTTGAATATTTACAAGAAGTATTGACTAAATTCCTGAAAGTGAAAGCTTATTATGACAGAGCGGGTGGCTGCGGTGAACAGGATGAGAACAGCAACCAGTTCATCTTGAATTTCAGACACAAATAGTTCCGTGACTAAGATGTGCTTGTATGTACATTTAAAAGGATTTTACTCAGCCATACTTCACTTCACAGTGGGTATGAGGGGCTTTTCTCTATGGCTTCCTTTATTACTAAGCCACACCCTTGTTTGTAGCCCAAAAGTTCTACTTTGGTCTCATTTGACCTCTGACCTTTTTCCAGTGCAAGTCCCAGTGCTGTTTGTCAAACTGTAGCAGCGTTAGCTTGTAGCAGCGTTAGCTTGTGTGTGGACGACAGCAGAGGCTTTTTTCTTGCTACCCTCCCAAACAGCTGGTGTTGGTGTCGGCGCCATCTGATGGTGGTTAGGGAGACTTTCTGACCCCAAGATTCAACTGACCTCTGACCTCTCTAGCTGTAATCCTTCGAGAGACTTTTGACAGTCTAACCATCCTCCTCACAGTGTTTGGGGTCAGTTTGCAGACACGTCCTCTTCCATGCGGATGTCTAACATCTCCAGTCTCTTTAAACTTCTTCATTATTGATCTAACTGTTGAAAATGGCATTTTGAACTTCTGAGAGATGTTCTTGTCTCCATTGTCACATTTGTGCAGCTCTTAAATGTAAAGTTTACTATTCTTAAGACTTAAAGAAATATCACATATATACTATTTTTAATAAAACGTGCTGATTTGATCCCAAAAAGTCACATAATAGTACAATTGAAGGTATACTGTTAGTGTATTAATATTAGTGTACTTGCAACATAAAGTGTACTTTGGAAAAGGACTTTATTGAAGTAAACTTGAAGAAATAAACTGGTGAAATACTTAATTTTTGGGAATGGTGGGTTTAAAGAAGGCTGAAACAGAAATACTGAAGTACAGTATAAAAACACACCTTGCGGAGGACAACTGAAGAAAACTTTTTTTTTGCCCTCCCATAAGGCAGCAGAGAAACACAAGTTGCTGCAAATCCAAACGCCCCAGCTGGAATTTCACCTCCTTCCTGAGAATGCACCGTAGCGTTTAACAATGCGAGCCACTCCTTTGCGTTTGAGCACGAAATGATACCAAAACGTGTGACGGCTTTTTTCAATTTTCTGTCAACGCTGACATTGTCGCTTTGGTCAAATGTTTCCCACAAACAGGTTGTGAGGAAGGTTTGTCAGACATGGTCAGCTTTCGTCTGAATGTTGCCGTGGTGAAACAATGCAAAGGTGCCTGGGAACTGCAGAAGCGTTCGTGCCTCAGGTTCCAGCAAAAGCCAGAGAAGAAATGAAACGGCAGGGGGAGAAACCAAACATTAGAGTTTAGAGAGCAATGCTTCTTGCTTTTTTTCATTCCCCCCCCCCCACACACTCATATGTCTGTCTGTTTGTTTGCAGTAAATAGCTTTTTAAAGGTAGAGCGGTAACTCAAATGATCATTTTCAAATGTTAGAACCACATAGACCTTAATGTGAGGAAGAACTGGATTGATTTTGGGCAAGGTTGGTTGTATATTTGTGACATTTGGGGAGCTTTTTTCCTTTTGTCCGAATCGGCTCGAGGAGCGCTATCGTGCTAACAAAGTTCACGCTAATGCCTCGTACTTTACCCGCTAGCGGTAGCTTTCTTTACTAATAACACTTTTTTCCCGGAAATAACATCACAATTGATTTTAGGAGTTGAGTCGGGGGGGATTCCTTGTACGAGGCAGGAGACTGGGGGGCTTCTCGGTGATATACCCTTGCTGTCGGTAACTCTTTCTTTTTACGTTCACCTGCTGAGGCTGAAAGGGTGAAAGCGAAAGTTCTCTCTGGATTTATCGCTGTTTTGCAACCTTTTGCAAAAATCAGATTAAGGTTAGAACTATGATGGTAAATTTTTATTGTACCAATTGTCTTAAATATGATAAGACTAAATCTTTGACTTTGCCTTTAAGATGTGAAGGAAAATGTAGTCGGAGCTTTGAGTGTGTTTGACTTTGTCCTTGTGTGGTGTGTGTGTGTGTGTGTGTGTGTGTGTGTGTGTGTGTGTGTGTGTGTGTGTGTGTGTGTGTGTGTGTGTGTGTGTGTGGATATTCGCGTGGCAGCTGCTGATCAGTGCAGCCAAGAGAGAATTATGACTCTCCCAAGGGGGACGAGACAAGCCAACAAGGAACAGGTGACTCTCAGTCTCTTCCAGATCTCCTTACACCCCCCCCACCCCACCCCACCCCAACCCGCCAAAACACACACATATACACGCATATTACACGTACACACACAAACACACACACTCAGACAAACACTCACACTCACACACACACACTCACACACACTCACACACACATATTACACACACAGACACTCACATTCACACACAAACACAAACACACACACTCACACAAACACACTCACACACACTCACACACACAGACACACACACACACATATTACACACACAGACACTCACATTCACACACACACACACACACTCACACAAACACTCACACTCACACACTCTCACACACACAGACACACACACACATATTACACACACAGACACTCACATTCACACACACACACACACACACTCACACAAACACACTCACACACACTCACACACACATCCAGAGAGAGGGAGAGATTGATCACAGCCCTTTTTGCCACGTCCTGTCTAAACACAGGGGGATGTCCGCGCCACAGGACATGTGGTCCAGTGATTGTACCTCACCTTGTTCCTCACCTGGGGAGGAATCTGATAGGAGGTGTGATATTGGATTCCACTGTAAACCCCCCCGATCCCATTGTGACGGTTTACTAGCATCACTTAATCCCAGTGTTTCATGTGAGTCAGGTTCATCGGCGGCTTCGTTTTTGTGAGCCGGGTTTGGAGCGCAGTGAAAAGAACCCGGCAGACAATCCGAGCCTGTTTTGTGTCTCTGACTTGATTTCCTCTCTTCCTCTTTCTTGTCAAGCCAGAGTGAAGTGCAGAGTGTGCGCTGCTAGTAAAGCCCCTTCTCTCCTCGTCCCTTGTCCTCCTCCTCTTCTCCCCGTCACCGGCCCCCAGACACAAGCCTCTTTCTGTTGGGGCATCGCCATGGAAACTCAGCCACTAACTTGAGGAGGCGACATAAAAACCTGCTCTTTTAGGGGACAGAGAAACACCTGCCGCCTCTGCTGATGGGGCGGGCTGGGCTGGACGCCGAGCCACGTGCAGAACCACACACACACACACACACACACACACACACACACACACACACACACACACACACACTTTTTCCTTTTTCCATTATGCACTTTATTCCTTTATTTTAGTGTACATGTGTGTGTATATTTGTATATATATGTATATAAGTACACGCTAACATGTATATGTATGTGTATATAGCACATGGAGCTTTTTGCGTACCTCCAGTGTTCGGAGAGAACCATGGGATGGATCCTATCCCAGTTGGCACCGGGCGAGAGACGAGTCCTCAGTTCCTCACAGGGACGACGCAAAGAGATAAACAGCGTTAACTTTTATTGTATATTCACCGGTACATGTTTTTGATTTTTAAACGCACGCCTGGGTTTTTGTGACTATATATTGTGCGACTTACATGGCAATAAAGCGTTTTATGATTCCGATTCTGTCGTCTACCAGAAACGTTAGAGTCAACAGTTCAACTGTTCTGCTCGTCTTCAGACCGGGGGAGGAAGCTGGAGAACCCACACAAACACATGCACACCAGAGGTGGAGTTGAACCCACGACCTTCTTGATGTGTGGCAGCTGTGCTACCCACCGCATCACCAATGCCGGCCCCCTCAAAGGCGTGTTTGGTCAAAAGAGAAAACAACAACAGACAAACACACAAGGGGAACAAGGAATACCGGGACGACTGGAGGGTGCAGCTCATACTGGCACAGGAGAGGAGGGAACGGGACTAAATACAATAGGAGGCGGAGCATCAGAAGGACATATATGAGGACAATCACAAGTCAGGGAGCAGAAGATGAAGAAGATGAGCAGGGAGATGTGAGTCACAAGGCCCAAACGGGAAAAGGATAAATGAACAGACCAATGAAATAAAACATGACCTAGATAAGCCGGTGGGATGTGACGGCACCACTTGTTACATTCCTTCTAACCGTAGCGAAGCAAAGCGAAAGCCTCTTCAGCAGGAGTTCACCAGCATTTTAGGTTTTCAGTTCATCTTAACACACCAGATACTTTTTAAAGACACAAACTGTTCAGTTCAGCTCCGTTCATGAATGTCCTCAGCAACAAAACAAAAACTGCCCAATATTCTAATTTCCTATTTCATTTTTGAATTATTTTGTGTATTGATTCATTTAGTTGGTTTTGTAAATATAAAAAATAAAAAAAAGCTGGAAAAACTTTTCTTTTTTTTTTTAAATTATAAAACTATTTTAATTAATCTTACATTTTTAGTTGAATCAAGTGACAGAATTCTGTTTTGTAAGTCCTCAAAAAGAAATAAAAATCTGGACAATGCCTCCTCCCCTGCGCCCTCTTTGACCTTTGGTAACCCCTCATGGCTCCATCCTCGGCCCCTCACTCTTCTCCACACAAATGCCGCCACTGGGTCAAACTAGAAACACGTTCCGTCACATTTTTCAAAAACAATAGTGACTCAAAATGTGTTCAACCAAACAGCTGAGCAGGACATTGAAGGCTGAAGCTGTCATTTATCTCCGGGCTGATGGGTAAAATTCATCAGAGGGACAGCAGTTTAAAGCTCCTGCAGCTCTTTAAAAGCCCCAATCAACAAGTGTCAATTCGGGGTCAGCCGTGAAGCGGCGGCGGCGGCGGCGGCGGCGGCCCCCTTCCTCCTTCCGCAGGGGGAATATTGTGTAGCGGTTGCAGTGAACCTCTGGTGCCTGGCTGCTGTTCATTAAGAGTATTAATGATTAACTGAGAGTGCTATTGTCCCCTCATGCCCAGCTGTCCCTCCTCCGCCGTTGATCCACTCCGATGCCTCTGGGCCACCAAACGGGCTCCATTCATGTGATAAAGTGACAGCTGCTCCTCACATTCCGCAGAAAATTAACCACAGATGCAGGAAACACAAGCCGGGAGGAAAGAAATCATATCTGACAGATTGCTTTTGTCTTCTTTTAAAGGGACGGATCTCCGATTAAGGAGTGGGCCGGAAGGATTATTGCGAGTCTCTATGTGATCATAGTAAACGAGACAGAAGAGAGAGAGACAAAAGATAGAGAGATATAAGATAGAGACAGAAGAGAGAGAGATATAAGATAGAGACAGAAGATAGAGACAGAAGAGAGAGAGACAAAAGATAGAGAGATATAAGATAGAGACAGAAGAGAGAGAGATATAAGATAGAGACAGAAGATAGAGGGACAGAAAATAAAGAGATTTAAGATAGAGACAGAAGATAGAGAGACAAAAGATAGAGAGATATAAGATAGAGACAGAAGAGAGAGAGACAAAAGATAGAGAGATATAAGATAGAGACAGAAGAGAGAGAGATATAAGATAGAGAGATATAAGATAGAGACAAAAGATAGAGAGATATAAGATAGAGACAGAAGAGAGAGAGACAGAAGATAGAGAGATATAAGATAGAGACAGAAGAGAGAGAGACAAAAGATAGAGAGATATAAGATAGAGACAGAAGAGAGAGAGACAAAAGATAGAGAGATATAAGATAGAGACAGAAGAGAGAGAGATATAAGATAGAGAGATATAAGATAGAGACAAAAGATAGAGAGATATAAGATAGAGACAGAAGAGAGAGAGATATAAGATAGAGACAGAAGATAGAGAGACAGAAGATAGAGAGATATAAGATAGAAACAGAAGAGAGAGAGACAAAAGATAGAGAGATATAAGATAGAGACAGAAGAGAGAGAGATATAAGATAGAGAGATATAAGATAGAGACAGAAGAGAGAGAGATATAAGATAGAGACAAAAGATAGATAGATAGATAGATAGATAGATAGATAGATAGATAGATAGATAGATAGATACAGAAGAGTGACAGGAGATAGAAGATCTGTGGTTCGATCCCCAGCCCCTGCAATCCACTTGACCAAGTGTCCTTGAGCAAGATACTGAACCCCAATTTGCTCCCAATGGCTGAATGAATGATGATGGCGTGAATGGTTACCGCTCCTGATGAGCAAACGGCGCCTCGCATGGCCGCCTCTATCCTCACCGTACGAATGTTTGTGTGAGTGACGGATCACAATGTAAAGATCTTTGATTCAGACTAGAAAAGAGAAAATTTACGTACAGTCCCTTTACCATTTACCGTTTTCACAGGATATACAGGATATACAGTGCTGCGACATGAAGGCGTTTTCTCTCCCGAGCGTTGTTGTGTGTCTAATCGGACACAACAACACAACAATCCGACACTAATAGGATTTGGTTTCATTTGTGCGGCTCTAAGACTGCAAGCTCTGCATTTCTCTCCTCCAACAAATCAGACAGGATTTTTTTTTAACATCAGAGCCTTTATCATCTTTACGGCGAGCTGTAGCGTTTTATAACATCTGAAGTAAAGAAATCAAAGCTGTTTCATCCTCCCGGGGGAGAGAGGACTCTAATTGTACCTTAAAAGGAAGCGCTGGTGTTTAACTGGCATCCGCAGATCTTACATTCTGAAGAAGTGCTATTGTTTCACCTGGGAACAATTTGCCGTGTTGTGTGTAATCAGCTGAGTGGTCGCAGATACTGTATGTGTCTGCTGTGGGAGGAAAGCTCTGTCACCGGGCAGCATATGGTCTCACCGTCCTGGTTCCTTCCTATTTGTACCAGCGCTCCGTGGAGACAGGTGGGATCTAATTACTGGGAACATGATGGTTGTTTTCCACATCACTTTCAATTAGAGGGTCCCTTTTCTCTTTGTTTATGGGTTTTGCACGAGTAAACACACACTTAACATTCCAGTTTTTGTGCTCTTGAATTCCACAGCAAATGAGTTCAGTGGTGGAGAAGATTGCAGTAACACCTTACAACAATTAGCCATAGCCTAAGAGTAAATACCAAAAGGATAAGTTTCACAGTGATTAGTTTTTGCACAGCGTAAAGGTGTTCACAGAACTTCATGACAGACACACACACACACACACACGCACACACACACACACACACACACACACACACACACAAACACACACACACACACACACACAAGATAGAAATGTTTGTCCCACCTTACAATTTATTTATATTTATAATTAGGTAATAAACATGTTATAGCGCATTACTTAACATTTATAAACAGCTTATAACATAGCTCTCAATTTATCAATAAGGGTCCCTATTTGGAAATATAAAGTTAGCTGCACAGATAAGGGTGCTCACTATTTGGCAAGCATCAGGTCTCTGATATCCTTTATATCTAACGAGTTCTAGCAGATTATTAATGATTTGTTTAGTTTTTACAACTTAATTAGTAAACTACGTACAAGCTATTTACAAAAAACCCCCCAAAAAATCTTATTGAAAAGTGGCACCATAATGATTTTATGATAACACTACCTTAATAAAGGATTTATAAATGTTTTATAATTTAATCAGGTTGTAATTACTTTATAAGTCATTAGTTAACATTTATAAACACCTTGTAACATAATTCTCAGTTTATCAATGCGGCTCATTATTTGGCAATACCAAGTTAGCAGCACAGATAAGTGTGCTCACTATTTGGCAAGCATCAGGCCTCTGATAGCCAATATGTTTAATGATTTATAGCAAATTATTAATGATCTGTAAAGTGTTTACAACTAGATAACTATGTACAAGCCATTTATAAATCCTTAAGAAGGGGAGTCTTCATGTAAAGTTGTACCAAAATTAAATAAATGTTAATCACAGCAAATAACCGAAAAAGAAATAGGCTGTAGCTTAAGGCCTATTATTGCCCAGCCTTAAATTACATTCTTTATACTATACAAAACACAATCATCAAATATTTTATAATCTAATCATTTTACATTTCAACGCCCTTTTGAAGCTAAACACAGAACTACACAATTTCAACTTTTTAAGCCAATCCGTGGTCTAACGCCCCAAACTGAAACACATCTGTATTTTACAATGGATCTATCTTCTAACATCTGTTTCAAAGAGAAACAATCCTCTTAAATGATCATTCTCTTCTCTTAATTTGAAAAATATTTCAATACAAACAGGAAGGCTATTGTTCCCAACTCAATAAAGTGTTTTTGAATACACAATATCTACACACTCTAAGGTTCAAAGCTATGAAAAATGGATTTGTAGATTCCCTGTAACCAACTTTATTTACCCTTCTAATAGCTTTTTACTGACGTTTAATTATAGGGTTAATATTTGTTTAAGTTGCATTTCCCCACATTTCAACACTGTACAATATATGTATAATTTCTTATTTAGTAATTCTCTTGTTCTTCTCTGTTGCTGTCTCAATCTGAGACTTTCTCCTTGCCTCATGTCTTTGACTGATAAACCAGCCATGACCTCAGACATGCAGAAACATCATAAAAGTCAGACAGTGATAGTCAGAACTCTGTAAAAGCGGACACATGCTGCTCTTTTCGGTATTTAGGACTATATATGAGTTTGTAAGCACACATTTCCACTGCAGGAGCCTTTGGAGAAACTTAGTGTGTTTCCACTGCAGTCACCAGGGTCTAAATTAAGTTCTAAGTTAAGACATTATTTCATCCCCCAAGAAGTCTCTGTAGCTAGGGAGGTATGATGGCCCAAAAGCAAAGGAACCGTTGGGGGTAGGGCTTGCAGTGCTAAATATATCATTTCTTATTGGTCGAGAACTTACAATAGATTATTTCAGGCACCGTTTTGAAAAATCAGCAAACAAAAAACTTTCCGTTATGATTCATCAACTTCAACCAAGAGCTAAAAAAGAGAGGATGCATCGAATGGTATCACTGTTTCATCGATCAGTAAAATGATTTATTCCTCCTCTGTGTTGGCCTTTACATAGTCATGGAAACGCAGAAAACAATGTGCTGAACCAATGGATTTTTTTCAGTGTTTTACTTCCACAATCAAGTTGCCCTAAAATAACCACCATCACCATGACACTAAAGCTAAAGCCAGCCCATATTCAAAGAAACAGTAACATTTATCTAGTGGAATAAAGTGGTTCAAACCAGGTTTAGAGAGGATACACACTCCCTACATAGACACACACTGAAACCATCAAGGATGTAGCATTATTACACAGACTGACATCCGAAATCTCAAACAACCGTCATCGCTAAATAATAATCTCTCAACATCCAGTCACATTTACTCACACCACCACCAAGAAAGCAGTAAATTAGATATAAGCAGCACAGTCAGGATTCAACAGGGTTTCCTCCCAGGCCCCAGCCAAGTTGCTGGGCATAAACATACGTGCCCAAAGGCTCACTGGCAACGCCAGACCACTGAGCTTGCACCTCATTCAAATCATAACAACGGCAACCATCTAAAGCTAGCAATAATCAACAGCTATGGATATCCATCAAAGTCCATTAGACTCACCAAAGCTGTTTATCATCTGAAAACTAAGTCCATCCTCCTTTCTTCGTTTAGAAGTAGCTCAGTGACATGGTCGTATAGGACCCCACTGCCTCTCAGCTCCATCACAAGATCCTTTTCCGCTGCCATGGAGGCCAATGCTGACAGCCTAGGATGCCACTTACCACTGGACTGAGGGAGTAGATAATGGAATGAACCACCTTTCTCATCTTTAATACTGAGATAGAGCCACATACGCTAGAATCCCAATGCCCAACATGACAAATCTCAAATCTGATTGGTTAGAAAATATGGCAGCAAGAATGTTTGAATGCCTAACTTCTGTGAGATCGCCGGAAGCAGCAGAAGAGAAGCATTGACATGACATTGATAGACTGATAGGAACAAGAAATTTAAAATACATTTATTCTCAATTAAAATGTTTGCTCCACTGTGAAAACCTAATTTTCGTATACTTAAAATGTTTAGGCCATTAAATAAACCATTGCTGGCCCTGATAGACGTCAATTGGGCTGAAATAAAAGTTCATTCCTCTTGGGTCTAAAAGATCCCGATACTATTGGTGTACATGAAGTTATTTAAAGCTATATTACAAAGTTCAAAACAACCTGCCATCCATTTATCTTAGAAAAGCCACCAACAGTCACTCACACAGAAAGGTGACCATGACTATTTTTACTTTGCACCTCTGCTGATTACATCGCCTCGGTTGTGGGTGAGGTGTATCTCATCTAAATACTTTCAAACAAAAGAATCGCGCTTTTTTAAGAAACTCGCAGTGTGAACGGCCCCAGCCAGCTGTCCAACAACCCCTATCCATATATCTCTCTCTTTCGACAGGAACTATGTAATCTCATATCTTTATTACGCACTACTGGGAAACATGTCTCTATGACACCTCCAGGGAGGGAAAGACCGCCAGATGTTGGGCACAGCAGCGGGGATATAGTGCAGGGGAACATTACAGTGAATATTTTGATATGTATATATGAGCCCAGTATATACTGTTGAACAGAAGCAGCCATCAGCTAGCTTGTGTTGAGTGACAATAAAGATTAACGCCATCAATGACAGGAAGGACATGAATGAGGAACTCTCTGAAAGACCATATGTAAGTGTGTGTAATTGTGTGTATGTGTGTGTGTAAGTGCGTGTGTACTCTGTTGTTTTGACTGCTTCCCATGGCGATTCCAAAATATCAAACTCTGCTTTCGGGAAATGAAAAGTATTTTTGGTGTTTGTGTGACTTTGTGTTGTAAAATGTCACCTTTCTCCCTCTCGGGTTACCTGAAGCTGTTACTAAGCGACTGAAGCTGCTCACATTAGGTTAATATATACCCTTTTCCTTCAGATTGGTGCACACGTACTGTTATTTTCCCTTATCCTGCGGTTTATGGCTGTGTGAAGCAAAGCGGACAAGCACAGACCTGAGCAAAGGGAGTACTTCCTTTCAGCCTGGGACCAGTATGTCTTAACAGCCACCAGTTTAGTGCCGGATAGAACATAGAGGTGGCTGTGTCCATTCAACTTTGAATGCATGCACGTGCACCAGCCCACAAAAAAACACACTCACACTTCACACACCAGTTTGGACGGGCGATGTAAACACTTATTTTTTCCCCCCCCGATGTGTATGTGCATGTGTTATGCATGTGTGTGTGTGAGTGTGTGGTTGTGTGTGTGTTGACAAAATGCGGCTGGGTAATAAATTTAAGAGCCATTGCTGCAATGGAAGAACAGTGAGCAACAGTTTCTCTGGTCATTAACTTAACTCTGTCTACTGCTGAGACATTAGTCATTAGTCTGGAGTAAGAACTCTGATTCCTATTTTATTTCAACATTATGACACACAACTTAAAAATGTACCTGTTCTGCTGAGTAGAAATCTTTTTGAAACCTCTCTTAGAACTTTGAGGCTGGAGAACAGGAAATTAGATGGGTGGCAAGAGGGTGGCATGGAGACTTCAAGGGATGGCACTATATATGTATATATATATATATATATATATATATTGCCACTGCTATAGGGTTGGATCATTTTCATGGGGTGGCAAGAGGGTGACATGGAAATTTATATATATATTGTTCATTTTCATGGGAGTGCATTGGGTTGGCAGCACGTTTATGTATTTCATTGTAAAAAGAAAAGGTTATATAATAAGATTAAGCTAAAAGATATTTAATAGAAATATATAAAGGTCAAATTCTGCATTAAATTGTTTCATCCAATATTTTCCCAGATATGATTAGCTTAGAATCTAGCCGTTACAGCTCACTAAACGATGTGTCATACATGGTTAAAAACAGATTGAATTATTTCTATGAAACACACCTTTTAAGCCTTACTTAAAAATGATGTCTTTTGCCTGCACAACGGACCTAGGCAAAGGCTACTGCACTAGATTATGTTAAACAAGTCTCATTTTTAAGAAAACATATATTTGCTGGACAAATATGCGTGTATTGTGTGGAGTACCTTAAATGCAAAAAGTTGTTCCAGTGAGCAGAGCTAGCGTAGCATGAAGTTGGATTCCTATAAGAATTCAGTAAAATGCCTTACAGGCTTATTTAAATACAAAGCTTTGGTATGTTTGCAGTTAACGCTGCATATCGCCAAACTTGATCATCTATTCTCTGTAACAGTAGAATTCTTAATGATCATTAGAGTTGAAAAACTTGGCTAACGTGATGCACTGATCTCTGGTAACACTGCAGCTATTTGAATATGGGTGTCAACTATGTAAACACAACTGTTGAGGAAAGTTTTTATCAGTGCTACACCTGCCATTGACAGATATCGTGTCACATGTGCTGCAGTCAATCCACTCCTGACTGTTTGAGTAAGGAAATTAAAGAAAGCTTGGGTGTAATCATATTCCTGGCTTTTCTTTTGAATTAATAACTCAATCGACGTGATGCAGTGACAGGAGCGCGGGGACAAGATGTACACTGATGTGATATGAACATTGAGTTCTCTGTGGTGGGTGTGTTCAATTTTTTGCACACAAAGCCAAGTCTTTGACTGGAAGCAGAAGAGGATCTTGTTTGCGAGCAGCAATTTGACATCGACTTATTTCCTGTCATTGACTGTGGGTCACATGGCAAGTGCGTGGGCGCGAGATAGTGGAATGCGTTAAGGGGTGAGGCTCTTGCCACCAGGCCTAGAGTCACACACACATTCACAAAAGTGTGCACTAATGCACACACGGATGCAGACACACACACACACACACACACACAGATGCACACACACACACACACACAGATGCACAAACACACAGACACACACACAAGTAGCAGTACTCACAACTGGCTACATGCTGCACTTGGACACACTTATAGAGGTCAGATGCATATAACACACACTCTCACACACACACACACACACACAAATATGCTTGTTTTTATGTTTTATGGGGACCCAGTTACTGATCATTACTCCTGGGGACCTAACTTTTTAGAGGGTCTTTATGAAAAAAATAGGCCAACTGTCCCACCCACACACATACACACACAAAGTGCTTGTTTTTATGATTTACAGGCATTCGATTTCTGATCATTACTCCCGGGGTCATCCGTTTCTAGACGGTCTTTAAGTATGAAAGAAAATAGGTAAACTCTCTCTCTGTCTCTCTCACATGCACACATACACACACACACAGTGATTTGACTGATGTTGAAAGTTCAGTATGGAAAAGGCTGAGGCACACTGAAAGATTCACATCGACTCGACCCACGCACTCCGGGTCAACCACTCAGTGCATGAAGCCAACGTGCTATTTAGACAACAGCAGTCAGATCCAGAGAGAGATAGAAAGGTTCAACGGTGCAGCAGTAAAAAAATAAAGTCTCATTCAAATGCAGGCATAAGGGAAAATCATGCACACGCACGCGTACACACATACACAACCACACACACATACATGTACACTCACACACACACTTACAGCTGTGTTTCCCACTGTTATAAATCTTTGTGTGTGAATGAAACTTTGTTAACCAATGAAATCCCTCAAAGGCCATACAGACATCCCCACCCCTTTTCTTTGCTCCACCTAACCCCTCTCTCTCTGGGTCTCTTGTTCTTTTCCAGCTTTAAGCTGGAAAACATTTCTGCATATGAAGACACAATGTTGTTATCCAAGCCTTGACAATGTCTTGTCAACAACTACAAAGGCATAACTGTGTGTTTTGGTGGCACAGTAATTGATCGCACCTGAGTGTGTGAGTGTTAATTCTGTAATATAACATGAATTGGTGTCATAAACACTACAGGTGACGGCGTGGGACGACATACGAGTGTTTGTCCATCAAAGACTTAGCTGACAAAAATTGAGGGACGCTTAACCACAACGACAAAGCTGCAGTTAAGTTTTATGGACCATTTCAGTTTATTAACCATTTAATATCCTCACCAAGAATAAAAAAAAAAAAAACTACGGAAAAGGAATTTCTTTGCATATTTAATTTTAATTTATTAAAATCAAAATCTTAGATGCTCTAAACTAACCATAAAATTACAACGTTTTTGGTCAAGCATGTTTATTAAACAGAAAGAAAGTCAGACTTTTATGGGAAATAGTCAATTGTGGTTAGATTAGCTCAATTCACTACCTTCATTATGAACAGAAATCTCCTAACTCTTTATTAAGCATCTTTTTAGAAAACTATTTAACGCTTATTAAACCTTTCTTCTTTGATCTAGGTTACATAATTCTTTAAAGTAAGTCCTAACATACTTACATACATGCCTTATCCTCAGTGGCACCTTTGACCCGTGGTGTCCCCCAGGGCTCAACCCTTCCTCCCTTCCTCCCTTCCTCTTTAACATATAAATGCTGTCACGGTGTCATTTTATAAACAGGTTCAGTCACATTTTTTCAATAAGTGACCCAAATTTTGCTTAACCAAACAGTTGAGCAGGACATTAAAGGGTTTTTTTTTGTTTTAGAGAGAAAATGTGTATGCACGCCTATAACGTATCACACTCTATGTGGTCCTACTGTAACGGCACACACTCGTATACACACACATATGCACACACGTGTGCCAATAGTTTGGCCTTGATGTGGGCTGGTGTGCTGTGTCTGCTCTGAGTGTCTGCAGCTGGAGGCCAAGGCTGCTCGAAGAGAGGAGGAATGAAAGAGGAGAAGAAGAAAGTTGTCGGAGTAGAGGAGATGGCAGGGACGGGGAAAAGAATCAGACAGAGCGAAGATAGAATTTAGGTTAAAGGGGAATAGTATGTCATTTAAAGAAAAAAGGGGTGATTTTAATCAGCAAGAATTAGCTGAGTGAGATAACATGATGGGGAAGAATTAGAGGAGGAGGAGGAGGAGGAGGCGAGAGACCAGCAGGGGAGCTGTGGTGAAGTGTGGCAGCAGTTACAGGAATGGGCTCGGAGGCTGAAAATGGAAAATGTGACATGTTTTAGAACAGCAAGAGGCCCCCCTCAGAGGTGTGAGTGTGCATGGGTGGGCATATCGCTCAGCCTCTCTAACTGTCTGAAAAGGCCAAACCAGGCCATCCGATGCTATTACGTAACCGCAGGACGCACCATCCCGGAACATCCCACTGGTTGTGAGATTCACATTACTGTAAGACCTAGAATACACTGTAAGAAAATGCTGTAAAAATACAGGGAGTTTATTCAGTAAGAAACTGTTTTTTTTTGTTAAGTCAGTATGATACTGTATATATATATATATATATATATATATATATATATATATATATATATATATATATACATACAGTGTCTTTGAGGTCCAAAATAGTTTTACTGAATGATAAGTTATTTTTCCCATTTGTGTAGAATCAAGTTGTATCCAGATTCTTTTCTCATTTAGCACAAAGTAAACCGAAATAAGTTTAAAATGTACGTGTCAAATATTGTATATAAGTTATTTTTTTTCATGATAGATGGACGAAAATGATTTTGGATTGTATTTTACAAGAGTATTATTAGTTGAAATTTTTTAGGGGTGGAATATAAGGAATATATGGAATGCGGAATATGTTGTTTTTATTTGTTTTCATGTATTAGATTTTCACAACAACAAAAAATACTGAATGTGTTTGATACCGTACTCAATTTTACTTTAAGCCTAATGTTGTAAGGTCATGTCTGGTTTGAGTCATTGCAACACATTGTTAGGGGTTTTATTTTGATTGAAATGTAAATAAATTAGTTCCTAAGAATTCTAGCAAAGTTTTACTGTAAAGATCACTTTATAAATTATAATTAAATTGATTTTATATTAATTAACATATGTTAGATTGCAGTAGGAGCACTAAAATAACAGTATAATGCTGGTAACTGCCAGTATTTTACTGTAATTCAACAGGAATTTTTAACCCTATTTTACCCAAAAACTTTTACAGTAAACAGCATAGAGCGTTAATATTTTAAGAATAATATACTTTTGTTTTAGATTACAGTATATATAATGTAAAAAAAAAACTGTATTATGCTGGGAACTAACAGTTTTTACTGTAATTCAAACGGGAATTTCAACACTATTTTACCGTGACACTTATATTATATATAGCGGAGTACTGTAATATTTTTACAATAAATACTATCGTTTTCGATTAAAGTTGGTGTTCTGTAAAAAAAACAAAAAACAGTATCCTGCTGATAATTGCCAGTATTTTACTGTGATGCAACAGGAAATATTTAAAATATTTTACCATGATACCTATATTATATGCAGTACAGTACTGTCATATTTTTACAACAATAAAAATTAAATCTAATCCAATTCAGATTCATTCCATCATTGGCTAAGCCCGGTTTATCTCTCTCAGAATCTCCGGGTCTCATGACAATATTTACTTCATTTTGAAGAAAAATACACAACATTCCTCATGATGCTCTCGGATGATTTAGCTGGAGCCCCACGACATTCGGGAATACAGTCAACTTCTCCAGCCATATCGCTGGGAAGTGAATAATTTAATGATGAAACCAGATGTTGTCGTAAGTGTCGTTTGAGCCTCTCAGACAATATTTATGACAAATGGAGGTTAATTCGCTAAAGAGCTGGGAGCAATGTTCCCGATTCAGAGAGGATGACTCACAGGAGGGAATGAGAATAGCATGATTAAACCATCTGTGACAGAGATGGTTAATGACAAAAGTATGAAAGAAAGGCTTCTTGATGAGCTGGTAAACAAGTAAACATGTGTCTGCTAACAATTCTGCTTATCTTCCAGGCCTTTTTCCAAACCCTTACTGCCTCCAGGCGCCGCTCCTTCCCTAAAAATAAACTCATACACACTTTTTTTGCAACCTGCGAAAAGACATTGTTTTGTTTTGAGTCACAATGAAAAAAAAACATGGGAATCAGAACCACAGAGCAAAAAAAAAAAAAAAACAGCCTGGATTGGCACGAATTCTCACCATTACCAAATAGAAGTTAACCCCACGTGAGCCGGAAAGCTGCTCTGCTGCTGGGCTGATGTGATCCAAGTCTAACAGATGATGCACTGACCCCACCTAGAGGTGGAGATGGAACTCACAGTTTCTGAGGAGAGTCTGAAGCAACAAGTATGATAAATGATTGTATTCCTAATAAGATGAATATGATTAAAGATCATGGATCTCCACCCATTTAGATCAAGGATGACCTGACCATGAAGGCAGCAGCACACGTCATTATTGACACCTAAAAACAACAACAACACAGAGTACAAATACAATAAATACAAAAGTACTGAGTACAGAGGGTTAAAAAATGTTACATTACAGGTAGTGAGATTAAAATGAAATAGTAATAATAATAATGATAATCATGATGGTAATAAAAATGATGATGATTATAATAATAATACTGATAAAAATAGTAAAATCATAATAATGGTAATAACATAATGATAACGATGATGATGATGTTGATGATAGTAATAATGATAATAATGATATAATAATAATATCGATAATAATATTAAGAATAATAGTACAAATGATATTAATAATAATATTAATTAGAATAATAATAAAAAATAATGATAATAATAATAATAATATGAATCATAATAATAATGATAATAATAATAATACTGATAATAATAATAATAATAAAATAATGATAATAATGATTAATCATTATGATAATAAAATTATGATGATGATAGTAACAATGATAATAATTATGATAATTATTATAATGATAACAATAACATTTTTATTGATAATAATAATATTGATAATAATATTAAGAATAATAGTAACAATGATATTAATAATAATATTGATATTAATAATAATATAACAATAATGATAACAATGATAATACTCATAATAACAAAACAATGATAATAATGATAATAATGAAAATTATGAAAATAATAAAAATGATATGAATCATAATAATAATGATAATAATAATAATGCTGATAGTAATAATATTAATAATGATAATAATAATAAAATAATGATGATACTAATAATAATGATAATAATGATAATAATGATAATAATGACAATAATAAAATATTGATAATAATGGAAAATTATTAAAAAAGAATTATGTGAATAATAATAACAATGATATTAATAATAATCATAATAGTAATAATAATAATAATAATAATGATGTGAATAATAATAATAATAATAAAAATACTCTTTTATCATTAATTTTGTTTATATGACATTCTATGAGGATAATTTCTAATCCATGTTAAATGAGTTAAATGTGGAGCGGCCTTTGATTCCCACCACATGGGTAAGTGACTCCAAATCATGAGTTGTGGCTAACAAATCCTCCATTGATGACGATTGTCTTTAGCTCTGTCAGTAAATGGGCATCCCATGAAGAAAATAATCCTTTTTAATCGTGCCACTGCTAAACCAGGCTCTCATTTACACGAGCCACAATGGTCTGATTCATGGACTGTACGATCCAGTGTCACTGTATCCTTTCAGAGGAAGGCCACGCAGAAAAATGCTTGACGCAACAAGTCGCCGAGGAGACGCATTTAGTGTTTCAATCTGTAGCATGTGACTGTTTGCTGAATGATCCTATTTTATTTTATGATGCAGCTACATCAAAGAGCACCCTTTTTTTAACGTTTTATGTTTCCCATAAAATTAGCAGTGATGGTTCCAACGTGGTTTTAGAATGGAAAGCTTTATCTACATTTCAAGGACCCATGATTTCAACCTTTATTTTTAATTTGGAATAAAAGATTTTAAATAAAGCTTCAGTTTTTATGTTTTACCTTTTTTAATGTCATTATTTCATACCTGGCCGTGTTTCAATTTATCATATGACTTTATTTATCTTTCACATTTCATTGTTTTGTCCCTTTCCTGCACGTTCGGTGTTTTTTTAAACATGTTTTTGGTCTTTTTTTCCCCATTGTGGAGTTTAATTTCCGCTATTATTGGATGAAGGATGCAGCTGTGACGGTTCCTCTTACTTTCAGAGAGTTGATTGGATATAATTGTACAAACATATTAGCTGACAACACTGATAATAACATCAAATAATCAGAGAAATGGGAGAGACCATTAAACCCATTTTTTCAAGAACTGTACTGTAAAAAATAAAGTTGTTGATGAGCTTAAAAAATACTTTAGTCAGGAATACTCAATGCAATAATTATTTTTTTTAACTTAATTGATTAATTACACCCACTTAAACTGAGTCCGTTTTTAAGTCTGAGTCAATAGTTTAGTTTATATAAATGGAAAGTCTACTTTATTTATATCAGAAGAAATTTAACTCTTAGTTTTATGGTAAAAATTATGGTGTAAAAAAACCCCAAATACTAACATTTTATATATGTACAGTATAAAAACCCCCCATTTTTGGCTCTTTGAAGGTAAAACAATGAAATACGTTTTTGTTTTGGATTTGGAGAATTTCCAGTGATGGAATTTCAATTTGGTTTTGTGGTCCAATCATGCACTGTAAAAAGAGAATTGTTAAAGAACTTAAAAACATTACTTCAATTACTAACCTAAATTGAAGTATTTTTGAGTCTAACCTATTAACTTGAGTTGTAATTGAGTGTCACCATTTGAAGCTCTTCATCAAACGATTCTGTTTTTACAGTCTAACGAGGAAACCACCTTAAATTTTGGATATATGGGACAAATGGATCCAAAATTCTGGCACATTTTGGCTAGTGACTAAAAATATATTTATTTAAGTTAAATGAATAATTATAGCTTGTAGAGAATCAAATGTTAAACTGGAGGGAACATTTATAATATTAGTTGTGACAAAACGTCATCAATTTTCTTAGAATATTCTAAAGTAAAAAGTCAACATAATAAAGTTATTAAAAAAAAGTTTTTTTTCCAAAGTAAAAAACTGTTTGTGAAAAATTCAAAACTTTTTTTTAATTTTTTAGTTCAGTTATAAGTGACATTTTTTTCAGTGTGAGACTTTGTGGCATCATGACAGAAATACACAAAAGTCAGCCTCATTGCTGAAAAATGTATCGAAAACGCCTGCAGACTAAAAGTAAAACCCTTTATTTCAGTTTGTTTTTCCCAACGTTATTTAAAAAAAAAGAAAAAAAAGGCTTTTTGGAAAATTAAGAATTATCAAAGGATAATTGTCTTTATTTTATTTCCATCATACGATATTTTCTCCACCACAGACGACTGAAAAGGTTCCATCATCATACATCTCTCTCATCTTCATTCAAGTCCTGTCCTTCCTTTAATTTCCAGTTTAGAAAATAATTTGCAGACGGAATGATGATTCACAGTGAGGGAACTCTGAAACGCCACCAGAGTGACGTTGACTGCCTGCCTTCTTCTTTTTCTAGTTTCGAGCCTGAGGGACGAAGAAGCAGACAGCTGGTGCGTTACATTGTAAAGAAACTCTCAACTATATCCTCTTACAGGTTTACGTCTCAGGTTGTTTACGACAGAGTTGAAAACCTTCGGGCTCTGACTCCCTCTGCCCGTGTGTTGAGGGCCGTACTGTCCCACCCCTCTTCCAGGTGGTACTCTTCCTCCTCCTGGTGTCATGTGGGAGGAGCCTGGCATGCTAATGCTAACTCCTCTTATTTCCCTGGCAAATGTTGTCACCACAATCAAGTCACATTTCTCTCTTCCTCCTCCTCCTCCTCGGCCCAATTCTCTTCCACTCCTCTCCTCTCTCCTACATCCTACGCTCTCCCTGTTCGTCACAAGTCCTTCACCTCCCCGGAGGATAAGATGCTGGGGGCCTCGAGAGGAACGCCGCTCTGCATCTGCTCAGCTCTCCTCATCCTAGCAGGTGAGCACCAAGCTGTGGAAGAGCGTCAGTGTTTTTCCTGCTGTCACTCCGCCACCGACCGGTTGCTGTGTTTGTTTTTGCTTCTTTTTTTTGTGGCGTACTGTAACGAAATGTTCTGGGAAACGTTGAGAAATCTTCCACTTTAGAGAAGCAGCAACTTCCATTATTGTGAACATTTCAGAGCGGCACGTCAACCTTCGCTCAGTTTTTTTTTTCAATGCAAATATTCACTTCAGGCTATTTATTTATTCTGTTGTATGTGCTTTACATAGTCACCTTTGAATACTTTCTTCTTCTGTAAGCTGCTAATAAAACGTGGAATCGTCTTGATGAAAGGAGAGGATTCTAACAAGAAAGTCTTTGGTGGCTTTGGTGTTTGCACCAACAACCTTTTTCCTTTAAAGGGAGCGCTGTTTGTCTTATCTGGAAGAGGACAGAAGCCGGTGGCATTTGGACGTGCATCGGGAGACTTTATTTAGTGTCCAAACAATTGGGATGTGTGCGTGAGGGTGATAAGAGGCAGGTGCTGGCGGGATCTCCACCCGTGCTTGTTTGAGAGTGAGGGTGCACAATCACAAAAACGAAGATATCCTCTCCGCTCAAAGGCCGCTGTCGGCGTGATCGCCATATCGCCACAACAAGATCCCTGCTGTTTAGGGACAACAGTGAAGGAGCGGGCTCGCCACACTCTTCCTCGCTCGGCCTTTTCACCAGGTCTCAGCTGGTGTAAACACAGGCACACTCCTGTTACTGACAACACACACACACACACACACACACACACACACATAGAGAGAGAGGAAATAGCTCGCAGGCCTGTAAGAATGGAACGTGTGGAAGCGACGTCTGGGTTGCATTTATTATTTAAGACATAACAGCAGACACACAGTGGCTGTACTGTGATGAGTGGCACGCACGGGAGGAACCGGTGGACCGGGCCGACGCCTGCTGAGGAGGAAGAACGGACCGCTCAGAGGAACAGAATGTGGTTTTAAGAGGAACGAACAAAACTCCCGTGTGATGAAATCACAGTACTGTTATTACCTACTATTAATATTTAAAAGAAGAACTCATAGAACTGTGGTAAATACTGCTATCAGTAGATCTCAAAATTCAAAACTTAGTTCTTAATTCAGAACTTATTGTGAGGAAGAACTGGATTGATTTTTGTAAAGATCGGTTGTATTTTTCCCGACATAAGGGGGTGCTAATGTTTCAACCGTTCATCCGATTTAGTCCAAATTTGGTGCATATGAATCGTCTCAAGGAGATCTATTGTTTAAATATTAGAGTTTACTCTCACAGTTCACATTTTACTCACCAGGGGGAGCCCTTTTAAGAAAAACTCGATTTTCTATTTTTGGGACATAACTTCTTTACCGTTCGTCCGTTTGAGTCCAAAATTGGTGCATATGAATCCTCTTGGCGAGATCTATATTTTTATGTATTATGGATTTTTTTGAATCTGGGTCTCTAAGACTTTGACTGCAAGAATGAATTTGAGATCAATAGTTGTCTGGTTCTGTTTAGCCCTTTGAGGAAATGGCGCCCTATCCAATGTCAGCTAGGATGGGCTTCATCACCCGTCGCCCTAACCAGGATAATAGACAATGAATGAATGAGTGGGTTCATATTTTAATCACTAGGGGGAGAAATTTTACCAAAAAGAAAACACTGTTTTTCAGACATTAGTCCAAATTTGGTGCATATGAATCTGCTTGAAGAGATTATCTTGCTTATATCCCATTTTACTCCAACCGTTCATATTTTACTGACTATAAGGAGCAAATTTTTTTTATTCATTGACGAAAAACTGCTTTTTTCGAACATAAATACACATTAAATTTGAGGAGTTCAGCCACGGAGACTTCTTGTACAACGCAGGGGGTTGGAGGCTTTTTTGGGGGAATTGTCCTTGCCCTTTGGAGCTGAAACGTAGGACTAGTTTCTTTAAGGCTGAAACTGAGGATGAGAGGATGCAGATTCAGAAAGAAAAGACAAAGGGACACAAGTGAGGGAGAAGTGAGAGGCTTCAGTTAGTTTGTTGTGGCGCCGACTACTCAAAAGAAAGTGCTTCATTCAACTGAATATGCAAACACAGTCCTTCCGTTTTTCTTTTCAAGCTGTCATAAATACCCAGAGAGCAAAGTCCAAACCTCCACTGTATCGGTACATATATCTGATATAATATCAATGATGCTTGAACTCAAGAGTGGAGGCTTGAAAGTGAAAGACCATCACAGTTAGATCCAAATGAGAGGAAGCTGCAAAACAAACATGGCTCCTCCCACTGCTGGTGTTTTCAGCTGGTAACTAGAGAATAAACTCCCCCGGCAACTGGGCTGGGGCGCGACAGACATGAAGATGCAATAGATCAACTGTTATCTAGTTACTTAACGACAGCCCAGTTGTTTGTTTTGGGACAAGTCGGATCAAAGAGGCGGGCCTTGTCTGCCAACAATGACACCCTTGAAGCGAGCTGGGTCAATATTAACTCACTACAGTTTCAGGACCTGCGCTAGGTGACAACTAGGATATAGATTATGAGATTAGAGAAGCAAAACAGAGCAGGGTTTTTAATCATCATCATCATGTCATCAGCAACGCATATTTAAATATGGTTCTTTCACGCTATAAAACGCCCCAAAAAATGTACTTATCAAATACAACTTTCTCTACAGCGGTGGTTATCACCTCCTCCTCAATGGCCCCTTTGACATGTGGTGTGCCTCAGGGCTCCATCCGTGGCCCCTTACTCTTTAATATGCATAGCAGCACATTAACAGGTTCAGTCACATTTTTCTATAAGGAATAAAGATTCAAAATGTGTAAAAACAAACAGTTGAGAAGGATATTAAAGGGTATTAATTAGAATTGTGTTCACTTTATCTACAACGTGTATAAATTCATCCTCACGACAAAGGATTCACTTACTAATAATGCCGATACTGTATCGTGTTTAGGCGTAGTGGCCATCATATGTTTTGTCATCCATTAATAACAGTACAAATTGATTGACTAGTAATAACTAGTCCTACACTGTAATAATAATCAAATAGTGTCAAACACTCCATATTGGTTCAACATCACTATTTCTATGAAGTCAGCAGTCTGCTCTAGGATCAGATCCCAAAGTGACTCCATAATGAACATAAATACAGTTAACTGGTTTCTCTGAGCTCAGAATAGATATAGATTCATATGATTGATTATAAGATCTCTCTCCTCACTCACCAGTGTATCCATGGTAACGCACCCCCCTACCTAAAAGAACTACTCACCCCTCTGACCTCAACACGATCCCTCCGTTCTACCCACTCATAGCGCCTCCTCCTTCCCAGGACTAAGCTCAACACCATGGGTGATCGGGCCTTCTGTTCTGCTGCCCCTCGTCTGTGGAATGCCTTTGCTGCTTTTTGGTCATGTTTTTATATAGTTATTATTTTATTATTTTATTGATGCTTTTAGCTGCTTTTACTTTGTAGCACTTTGAGATTTGATCCAAATGTAAAGTGCATTATAAATTAAATCTATTATTATTATTAAAAATAAAAAAGAAACTATGTAAAAGAACTATGTTTATTGCAACAACAAAAAACTTTAGTGAGTAAAATATGACCAATTACAGTAAAATATGACAAATTCAAGTTAGATGTCCTGAGGCGGTTCATGTGGGGTAAATTTGGACTGAGTTGGGATGTTAAAAAACAGTTTTTGTTAAATGGAATATAAACTATTAGAGTCAAATATAAAGATAAAGATATATATATAACAATAGGTCTCCTGGAGACGATTCATATGCATCACTAGGGGGGGGAGATAAAACTCCCCCTAGTGTCGGAAATATGCAACTGAGTGTATCGGGTCAGCACAGGATGAACCAGAGATGGAGCTCGGAACAAACTGTTGAACACAGTTGCTGAAGATCCAGATATTTCTCCTCAGCAACTGGAGGAGAATAAAATAAAAGTAAAAGGAGGGTGAATTTAGATTGAAGTTTCTTCAGGTGCCCAAAACTTTAACCTAAGTGATAATAAGTTACTGCGTGTCTACAGAATGTGTAACTAGAAACTTTTTTGCTAGTTAACCATATCAACTGAACAATGCCTTAATGTGTAAGTGTTTTATCACTCTCAGTAGCGACGAGAAGACAGGTCGGACTAGTTTTTTGTTTTTTTATGCATATTTTATTGGATAATTACAATGGAATTATTTGCTTTGCCAATGAGACAGGTGGGTCTCCTCAGGGGAAGGTGCTGCAGACTGATGTTGGAGTCAATATGAAAAAAATCCAACCAGCCAAATTCAGTAAAACTACAGGTGTGTGTGTGTGTTTGTGTGTTTGAGTGTGTGTGTTTGGGTTTCTTTGTGTGTGTGTGCTTTTGTGTGTTTGAGTGTGTGTGTTTGGGTTTGTTGTGTGTTTGTTTGTGTGTGGTTGTGTGTTTGAGTGTGTCTTGTGTCTGTGTTTGAGTGTGCTGTGTGTGTGTGTGTCTGTGTATTTGAATGTTTGGTGTGTGTGTGTGTTTGAGTATGTTGTGTATCTGTATGTGCATGTTGTGTGTGTCTGTTTGTGTATATGTGTGTGTGCGTGTGTATGTGTGTGATTGTATTTATGATTGAGTATCTTGTGTGTTTGTGTATTTGTGTGTGTTATGTGTATGTGTTTGTGTTTATGTGCGTGTTGTGTGTTTGTGTGTGTTTGTGATTGTGTTAATGTCTGAGAGTTTTTTGTGTGTGTGGGGGAGTGTATGTGTGTGTGTGTATGTGTGTATGTATGTGTTTCTGTTTTTGTTAATGTTTGAGTGTGTATGTGTGTGTGTTTGTGTGTGTGTCGGGTGCATACAATGCCAAGCAAATTAAGAAAAATCACATAATTCCAAGAAATCTAAAGTTTAGACTTCCATTATCCTCATTAACGGGGGTTAATCATCTTGAATCCTAACACCGTAGCAACGGACACAAAATAAACTCTGATGGCTGATATATCCAGTGTTCCAACAATCTGGACGTGAACACGTCCTGGATCTGCACAATGTCTGAGCAGACAGCTGCCCTGAGATTAACTCACTGAGGTCATTGTTGTTCAAAGGCTGTCACTCATTCTTCAGAGGTGTAACAATAAAGTACCCAAATATATTTATATAGTGACCGCTCCTCCCCCAAAATAAATAAAGGAATTAATACCTCATTTTGTCCGAGATCCCCCAGAAGTTGGTGCTACCATGGAATCAACCCCGACGCCGTCACCACAAATCTTTATTATAAATATGATAAATCAAAAAATATTTTTATCATGGATCATTTTCAAACAATATGTCTTCATAGATCTTAGTGAGAGGGAGAACTGGAATGATGTTGGGAAAGGTCAGTTGCATATTAACGCCGATTGGGAGCTTTATCTAAAAAGAATCTGTGCATATGAATCAACTTGAGGAGATCTACCTTGTTTTTTATCATATCTTAATCACTGGCCGGAGCTTTTTGGTTCGATTTAATCCAAATTTACCTCATATAAACCAAGTTAAGGAGAACTAACTGGTACTTTTCATATTTCACACACTAGGGGGGCTTTCTTTTGTAAAAAACACAATATTTTGACTGTTTCTTTCTTCACAGAAATCGGTCCAACTGTGTCTACATTTATCCCCTAAGAATCGAGTCCAGGAAATCTGTCTTGTTTTATTCCTGAGTTCAGAAAAACTAGTTAACTGTATTTATCTTCATTATTCAGTTAGGATGAGTCACTATGGGATCCGATCCTAGCCCAGACTGCTGACTAAATAGAAATAGTTAGACATGGCGTCCTCACCCTCCATGTCTTTTCTGTAACTACTTCATCTTCATCTTCATCCACGCTTTATTCACATCCTTCAAACTCGTTGTCGTCACCAGTGAAGAACATTCCTGCCATTCCACAAACATAACACAAAGATTAAAGATAAGAGTAGCTGCATTATAAAATCTTCCTGTAACTCCGCTGGTACGCTGCCATAAACTAAAACTTGGTGCCTTATGCGGTATTCAGACGGAGCCTTCCTGACTTCTTGGCATCCATTAGAGAAATTAGTGAAATGTACCTCAAAAATGTCTTTGTTCTCCATAACCATGACCTTAAATTCAACTTATTCACAAAAATCTAAACTTAACTTAAGTAGCATTATTAAAAGAAACATTACATTCTTTACCTTTTTTTCCCGACTTTAACACATGTGTGCCACAAATATTTCCATCCCTATTTTATATTTTTAGCTTCCCCTATTTGAGTAGGAACACTGAAGTGTTGATCGGTGACTTCCTGTGTTACTGGGGTATAAATATGAGGTGACACAGGCCTAACTGGAAGGTCAGAGGTCAGATGAGACCAAATTAGAGCTTTTTGGTAACAAACATCTGAGATGGGTGTGGCCTAGCAAGAAAGAAAGCCGTAGAGAAAAGCCCCTCATACCCACTGTGAAGTCTTGTGGTGGATATCTGAAGTTGTGGGGCTGTTTTTCTTCCTAACGTTCTGGACATCTTGTTAAAGACATGGTTCCATGGACTCCATCAAACACCAGCAGATACTGGATGAAGACCTAAAAGTCTCTGTCAGGAACCTTAAAGTGGGTCGTGGTTGGACCTTCCAGCAGGACAATGATCTGAAGGTCACCTCAACATCCACCCAAGAATGGTTCAGAGGTCACAGGATAAAGGTTCTGTCATGACCATCCCAGTCACCTGACCTGAACCCAACAGAACATCAGTGGGTTGTGCTGCAGAGGAGAGTCCAACAGCATGGACCTCAGAACCTGAAGGAGCAGGAGAGTTTCTGTATGGAGGAATGGTCTCGGTTCTTCTCCATGTGTCCTCAGACCTCCTCACTGTCTACAGAAGGAGACTCAGGGCCGTTATTGAGGCAAAAGGGGGCGGAGCCAAAATATTAAATGCATGGTGCCAATAATTGTGGCAGACCTGCTTTAGAGAAAAATATTTGTTTCATATTAGGAATGTTATGTTCACTTTTGATTATGTTACTTGAGTTAGAGGTTCGAGATTATAGAATTAAAGATGGGGTTTTTTGTACCTAATTTTCCTCTTAAACTTAAATAATGTCAGTGATTCTGTAGGACTTTGTTACTTACTAGAAGTTTTTCCGACGCTGTATAATGGTGATGATAGTGAGTCAAGGTTCCCGTTAAACTTTATTTTAAGTGTCTGTCATGTGTTAGTGAGCCATACAGCCGGGTCATTCATATTCTGCTTTGGGTTTGTGTTTTGTGGACACAATGTCAGCTCTGACGGATATATTCAATACGTGGAAGAACGTACCTTAACTAAAAATTCCATAAACTGTAAACTCTAGTCTTACTCTTAAATTAATGTAAAGTTGTAAAATTACTTCTCAGTATTATCTGTAATATCTTTTCCATGAAAAAGTCAGATAGAGTTTATAAAAATTAAATCAGATTTCTCATGCAAACACACATGACACGAGTGTTTCTCGTGAAAAATAATGACACTAATTTCCAGTTCCAGTCTTCCACTGTTCACCCTGAAATGTTAATTTTATTGCCTCTTTTTAATTTCGTGATAACACGATAACGGAAACAGAAACAATAACTAAAACACTTTAAATACATGATAGCAGCTTCTGTACTTATCACTACCTTCTTCTTCTTCTTCTTCTTCTTCTTCTTCTTCTTCTTCTTCTTCTTCTTCCTCTTTTTACTGTTCCTCTGCCATGTCCTCTTCATCATCCTCTGTCACACCAACCAACTGCATATTCACTCTCATACATGCTCTCTCTTGCTTCCACTGACCTTCATTCCTTGATAGGTGGAGGTATGCACCTATCCAGGTTCTCCTCCACTTGCTCCCTGCTCTCACGACAGATCACAATGTCCTCCACTAACATCATCATAATATTAATAATAATAATACATTTAATTTATAATCCATGGAGACTCCTGTCTGACCTCATCTGTCAGCCTGTCCATCACTATAACAAACAAGAAGGGGCTCAGAGCCGATTCTTGGTGCAGTCCCACCTCCACCTTGAGCCCATCCATCACTCCTACTGCACACCTGCACAATGCAACTCCTTCTGATCATCTTTAAAATTTGTCCATCAGCACTCTCTTAGCAAAATCGCAAATTGTCACCTCTTTACTTCGTCTAGCTTGAAAGACTCTGTCCCTGATCTTGATTGATCTTCACGAAGCCTTGTACTTTAATTGGAAATATAATCACCTGTGAAGTAACTGCCTCTGCTTCCTTCCCTCTCTTAAACACAGTGGCCAACTCTAAGTTCATCCACATGGCTTCATTAGTCCATCATGGCGTTGAAGGGAATCCCCTGCTCATGTCTGTTGAGACTCACATCCCATTGGATGAAGTGGAGATCCAGGGAACGTGGTCCCACACCAGGCTTAGCGGCACCAGAGTCACATTGGTGACTTTTACTAAAGAGGCTGCGATCGCTGATATGATTTACCGCGACCACATCCTCTTCAAAGAACCCAACGTGTCTCTGCTCATCCAGAAATTAAACCAGGATGATGAGGGGGAATATCACCTGAATCTCAACATAAAGTTCCATAACCAAACAGGACTAGTCATCAAGGAGGAGAAAACCGTACTCGTGACCGTAGATGGTGAGTCGTATCATCTTAATCTGATTGATGTTGTCATGAAAGAATCTGTCCTACTTTTCCTCAACATTTCATGTTTGTCCTCTATAGTTCCTGTGTCCAATCCGGTCATTGAGAAGAACCCTTCCCATGCAGTAGTCGAAGACAAGGCAAACGTAACCTGGAATTGTTCAGTTGAACGAGGAACAAGAGTTGTGTTCAAGTGGTTTAGGGACAACATTGCGCTCAGTCCTAGTGACAGATACCACTTCTCCCAAGAAAACTCCACATTGGTAATTAGTCCTGTGAGAAAGGAGGACAAGGGAATTTACCGCTGTGTGGCCAGCAACCCAGTCAGCCAGGGTCAACGCAGCAGCGCTGTGGACCTCAACGTCTACTGTGAGTAGACACGTCCATCTCTTAGTCTTTCTCCTCTCCTGTACTAAGTGATTTAACTTTGGGCCACTGCCTAAAATAATCTGTTTACAATGTTTGTTGTACAGACCACATGGTTTGTATGCTTTAAAAAGATAATAATGCCGTTGTGGCTGCCAGAATTGTTCTCTAAAAGATAATCTGGCGATGAGCTGGAGTCTCATCCAAGGTGTACACCGCCTCTCGCCCAATGTCTGCTGGGATAGGTCCCAGTCCCGCGACCATATACAGGATAAGCAACAATGGATAATGAATGAAGATACTGTGACCATATGGTAGAACACATTACTGTAATATATATATATATATATATATATATATATATATATATATATATATATATATATTAATATAAATATATACTGTACACCTGTTTTATGATGATGCTACATAGAACAACATCTTATTAATCAGTAAATTGCAATAAATTCATATTCAATTATAATATGATTAACAGATTATAAACTCAGGCATGGTTTTAACATCTTGTCTCTTTTCACTAGAAAAATTTGTATGTTAGAATTATAATAAGAAACTGTCAAATGGCAACAATAAGAGTTGGTAAAATTAAAAACAGTAGTAGATACACTTAACTACCCTATGTCAGAAAACAATAAATTCCTTTGGGGTTTTTTATCCAGTAATAACCCGTAAGCATTATTCTGTTTAAATAGGTTTTGCTGGTATGCAAATTAAAACTTACAGTGAAAAAACCTTTAAACATTTAGCAAGAACATGTCTTCATTTCTACAGGAACAAGACACTATATCTTTACACTCGATCTGTTTTTTCATGGTAATTTACAGAAATATCTCGTACAGGGGCAACATGCTACGGTGAACATCTGCTGCTATTTTACTGTAAATACAATGGAATTTTCCAGAAATTCTTTAACCTTCTTTTCCAGCTCTTCATTCAAATCCATTTGCTTAAACAGTGGGTGTGTTAATAACTGTAAGAACTACAGCCAGCACTAATAAATTGTTGCATTGTCGTCGGATCTGTTTGCATAGACAGAGCGTGTTAGTGATAGCACTCAGTAGCATTTGTTTAGATATCAGTCAAAATACCTCCTGTAGTTAAACACAGTGCCGTTTCAAGCCAGAGTCTATATTAGCACTTACAGTAACGTTCTCACAGATTCATATTAGATAACAGATAACACGTTTTACCAGAAATGCAGATTTTGCACCTAATTATCAGACAGGCTATTTATACTGTAAGACCTACAGCTGCCACTTTAACTGCAGTTAAACAAATTATGTTCATTTTAATAATAATTATAATAATACATTTAATTTATAATGCCCTTTACATTTGGATCAAATCTCAAAGTGCTACAAAGTAAAAGCAGATAAAAGCATCAATAAAAAATAAAATAATAACTATATAAAAGCCTGACCAAAAAGCAGCAATGTTAATTAAAGTTATAGGTTCTGCTAAAAAGGAAAGTTTTAAGTCCTTTTTTAAATGTGTCAGTCATCTGTGGAGCCCTGAGATGGTCAGGGAGGGCATTCCACAGACGACGGGCAGCAGAACAGAAGGCCCGATCACACATGGTGCTGAGCTTAGTTTTTTTGATTACAATCATTTGTTGTTAAACTGAAATCTTAAGACTTTATTAAGGCCTGATCAATAAGCAGTCTGAAGACCCTAAATGATGCAAGGAGTTGTAATTACTGTAATTATATCACCTTTGGGGGGCTTTATTGTGCTTGGAAACTAATGAAGCAACTTTGCAAATGCTTGAGTTCAGTTCATTTCAAATTCCGGACAAACAGGAAGTTACTGTTAACAGCTTAGACATGCACAGAAATTAACAAGAATTTTTAGAGTTGTCGGAGACCACAAATCATGAAATTGGATATGGGTTTAGGAAAGCTGGTTGCAAAATGGCTCCACAGCACCCCCTATAGTATTTTAAAAAAGCACCCTCCGGCATGTGTCTTACCGGGAAATATGAATGTTGACACGTATTTCATGATCCCCAAAAATCCTCTTGGAGCCATGACCAAAACCTAGCTGACAGACGGCAGTTTTTATATTTTTCTATGTTTTTTTTTTATCATTTGTAAGTTTACTTTAACAAACTCGATATTTGACACAATTAACACGACATTTGGTCAGAATAATGTAAACCTATTGATTATTACAAGTCACCAAAGGTTTCTGGTCAGACCGTTGTTTAAATGCAGGTGATGGGAACCACCTGGGCCACCAGGTGCGATGGTCCGAGCAATGCTTCTAGTAGCTTTTTCTTATTAATGTCAATATTTTCTCAAATTAAGACCCAAATCAACTTATGTAGTAGTACCAAAAAATCTTTTGGAAAAGTTTTCCAAATGATTACAGAATGTTGCGGTGTACCTTTTCACATCACCGTCCCATTAAGGAAAAAATATATAAGCTTCCACTTCAAAAAGTTGAGAGAATTCATGGCGAAATAATGCCGGTGTATAATAAGAACCACATTCTACTATATCTGTAATATTTCTCTGACCCCCTGTTGGCTCCTGTAGATGGTCCCTACAACTTGGAGGTAAACTCGGGTCAAGGCCTACGGACAGGAGGGGTGTTCACAATCAACCCTGGGGAACTGGTCTACTTTGAATGCCAGGCTGATTCCAATCCCCCAAACAGCTACGTCTGGATCTTTAAGAGCCACAACGGCACCCACGTCATAACTGAGGGCCCACGGCTGCAGGTACTCTCCTACAGGCTGGCTCAGACTGAAGAGTACCTGTGCCGTGCCTTCAACAACGCGACACAGAAGCAGGACGAGGCCCAGTTTACTCTTTTGGTGGCCAGTTTGGGAACAGGTGGGTGTAACATGGTAACTAGGAGGAGAAAGTGGGCAGAGTTGGGGAATTCTCTGAGATTGTAAACAATATTTGTTAGGGGTTTATGAGATAAACCCCTTATTATTTGAGATAAACCTACACAATGACGATCACCAGCAGGGGCGGATCTAGCGGGGTGGCATAGGGTGGCGGTTGCATCCCATAGAAGACACCTTGCCATCCCAACCGCCACCCCAGTTATGGATAATCTCCAACTGTTATGAAATTTACAAGGGTGCATATCAATTAATAAATATTAATATTTAATATACAATTCCACCCTTCAGAGTTTCCATGTCACTCTCTTGCCACCCCATGAAAATGTGTCTAGATCCAGCCCTGATCACCCCGACCAGGTTTTTGAGCAGTTGTGTAGAAAAAAAACTGCAGTTCATGTATTGTGTACAACAGGTGAAAATTAAAACCGGGTTGTGGATCTAACATGAATATACATATTCTCCAATGTGACTCCTGTTTTATCGCTGTTGCTAGGTTCCAAAGGCTGCTGTCTATATTAAAGTTCAGTGGCTGGGAAAGTAAACAGTGGATAGCAGCTGTTGTATTGTTGACTAAGTTTTATAGCATGTGGGGTTTCTGTGTGCTGAATACGACATTGATATGTTGTCGTGGAGATACCGCGGCTCCCGATGGCTGCTGCTGATACTGGCTATGATTTAAAATGGCATTTATTGAGACAACAAAAGTCATGGTAGAATTCAGTTTTTATTGACAACAAAAGATCTCATGATGCTTTTAGACAAATCAAGACACATAAAATGAACTCGGTATGCTAGCCAGTATCAGACTGTACAAACAAAAGCCTTAATTAAATTCTGACATGAAAACGGCAGTAGGCATTTTCAACGATTAATAGGTACACTAATACATAGACACATTTTTTATCTTACTGCACTACACTGATCAGCCATAACATTATAACCACAGTTGACAGGTGAAGTCAGAATGAACTAATTTCAGTGGTTAGGATATATAAAGGCTGCGAGTGATCATCCATTCCCCAAAGTAGATGTGTTGAAAACAGAAAATGGGCAAGCGTGAGCTTCTTAGTGACTTTGACAAGGGACACATTGTGATGGCTAGAAGTCTGGGTTTGGGTCTGTAGTTGTTATGGTTGTTATCTAATCATAGTGATTTAAGGAAGATGACCAGTGTTGGTGGGTCCCCACATGGTGGTGGGTCCCCGAAAGGTGGTGGGTCCCCACATGGTGGAGGGTCCCCACATGGTGGTAGGTCCCCATATGCTTCAGTGTGGCTTGGCAAGCAAGTAAGTAAGGGAACTTAGAGTTCCTAGTTTTATTCTCAAAGTTTGCTACTCTTACACTTTAGGTATAATATTTGTAATCTAAGAGTGGAACAATTTAGTTCCAAGAAGTATTATTATAGTCCACTTGAAAGATATTATATACATACTGTTAGTGCATTGATATTAATATACTAACAACATAAAACTACTTGGAAAGAATACTTGAACTTTACTTGAATACATACTTCTTTTTTTTGTTAGGTCAGTTAATTAAATATTTCCCAAAAGTACACGAAAGGAGAAAAAGGCAAGGAAACATCAATGCCATTACGCATTTGAGTATATGTTGCGTACTACTTGAAATATTCTAGATCCTAATAGGCCAGGACTGCGATCCTGAGACCCCCACATCTAGACCTGGCAAAAAAAACGAGTGTCAAAATCACTCATACATTCATTCTGTCTTTACTCACAGGGAAAGAGAAGCACGTCCAGGACGGAAGCCGTGTGACCCCGCTGGCAGCCATTACTATCTGTTCTTTGTTCATCATCGGCTGCATGCTGCTTTTCTTCATAAGGAGAACCTGCCACCCCAAGAAAGGTTGGACAAATATATCTTCATCTGCTGTTTCAACACATACACTCACACACACACATACACACACTGGGATGTTGGGATGAGTGTAACACTGAACAGCTTGCTGCAACACCATTAAACTCGACTGCAAATATCAGTCATACAGTCGCTAAATAAACAAGGTGGCGGCAGAATATGAAAATAACTAATAAAAGATGTGTGATTTCCTCATTTGCGACTCATTAACTTCTCCGTTCTCTTCATTATCAACAGTGCTCATGAGCATTTACAACAGGTAAAGTCTTGAGTTTTAAATGAATACAGACATTATATGATGTAGATATCTTTCCACAACTAACATCTTTCTTTGCCTGGTTTTTGGCAGACCGCTTTCAGAACAGAAAAGACCACATCGTTCAGGTAAGTTATTTGTTATTGGACGACATCTACCTTAATAAAACTGCATATAATGTAATATGACAGGAAAATAAATGAGCCATGTGTTTATTGTAACTAAACGTCTCTATACAAACTATTTTGTTGAAACTGAGAGTGGCCATGTTGGCAAATAACATCCCAGACTTCTTGGGGATATAATCATGTATCATTTTCGAATTTTACACTCACATAGACCATAGAACAAGGAAGAATTGGATTGATTTTGGGAAAGGGGGGTTACATACTTCCAACACTAGGGGTAGCTTTATTTCCAAAACCTGTCTGGCCATAATTTCTCAATCGTTGATCTGATTTAGTCCAAATTTGGTGAAAGTACTCGAGGAGATCTATCTATTATACGGTTTCATTTTGTGATTCCGATTAGACTCAGATCCTAACCAGATCAAAACCTTCACATCAACAGGTCACGAGGATGCAACGGAGGACTTTGGCATCTACGAGTTTGTTTCCATACCTGGGAAAATGGAATCTGCGCAGGTATTTGACATGTTTGAAATTGACATAGATAGAGATAAAGAGAATTTATGCCTCCGTCTCATGTTAACATTCCTCTACACCTGTCCTGCAGGCATCATGCAGATCTTTGGCTCGTCTTGAGTCCATTCAGGACGTGCACACCACCATCTATGATGTCATCAGACATGTTCCTGAAAACCCCAGTCACAGTTTGCTCATGTGACTTCTTGCTGAAGAGTTGAGATGTAACATAATCATTTCAATTGAACACTTTTGTGTAGCTTTATCCTCTCATGTCCCTGAAACTCTGGCTGTGGTGGCCAAAATTCTTTTGCACAAGGGATTAAAGAGAATTGTGTGAGAACACAAACATATCCTGCACTGTTACTGTAAATGTTACTGACTTTGTGACCAATCTTAAATGTGTTTTGTTGATATTATTGTGCGATGAAAATGTTTTTGTGACTTGATTTTCTTTGTGCGAAAGAAAATTAAGTGTGTTTTGTGTTTATATAAAAGGATACAAATATTTAATACTATATATATATATATATAATATTTTTTGAGATCTTATAATGCATTAAGTATATGTATTAAGATCTTATGAAATACCAGATAAGAAGATAAGATCAGACAAGATGAGATTAGATGAGATAAGCCTTGAACCCAACCAAACTCATATTTTTAATATCTTATAAAATATCAAGGAAGATAAGATAAGATAATTTAAACATAAGCTAAATATGAGAATATTGAATATAAACAATATTAAAGATCTTATAAAGGACCGACAACACAACAAAATTTATATTTTTAAGGTTATATGTACCAACGAAGCAACAATATTTTTATTTTTAAGAACTTAAAAAACTTCAATACTAACGATTTTATGAGGTAAGACAAGATGAGATAAGATGAGATGTTACTTTATTTGCGCAACAGAGAGGAAATTTCGGGTTACACAATCTAAAACAATCTACACAAATACATTTTTTAAGACCTTATAAAATACCAAGGAAGATTAAAGATGAGATGGGATGTGATACAATGAGCTATGATTAAACAAGATAAGATGAGATGAGCCTTTATTTGTAACTCATTGGAGAAATTTCAGAGTATCCAAACATTAATTTCTACGATCTTCTAAGGTACCACAGAAGATATAAAAATAGAATTATTTATATAGACTTTTTTTTTAAGATCCTATAAAATACCAAGAAAGCAACTAAATTTCCATACCTTGATTTGTATTGATTACTTTTTGAAGCCTTTTCTTTAACTTGTTATGTTTTTGCCTGTGTTTATTTGTTCATCTGACTTTTAAGAGGATCACACACAGACTTCTCAACAGCAACATTAAAATTAATGGACATATGACAGGAAATAAGTTAAAGAGGCAGATCCAGGATTTTTTTTGTTTTTGGAACAATTTTTTTAAGAGGTTTGATTTGCTATTTCATGAATATCATTCTAATTTAACATTCCTAACAAGCAGAATCTTTTTCATGAAAAAACAAGTGTTAGGATGTGTTTGTCTTGTAAATATAAGTGTAAATATTGTACATGGATCAGACTGCAGATGCTTTATACCTGTTAACATCTCCGTCAAGGAGGTCAAGCTTTACCAGCATTGGTTTGTTTGGTTTTCGCGGTGGAGGGGTCATTACCTTCGGGTAATGAGTCATTACCCGAAGGCGGGTAATGACTCATCATCATTTTTGATGGGATCCCTACAAACGGGGAGAGCATTTTTTTTATTACCATTTTGATCAAATACTCATAAAGTACTTGATGGATTGGTGTGAAACTTGATGAGTGGGCGGGACATGTGCCATGAAAGAAATAACCACATATTGAAGCTTCCTACTTATAAAATCCATGTGAAATGTGATTTTTCTTTAAAGAAAAATGAACTAATATTGACTCCAAATTCTAGGGGGCAGGTTCTCATGATCAAACTATCGTGGAACTTTTTGATACAATGACGTAACGGGGAAAGTGAGCTGCCTTGGCGGAGGTTTGTGCTCTGAGTGCTGTCTAGTTCTATTTATATGTTTTGCTAAAATCTATTTTTTCCTCATGAAATACTTCAACCTTTTTTTCCACAAATTCAGCATTTCATTAGATCGCTCTTCATTCAGCACTCTGATGAAGAGCGATCTAATGAAATGATGGAATAAAGTCAATGATTGATCATTCCTAAGTTATTGTCCAGTTTGCACTCAACTGTTTGTTTTGTACTTTATTAAAGATATAACTGTTTACTACTCTGGGTTATTATGAAATTTATGCTTTTTTCCTGCAAACAAGATGTTATTCTGCCATTTATTATTTTATGTGTTTTCCTTGGAATACCAATAGTGGCCAAGGCTTGAAATGAATGAACTTTCAAAACCACAGTTCCTGGAAAACTGCTGAAGCCAGCAAAACGGCTTGGCTGTTTTGTTTTCTTTGTGTTTTTTTTTCTCACTGTGTTTGACTTTTATTTTTCCTTGCGGGTGCTTATTTCTCTCTGAGGTGTTTTAGCGGTATGATGTGGAGGCAGATAGCTACAGACGGATAGTTGAGAAAGAGTGCTGTCCACCTGCTCCTTATGACTCCTTGTCACAACTCAATCAAAACGGGTCTTTGCGGATTTAGAGAAAGCACAGACCAAAGTGGTGAGGGAGGAATTGTTGGATTGCAAAAGGAAGTCAGTTTGGAGTGACCGAGAAGTATGTTACAGTACAGTAAATGAATGAGAGCAGTGTTCAAGGTTGAGGTGGGACTGCATCAAGGATCGGCTCCGAGCTCCATCTTGACGACGAAGGAGTAGAGTTGGAGACGGTGTTCAGAATTGTTTAAGAACTTGGGGCCAACTGTTCAGAGAAACTGGATGTGGTGCGAGAGGACATGCGGTTGGTTGGTGTGACGGAAGAAGATGCAGAGGACAGGGGACAATTGAAACAGATAGAAGATAGAAAGAAGAAGAAGTGTGTCTGTGTGTTCGAAAGAGAGAAGATATAAAGGGAAGAGAAGGGACACTGAGAAGCATGGAGAGAACAAAACGCAAAAACAGGTCAGATTTCGAGGCTTTTTCTTCAGAGTTAACTTACAGGGAGCTATTTTCCTTGAGTTTGTTTCAGCATATTCAATATGCTATAATATATTTGGAATATAAAAGAAGCCATGAAGTCTTGTAAAACCGGTTTTGATGGATTATGTCACTCCACTTGATATGAATTCTCTATTTGTATTCAGGTTCAATCTTTTGGGATAGTACCTGTCCAAATGCACAATGCAGCTGATCAAGTGCTGAGACTTTTAACGTTTTAATGTCCTCAACAACGTAACAAAAAGAAAAAGCGTTGGAAAATTATTTATTTGCATATCTATTTTCTTTGGGACTTTTTAACATGAAATGTAAGGCTAATAATTAGCTCAACCTTTTAGTAAAGCATGTTTTTAGAGGTATTTGTTTGGTCGCATCAATTTACATAATTCCGATTGGTAAGTCCTCAGAAGTCAAAAATATTTCCTTTTATGTCTGATGTCATCTTTTGTGTTTGATTTCGTCATTTTTGTATTATGTCATCTTTTATGTCTGATGTTGTCATTTTTGTCTTACGTCGTCATTTTTGTCTGATGTCATCTTTTATTTCTGATTTTTTCACTTTTGTCTGATGTCATCTTTTATGTCTGATGTCATCTTTAATGTCTGATTTCGTCCCTTTTGTCTGATGTCATCTTTTATGTCTGATGTTGTCATTTTTGTATTATGTCATCTTTTATGTCTGATGTTGTCATTTTTGTCTGATTTCGTCATTTTTGTATTGTCATCGTTTATGTCTGATGTTGTCATTTTTGTCTGATGTCATCTTTTGTGTCTGATGTCATCTTTAATGTCTGATTTCGTCCCTTTTGTCTGATGTCATCTTTTATGTCTGATGTCGTCATTTTTGTGTGATGTCATCTTTTATGTGTGATGTCATCTTTTATGTCTGATGTTGTCATTTTTGTCTGATGTCATCTCTTATGTTTGATGTCATGTTTTATGTCTGATGTCATTTTTGTCTGATGTCATTTTTTATGTCTGATATTGTCACTTCTTTCTCATGTCATCTTTTATGTCTGATGTCATCTTTAATGTCTGATGTTGTCATTTTTGTCTGATGTCATCTTTTATGTCTGTTGTCATCGTTTATGTCTGATTTCGTCATTTTTTATTTCTGCCTCCTCCTCACTGGCCCCTTTGACCCCTGGTGTCCCCCAGGGATCCATCCTTGGGCCCTGACTCTTTTTGCATATACATGCTGCCAAGGGACGATTATAAACCGTTTCAGTCCCATTATAAATGAGGAGAAGTGACTCAGAATGAGCTCCATCAAACAAATGAACAGGACAGTAATGGGTTAAAAACAGTTAGAAATAAATGAGTTATAAATGGCCGCTCACCAAGTCAGTTGCATAACAACTAGCGATTGTTGAATCTTGATCTGACTAGCTCATTGTGCTGTGTCGTTGCGCTGGCATCTACGGATGGGGGGGGGGGGGCATCTGTTCCGTCTCAGTGTGTGTTTTAAGGGAGGCTCCCTACCTTGGATGACTGCCTCATAAACAACAGTGGAGTCATCCAAGGAGTTGGACCTCATCATCATTTGAATGGGAAATAGCCTGTGGCAACATTGACGAGGATCTACAGCACACAGAGCCTGCTGTCTACTGCATGCCGACTGTTTTCAACAAAACAGCTAGAAATTACCTCTGAGGGCGCAATTACAAAACAGGCTGAATCGTTCTGCCGGCAATGTTGCTGTAATTATATCCCCAGAAAGTCAGGGATCCAAAACTCACTCACTCACTCAAAAACTGCTTCATGAATGCTTTTCATATTTTAGACCCACGTAGGCCGGAGCGAGAGGAAGAACTGGATTGGTTTTGTGAATGCTCAGGCATCTTTCCAACACCAGGTGGGGCTTTATCTCCTGTGGTTTTCAGACATAGCTTCTGAAACCATTCGTCCAATTTAGTCCACATTTGGCACATCAGTCGACTCCCGGATATCCGTCCTGTTTAAACCCTATTTGACTATAATTAAACATATTTAAACACTTTTACACACAAAAAACAAAGTTTTAAGACTTAACCTCATCACTGTTGGTCGTGTTTAGTGTCGTTTTAATCTTGTAACTTATTTCACTGTAATAGTTCATATTTACTCACTAGGGGGAGCTTTTTTTTAATTTATAAAAAACAATGTTTTTCGTACTTAACTTCACATTTAATGTAATGAGTTCAATTAGTTGTATAATGCTGTTCACAATGCAGAGGCAGGTCTGACTCCTCTTTCACACAAAAGACATTTTTGTTTTGCTTAAAAAATTTAATTCCCCCTTAAAAATAACAAAACAATGTTGTGCGTTATTAACCACAACCTCTCCACAACACATTATATGTATTTCATTTGATTATTGAGACAGGTTTATATGATAAAGGTTAGAAATATACGGAAAGCCTCAGTCTATGTGGGAAGAAGTACTCTTTACTTTGGGTACATAAGAATATTCATTTCTATTTTAGTATTCAATGAAGAGGTGAATGCCATGAAATTTAAATAAGGCTTCATCTAAGAATACTGAAAATACCGAGTAGCAGCCGTTAGTTTTATGACAGTATATATAATAGTTTTGTATTATTTGTGATGCACTGGCATGTACGCAGCATTTCAATATCATAAGTGGTACAACAGAGTGATATTCTATTTAGAAGTCTTAATATACCATTCAAATATAATACATATACAGTAATATAGAATATAGTTGACATCATCTTTGCTTCTTGTTGTCATGTTATTGACTTGTGTTATATTTTTTGTCTGATGTTATATTTTTGTCTGATGTTATATTTTTTCTCTGATGTTATTTTTTTGTCTGTCATCTTTTCCGTCTTTTTGTCAGAATGTACTTATAGACTAGTGTAGAACAAGTCAATCATGAATGACACCAAGTGTAACACTGCACTGTAATATGGCTGTTACTATCATTATTGTTGCTATTAATACTACTACTACTACTACTACTACTACTACCACTTATAGGCCTACAGGTACTACTACTAGCACTTATAGGCCTACTAGTACTACTACTACTACTACTAGTCTTACTACTATTACTACTACAACTAATAAGCCTACTACTACTACTACTACTACTACTACTAATATAATAATAGTCTTAATACTACTACTACTACTACTACTACTACTACTACTACTACTACTACTAATATAATAATAGTCTTAATACTACTACTACTACTACTACTACTAGTCTTACTACTATTACTACTACAACTAATAAGCCTACTACTACTACTACTACTACCACATATAAGCCTACTAGTACTAGTGCTACTACTGCTAATAGTCTTAATACTACTACTACTAATAGGACTACTACTACTACTACTACTACCACTTATAGGTCTACTGGTACTACTACTACCACTTATAGGCCTACTAGTACTACTACTACTACTACTAGTCTTACTACTACTACTACTAATAGGCCTACTAGTACTACTACTATTACTAATAGTCTTACTAATACTACTACTACTTACAGGCCTACTAGTACTACTACTTATAGTCTAACTACTATTACTACTACTACAACTGCTACTAATAATAGGTCAACTAGTCGTAGTACTACTAATAATAATAGTCCTACTACTACTACTACTACTACTACTACTACTAACAGGTCTACTACAATAACAAATAATGGATAAATATAATAGCTGTTAATTGCGTGGCTTGTTGGTAAATTACTTCCATTCCAGTGGTGTCAGACAGAAATACATGCCTCAAAATAATAATACTTGTATTTCTTAGTGAAGACTTCTTTTATATCGTTTAATTGACATGAAGTCATGGTTTCATTTTTACAGATAAAAACTTTTACAGGTATGAGATTCTGTTATTTAAAGGCCAGTATGTAAGATTTAGTGACATCTAGTGGTTAGTATCCATGTGGCAGCCTATATTACACATCACCAAGTGCATTGTGGGTACCAATGATGGCCTTCAAGAGTCAAATGAATGTCATGGCTGGCGACTGCATCCCGGACCCTGTCACGTGACAAGTCTCTTTAGATGGAACTATTTAGAAACTGCAGTTTCTTGTTTATTCACTAAAACTACAGCAAGGAGCTCACATGTAAGATAACAACTATTATTTATCGCGCTCTGTTGTGGCTTCTCATCGCTAATGGCCCAACGTCATGTTTTAGCCAGAGCTTTTAAACAACAATTTTTCATTTATATTAGTCAGTAAAATCTCCCGCTCAGCAGAAAAAGGCCGACTTTGGCGTGACTCCGAAACCTTCGCCACACTCTTCATCATCTCTTTCCTCCAACTGTGAAACATGAAAAAAACAATGGACTGAACTTTCCTTTTCTGGTTCTTTTGAAAACATTGCGGATGAAACATGGCGGAGGACCCCTGCCCGTGTAGATATAATGGGCTTTTACCAAATTATCATTTAAAAAAAAGATTATATCCAGCTGGTTACACATTAAAATAACCCCAACATACTTATAAAGATAAGATAAGCCTTTATTCATCCCAGAATGGAGACATTTTGGCGTTACAGCATCAAATGGAATCAGATTCAAATTGTTCAGGTGAGTCACACAGGTAGTTATAAGAGACCGCTATCTCAGTGTCTATTCCCTGGATGTTCACCGGTGAGGGTGGGCTTCAGAACCGGCTTCCGGCTGGTTCTGCTGGCACCTGTCCAAGAATCCCTGTTGCAGCTGTCTTTACCCCACCTCCCCATCAGTGATGAGGGAGACGATTGCAGAGTGATCAGAGAAGTTTTCCAAGTCTTAGTTGGTTGAGTTGTGGGTGTTTAATCTGCAGACAACCCTGTTAGACTTCCAGCCATGTATCCTCACATGATTATTGTGTTTTATGTATGCCATTTTTGTGTAATGAATGTCTTATTCCGTTCACTCAAGGGGATGCTTTCTTTTTTTGACTCCAAACACTAAAACTACTCTTCCCAGAATGCTTTGGGGTGGACCGTTTCCGGATTTGCTACTCACGTGACTACCAACTATGGCTTCCTTCCCGTAGTGAGGGGGAAGCATCGTTAACAACAAAACAAAACTTTAACTTCATTCATCCGTTTCTTCGTGGACACTTGCGGGAATTAAGATGCAGAAGATCAAGTCTCTCATGGCCCGACAGGTGAGCACAGAAAGCCCGCTGAAACTGAGCTTCTGCCGGTCTTTATCCCACATCTGTAGGGAGCTAGCATGGCTAAGCTAACTGGCTAGTTTGACAGCACACCTTCCGGCTTAACGAAAGTGTCCGCCCGAGTGACATCAGCCTTTTGAATGAATTCATGACTACCACCGTCTGTTTACCACACACAATGCAAGCAAATGACCTTCCAGCGCTCTTCATGTCAGAGTTGACCAGTAAACACAAAAAACAACAACATGACGCATCAGTGGAGAGCAGGCGGTTCGGGAAGTTGCTCTTCAGAAATGTCAGACTCATCGGGCACACAGAATATATCGATCTCAGAAATCTGTCTGCTGGTTTCGCTGCAGTAAAATGCTGATTAATAGCGAGCTGTTCAGTTTGTACAGACATCATCTGAGACACTCACCCTTCCTCCAATGTGTCTCCATCTTCCTCAGGGTCTAAAAAGCCCCCAGGAGAGCATGGCGGACCTCAGTCCTGTGGAGAACCTGAGGATCCCGAGCAAGGTAAAGCTATTCTGTTGTGATTGATCGATCCGGATTGCATATTCCATCAAATGAACCTCTGTCACCATAATAGAAAGCGAACATCCAGTCGCCTCCAGAATTCATGGCACCATTAAAAGTGAGGAGGGACATGAGATGCATTAAATGTCTTCAAATCGAATCAGTCGCAGAATCCTAACCTTTTATTTAAATAACAATATTAGGATGAAACATTACATTTATTTTTATTCATGTTGTATTAAATAGACCTCTCTCTTCAGATGTAATGTTTTGTTGAAGTAGCAGCAGTTGATATCTGTAGATGTTTGGGTTTTTTCCAACCCAGCAGTTGGTAGTTTTGTGGGAATGTATATTTTTATAAATGAAAAATCTTGCCTTTGATTCTTATTCATTGCATTTTTTCCTGCGTATAAAGATGCTAAACTGTGAGCATTTTAACTGTGGATATAATTTGTAGACAGTGTTTTGCGCTCTATGTGCCGTACTACATTTCAAACAGCTTCCCGTTGACAACATTATTCTCACCTACATTTTAGCGGTGCAGGAATTTTAAACATTAATGGAATACTACCCTTAAAATAAAATAACATCTTCCCATACTGTGGGGGAAAAAAGAAAATTGGATGCGTCTTCTTCGACAACCTGTATGCAGAAAATCATTTTGAAATAAATCATCTGTAACATCTTTATTATCCCTATTTTCTTGAAAGTTTGTTTTATCCATTATACTTTTTGTACTATCTACTGTTGGATATCCCGTCGTTTTAAAATATATGGTATGAAAAATTGCTCCGATAATCACAATTCAACTTTAGTTACATCCCACCCACACAGTTTTCGAGGGGGTGGTGTAAAGAGACTGACGGCCTTCAATAGTGATCATGTATGGATCCACTGGACATCCATTCTAAAAGCAGGAGCGTGAAATATAGAGTTTTGAGCATTTGATTACACAATCCATCATGTTTAGAAACAAAAAACAGAATGAAGCTGTTTTTTAATGTCTAGTTACTAGCTGACTTAAAGCTCAATACTTTGTTACTTCCTGTCTTTACTTTTGACTTTTCTGTGTTGCGATGACCTTCTTTTAACGTCTCTGATTACAATTTGTAAGGCGACCACCTCCATTTGTTCACCCCGCCGGGTTTTATCAGTCAGATCAGTTCATCCGGGCATGTAAGGGCTCCATCTTGAAACGCATGGATTTTCTTCAACCTCATTTTGCTTTCAGCGTGAGAGGGATTGTTTTCAGGGGCGTGCTTTGATTGTGCTGCATTTGAGTCTTCGCAGCCCAGGTTCAAAGTTCCTTTAAAACAAGCGAAGACGAGCCGGAAATTACTTTCTGTTGAGAGAATTTTGATGAATTTTTGTTTATTTGGAGTGCTGTTGTCACGAGTTGGATAGCAATCATATTATTCCAAAATCCAATATTGGTGCAATGTTTTGCAGGTGATTCTAAATTTTTCTTTCCTTACATGTTATAGCAGAAATCCCAGCGACGGATCAGATAAGATAAAGCAGCGCCGATATCTCTGATGGTTCAATTCATGGCTGCATGAACGCAGAGGGCAGAGTCTCCAGATCCAGATAGAGTTTCCTGTCATAGACGACGTACATCCCACTGGCTGTGGGATTTGTAGAGTTAGACAGAGGGGGCGTGGCTGCTCAGATTCTTCAATCACAGTTTATGTATGTGTGTATATTTATGACCTCAAAAGTGTGCGGCAATTATTGCATTTATTATTTAGCTCCGCCCCCCTTTTCCCACCATAACAGCCTGAGTCTCCTTCTGTAGTCTGTGATGAGGTCTGAGAACACATGGAGAAGATCTGAGACCATTCCTCCATAAAGAACCTCTCCACCTCCTTCAGGTTCTGAGGTCCACACTGGTGGACTCTCCTCTGCAGCACATCCCACAGATGTTCTGTTGGGTTCAGGTCAGGTGACTGGGATGGTCATGACAGAACCTTTATTCTGTGACCTCTGAACCATTCTTGGGTTGATGTTGAGGTGATCTTCAGATCATTGTCCTGCTGGAAGGTCCAACCACGACCCACTTTAAGGTTCCTGACAGAGACTTTTAGGTCTTCATCCAGTATCTGCTGGTGTTTGATGGAGTCCATGGAACCATGTCTTTAACAAGATGTCCAGAACCTTTGGAAGAAAAGGTCAGAGGTCAACCACCAGACTTCACAGTGGGTATGAGGGGCTTTTCTCTATGGCTTCCTTTCTTGCTAGGTTACACCCATCTTAGATAATTGTTGCCTAAAAGCTCTACTTTGGTCTCATCTGACCTCTGACCTTGTTCCAGTGAAAGTCCCAGTGGTGTTTGTCAAACTGTAACAGCGTTAGCTTGTGTGTGGACGACAACAGAGGCTTTTTTCTTGCTACCCTCCCAAACAGCTGATGTTGGTGTCGGCGCCATCTGATGGTAGTTAGGGAGACTTTCTGACCCCAATATTCAACTGACCTCTGACCTCTCTAGCTGTGATCCTTGGAGAGTTTTTATCCAGTCCAACCATCCTCCTCACAGTGTGTGGGGTCAGTTTGCAGACACGTCCTCTTCCAGGTAGATGTCTAACATCTCCAGTCTCTTTAAACTTCTTCATTATTGATCTAACTGTTCAAACTGACATTTTGAACTGCTGAGAGATGTTCTTGTCTCCATTGTCAGATTTGTGCAGCGCTACAACTTTTCTCTGCTCCTCATTGCTGTGTTCTCTGGTCTTCATCATGGTGAAGAACCTCAGAGAGAATCAGGCCTGTGTCACCTCATATTTATACCCCAGTCAAACAGGAAGTCCTCGTTCACACCTCAGAGTTCCTGCTCACACAGGAGAAGATAGAAATATAAAACAGGACTGGAGATATGTTTGAGTGACCTTTTAGTCTCAGGATTTCCTTGGGTTGACATTCGAGGCACAGATGTTTTTAGAGAAAAATATTTCTTTCACTTTAAAAATGTTATGTTTTTGTTTTCATTTCATTTGGGTTAAAGGTCAGACTTTTTTGTATAATTTGAAGTAAACATCACGAGCATGGACAATAAAGACATCTTTAGCGTCTCATTTTACTCATTTTGCTTTCAAAGGGTGCCAATAATTCCGGACGTCTCGTCCGTTTACTGTAAACACCTTCCTTTTCGTGTTTTCAGTCAAAACACAAGGCTCATTATGTGATGTCACCGTTCATTGACTTTATTTACTTTGCCAGGCCTACCTCCGCGATAATGAAATGAAACCCACTCGGGCTTTCAGCCGTACACGCCAGAACCCTTTTGAGTAAAGGTGGATAATCTTCTCAGGGTTTCGGGACGCTGCTCGACTTTCTTGCTGCTGTTTTTATACGACTTAATCTGACGCTCGCTGATTGGAACGCCTCGCTGTGTCTCCAACCGCTTTATCCTCCACTCACGTCATTTATCATTTTCCACGAGCGCAGGGCGACACCTCATTGGTGGGGGGGCTGGAGGGTGGTGGGGTGACGGGGGTGGATGATTGACACAAGATGCCGTTAATTTATTCCGGGTATGAACTGACGCGTTAATGGCGCTGGAGTGATAAGCAGGAAAACTTTATTAACCTGTAGCAGATAAGAAGTTTCTCTCTTTGTGTTTCCATAACGCTTTCATTTAAAAATAATAATAAATAAAGAAGTCACCAATCAGCCATAACATTAAAACCAACCGCCTAACATTTTGTAGCCCCTCATATTTTTCTATCAGAACCAGATTCAGTGTTTTTGTGCTACAGTAGCTCCTCCATGGAAGGGCGTCTCAAAGTTTTTGGGGGCCGGGGAACCCCTCATAATCATATCACAGAAGCATATGTTCATACCATTCTTCTAGATGTCATTGGAACTACACGTACTGTAAAACTATTGAACCATAATCCTTTGGTCTTCACAGTCATAACGGAAACACGTTTAGATTTGAATCATGTTTATGCTAATTATACAGATCTTTAAGAAAAAGGGTCATCTTATGATATCCCTGAAATGTCTGGGATATTATTGAATCTTCATCACCGGAGGGGAACCCTCCACAGATCTTTTGTGTGAATGTTGTAACTCAAAAACTATTTCATGGATCATTTTCAAAGTTTATTCGATACCTCAGTGCGAAGAAGAACTGGAATGATTTGGGATTGTTTGGTTGTATATTTCTACAATAAAGGAGGCTTTATTTCCAAAAGTTTTCTCAACTGTTGGTTCAATTCAGTCTAAATTTGGTACATATGAATCCAGCTGTGGAGATCTATCGTGTAAATATCCTATTTTACTTCAGTAGTTCATATTTTACTCACTAGGGGGAACTTTTTTTTTTTTTTATAAAGAAAAAACCTGTTTTCCGGACATGACTCAAAAATAATTTCATGGATAATTTTCAAGTTTTATATCCAGATATAGCTTAGTGCGAGGAAGAACTGGAACGATTTTGGGAAAGTTTGGTTGAATATTTCTGAAACTAGGGGGAGATTTTTCTCCAAAGTTTTGGTGTGAATTATTTCTCAAACGTTGTTCCTAAGTCTAAATCTAAATTTGCTTCCAACGAATAAACACGAGGAGATCTATTATGAATTGTGTTTCACTCTAATAGATAATATTTCACTGACTTGAGTGAGCTGTTTTTTTTTAAGGAAAAGTACTGTGGACAACTTTTGGGAATATTGGACGTTTTGGGAATATATCCTTGCTGTCGGAGACACAGGCTTCGTTAAAACTGCATTTGGACTCTTTTACAACATTAACACCTTTCAAGTAATGTGTCTTCAATGTTTTCAGAGGCTGAACAGTTTCGATAATACAGAGATATTTGAAATGAGGCGTTTGAAAGTGACTTTAAGTGAGGAAGGTTCATCGTTGATGTCAGCCAGTGTGAAAGTTGCTGGTTCATAGATGCAGAGATGATGATAAATCTTGGTCCAAGTTAGTTAATCTTGGTTTCTTGTGTAAATCATCCGTCTGTTGACGAGATGATCGATTTTTGGATCGATTATGAATGCCACCTATATTCCATGTTACCCAACCGATGGCCCGCATGATTACGTGTTTGTGACGTCTTGTTTTGAATGGAAGATGAAAGTTAAATACGTCGATGACACTTTAAATCTGGTAAATGGTTTCTGTCAAGCTGCGTATTTCTCTACACAGCTGCTCCTGCGGGGCAAGATGTTTGTTTTTCCTGATGTCAGGCCGCTTTTTTATTGACACTGAGGTCAGACTCTCGGATATACCTTATACCCTCAGGGTAAGCCGTTCTGTCGAAGACAATCTGATCTGCCTGGTTCCTCTGCTGCCGGGAACCTAATGCCCCACACAAATCCACATGTAAATCTGGATAACAAGCCAAGGACCCGAGTCTAGACGTCACTGCGACGTCATCTCAGACTCCATGGCAACGAGACTTAAAAATAGAAATGGAAAATGTATTCTTTCAGGAGTTAAACTCAAGCTTCGATGCGCCGTAACTTTTATCACAGCCTTTGCACAATTGTTAAAAAATACATTAAAATGGCTCTAATCTATTTTGGATTACTTTCTTCCCTTTGTGATGACTTTCTGGGTTCCGGAGGACCAAAGCTGCATCATCTAATCACAGTAATAATACGAAACAAAGCTTTTTTTCAACTTTCCACACCAATTCTTTTTGTTCATTCCTTTACATCCCTTGAAGGTTAATTCTCTGAATAATATTTTCAGCTGAGTCTCTCAGAACCTCTTCAAGCCTCTGGATCCTCTACAGTTTCGGATTTGTTGGGAAACCATTGCTCAATAAACAGTTTCCACATAATCCATAAGTCCCACTGACTTCCGTTGGGTAGTATTTAGTATTCAGATCCCTTGCTTGAGTAAAAGTATCAGTACTACACTGTAAATTATGAATTGAATATTCAAACCTTCACTGAAATAAGTCCAAGTCATGAAAAGTTAAATCATGAGAGTAAAAGCCCTCGTTGCGGAGAGGAAGGGTTTACATGGACGGCCTGATTCCGAATAGATTCCGAAAAGTCTAAATCTAAGTCCTTTTTGGGAAGACGTTCGGAAAAGGCGGCCGGCGCATGTAAACGGTGTTTCGGAAAGATTCCGGGGCCCAGCGGCGCTCCTCACGTCCACGATGCCCCCATTTAAAGATCCAGACCCCAGCAGAGAGTTTGTTTTTAATGCAAACTCTCAAAAAATAATGTTGGAAAGTAAACCAATGAAAACTACGAACATGTCCCAGAAAAATCAGGTCCGCGACGGACTAGACGGTACGGATTCGAAAAAACCGTAAAGTCAAAAGTTACCTCAAGTCTGTACTTGAGTAAAAAGTACTCAGTTACCCTCCACCACTGCCATCGAGACAGAGGATGTTCACAAAGTTCTGACTCATAATGTTATTCAAGCTACAAATTGTCTCTTTGGGTGCCATTAGTCCACAGCTACGAGCATTAAGTTGATTGATGGAGACGTCTCAGTCAAAGAGACGATTCCTGATCCATCTGCTCAAATTAGGATTTTCTGCTTTTTCTTTCATCACATCAACTCCTTCACCTTGAGATATAATTTGTTTTGCTGAAGAACTATGAACGAATTATGTTCAGTTTGGGGAACAGTGTTTTTTTAGTGGTTGTCCTTGAGGCTCCGGTTCCCTCAGGTAAACTGTTTTTTTTCTTACATTCCTGCTGTTTGTGCTCGAGGGACATGCAGTTACCATCTCCCGACAGCAGGGGTCACCCTTACTTTACTAAATTTCCCTTTTTAAAATCCTGGCATAATGGATGAACTCATTTTTTTCTTCCATTAACTATTCGGTACTGCATTTTGTCGGACAAATATGATTGACAGGCTTTCTCCGTGGTGCAGCATGTCTTTTCTGGAGATAGGTTCAGGTTCTGAAGCTGTGAGGCGGTGAAGTTTGATAACCGGGCATGAGTTCACACAGAATATCTTGAAGGGGAACATGGCTCACTTCAACACGTCAAGTTCTGAGCTCAGGTGACCTAATCAAGCATGTTTCTGAGTCCATTTGTCTCCTAGTTATGCTTCCATGAACCGAACTATATTGTCATTCATGACTAAAACAGCCCAAACACCGAGAATACTCGCCTCTGGCTCATTGACATGCTGCTAAGGAAAAATAATCCCATACGTTCAAGCGGAATTTCACCCTTATTACCTGTGAACCCAGCAGCTGACAGCCTTTGTGCCGCCTAGATATTGCTTTTTGTACGTGATTGTGTCCTAATGTCCCATAAGACACCTGTGTTAAACCCTTGTTCAGAAGCAGAGGAGGCTGTCCACCCACTTAGGATGGCATAAATATGCAGCGGTGATAACAATGAGGAGGTTTTGATTTGTGTTTCTAATGAATGATTCCATGGTGGAAATAACCGTCCCGCTCCTCGACCTGCCGTCTGCCTCTCCTCCAGTCTCACAGGAGTTTCCACGAAGCTCCTGCTGGTTATTCAGTCTGTTTCATTATTTCATCGGCCCCCTCCATCCCCGTTCCTGACCACCTGTTTTGGTCTCCGCCCGATTTCTGGCTCATTCAATCAACACCACAGACGAATATCTGCTTTGATTTCGGACCCGTACTTTGGATGCAAATAGATTTTTAATTTCCACGGCAAAATTAGACTTTGATTGATTTGTCGAGGGGGCTGGAGCGCGGGTTTGTTTGACCATCATCCTTCAGAGCAGAATTTGATCCCATTGATTTGATCAAAGCCCTGTAGTGGCCGATGTTGGGTTTCGATTGCGGGCCACAGGGGCATCAGTTTTGCTTAGTCCCCATAAAGTGGCTGGGAGGGAAGGAGGACATTAAAGCCCAAATGATTGAAAATTTGCCACAAGCAGCGTTTCACAAATTTTACTACGTTTCTCCTGACTCCACAATTCGCACAGACTCGTTAAAATGAATACCTTGAAAAGTCGGGGATATTATGGAGTCATCATCGCAGCAGATCCTTGGTGTTAACGCGGGAACTCAAACTCAAATACTGTTTCTTGAATCATTTTACAACTTTCTACCCACATAGACCTTAATGTGAGGAAGAACTGGATTGATTTTCGGGAAAGGTAGGTTGCGTTTTTCCGTCACTAGAGGGGGATTTAATTCCATTTGTTGTTCGGCCAATAATGATTCGTCCAATTTAATAAAACTTGGTCCAAATGAATCAACTTGAGTGGATCTAACTTGTAAATATCACATTTTACCCACTAGGGGGAGCTTTGTTGAATGAAACACACGTCCCTCATCCCTAAGCAGTGGCAGGGAGGGAGAGAGGGAGTGAATGATTTCACCCGAGGTTGCCTCACGATAAGTCCTCCAGATAAAGATGTTTAGATCCGACTGAGGCGGAGAGAGGGAGAAGGGAAAGACGGAGACCCCGGGGAGCTGGATCGCTCTAAGCGAGTGGTGTCGAAAAGAGAGACCACATCGTTGTCTTTCCTTTCGCTCGCTCCTCTCTGCCTTTTTCTTTTTGCTCAAACTTTTGCTACCTATGACTCATCCACACCCCTTAAAGCCCCCAACCTCCCTTTTTCTTTTTCTTTTTTTTTCTTTCTTCATTTTCCCAGTCATTGGAGCCGGTTTCCCACCCACCCTTTCAATGGCGGAGCATGATCTCCCACCTTCTCCCCTCCTTTCTAATCTCATGCATTCGCCCACGCGTTTCCCCCGGGGCTCTGGCTGGCTCTCCTCTCCACCTGATTCAAACAAGGCGGCACGCATACTTTCCCCGAGGATCCATGCGCACATTCCGCATCCTTATTCTCAGTCCTCCCCATAGCCATGTGTTAAATTTGTATCAGGTGTATGAAAGGGATTCTGTCCGTGTAATTGAATTAAATGAGGCTAGACAATAGAATTACTTACAGTTAGGGCTGCTGCAGATAAATGTCACTCGGCAGGACACGCTCTGTCGCTCCCACCCACTGTAGGGGGTTTGCTTACAACGCTGGCTGGTGCTCTTCATCCCTTACTGCTCACCTCCGGTTGGTATTAGCTGGGAAAATATTAGTGATGAAGCAAGTGTCTAACGTGGTCTTGACTAGCGTCCCCTGGTTCATGAAGTCGGAGATGCTGTGATGTGCACATTATTAGTAATGACTGAAATACTTTTACTCAACCGAGTTTGTATGCATACAGTTCTCTAAGGAACTATTGGCACCATTTAGAGAAAGGCGTAAAACTTATTCAAATTATTCACCAAGATCTCAGTTTTAATTCAAGGAACAAAATATAAAGACAACTAAATATAACTATAAAAAAACTCTTACATCAAACCACATGTGCCACAATTATTGACCTCTACAGTAAATCCTGGGACCTAAAGATAACTGAAGCATATTTTCAGTCCTTTTATATATTTTCAGCTTCGCCTGTTCACTGTTTTTCCTGACTGGGGTATAAATATGAGGTGACACAGGCCTGATTCTCTCTGAGGTTCTTCACCATGATGAAGACCAGAGAACACAGCAATGAGGAGCAAAGAAAAGTTGTAGAACTGAACAAATCTCACAATGGAGACAAGAACATCTCTCAGCAGTTCAAAGGTCAGTTTGAACAGTTAGATCAATAATGAAGAAGTTTAAAGAGACTGGAGATGTTAGACATCAGCCTGGAAGAGGACGTGTCTGCAAACTGACCCCACACACTGTGAGGAGGATGGTTGGACTGGATAAAGACTTTCCAAGGATTACAGCTAGAGAGGTCAGAGGTCAGTTGAATCTTGGGGTCAGAAATTCAGATGGCACCGACACCAACACCAGCTGTTTGGGAGGCACGAAAAAGTAAGAAAAAAGTCTTTGCTGTCGTCCACACACAAGCTATAGCTCCATCAGTTTGACAAACACCACTGGGACTTTCAGTGGAACAAGGTCAGAGGTCAGATGAGACCAAAGTGCCGCTTTCTTCAAACAACATCTATGACTGTCTGGTGTAGCAAGAAAGAAAGCCAGAGAGAATAGCCCATCTTACCAAATGTGAAGTCTGGTGGTGGATCTCTGATGCTGTGGGGCAGTTTTTCTTCCAAAGGTTCTGGACATCTTGTTAAAGACATGGTTCCATGGACTCCATCAAACACCAGCAGATACTGGATGAAGACCTAAAAGCCTGTCAGGAACCTTTAAAGTGGGTCGTGGTTGGACCTTCCAGCAGGACATTGTTCTGAAGGTCA
>JBBDHG010000403.1:82500-131843 GCA_037951165.1 Lophius americanus
AAAAAGATCATTTCATGGGTTTTCCGGTTCATGCAATCACGTAATGGAGGTTAAACCATCATGGAGTTATTCCTGGTAGGTGCAGTGACAGAATGGGGAAACTGAGCTGCCCTGGCGGAGGTTTGCTCTCCCTGTGTGTTGTCTAGTTTATGGTGTTTCTTGACTACTTTATGTGAAAATAAACAATGCTGACAGGCCCTGTGATATACCTTTGGCAAACTCCAGTTCCAGTAGTTACTCTTATTTTCAGCATTTTACTGGGAGTAGTGTAATCACAGTTAAAAAAAAAAAGAAAAGGTAAAAGCAAAAAAAACCCCAAAGTTTTTCTTGGCTCCCTTTAGGGATTATGTTTCCTACAATCCCAGTTTCAAAGTTCATACTTAAGTTTGCAATCTTCAGTTGGCCCCGACGGTCTCGCATCAAGGTTTATGTGGTTACCTTTCTGGAAACGAAAGTCCAGAAAAACCCGCTGGTACGCACAGCAGACGACGCGGTCCGCATGCTAATGCCGTAGAATAACGCCCCAAAGCCCGTCTTCATCCAGATAACGCCTCTGAATCTCTGTCTTGACTTTGTCATGTCACACAAACAGCTTGCTTGGCGGTCCGCCTGACATGTTCTTGGGTCCTACCTCAGATGACATGGCCATGCCGAGCATGTGTGAGGCCAGATATTAGCAAGAACACCCATGCACACCATGACATCATTTGTAAGAACGCAGTGGTCCTTTGAAGCCAAACAAGAGAGAAGAGGGGGGAAGAAAATGGACTCATTCTGAACTGCACCCAGTAGTCTGAGGTGGTGCGTAGGGCTTTTTTCGCCTGAACTCATCAGGGACAGTTTTACACTTCTGGACCACAATGGGACTCTTTCCAAAGTGGTCATCATTCTGAGGCCAGTCAGCTGCTCGCAGATTCAGATTGGAGATCCGTTCTGTGGACGGATTGCCTTTATAGAAACACAGGAGATGAGGAAGTTATTTTACCTTCTGCTCCAGACGGTGTGACTTTTTGCGTGGAGGGAACTACAAGTAGGGAACTGCTGGATAGATGGAGGATTTATTGCCGTTTGCATATCAATCCTAGGAGACTTTGAAAGCAATCCAGTCCACATAAAGGAAAATCCCTTTAATATTCTACGTCCATGTTTTTTTTATTCAAATCATTCACAAAATGATCGTATCGGCTCAAACGGGGACATGATGGGTGAACATGTTTCGGCCCACTGAACTACTGACAAGCTCCTTTGGCTCTGATGAAATGACCGTCTTCACCAATGGCTCATATTATATAAGTGCACTTTTACCGGACACGTACCGACTCCCCCGCCCATATATGCATATACAAAGCCCACAAAGACACCTAGTAGCTCTCAGTCAGCTCTCAGTCAGTGAAACAGAGCGTAGCCCCCCGAACACCAGATAATGTTCCCACCACGGGGCTGTCCATGTCAAGTCCTTCTCTCCAGGAAGATGATGGGGAAGATCTTCACACACTTTATGCGCCCCGTGGTTAGTTAAGCGCTAAAGCTGCTCGACGTGGATGCGTACGTGCATGCTTGTATGCGCACTAGCGGGGGGTGGGTACGTGAGATGAAAGGGAGAAAGGTAAATGACTATATCCCGGGTTCTGCATGCTCTTGAAACTGTTTGCCACTTATTCTTCGACTCAGGTTTCCGTCCCCTCGCCTGGTGTAGGGCAGACGAGACTTTCTACGGTGTAGAAGTTCGCAAGAGCCCCGTTCCTCGGCTACAGTTTCCTGGCTTAATTGGCGCCCCTGACACACCTGAGAGGGTTTGTCCGCGGGCCAATATCCTGTTTTTGTAGTGAGATTACAGTTCAATCAGACACACACGCCGGTTTATGTGTTGTCCTCATTCCCGTGTAAATTCACCAATGTCACAGTAACGTTATTAAAATGGACATTCGTGCTTATGTTATATTTCAGAGGACCTTCATTGACAAAATATGTCGCCTTAACCCTCATCGCCGCCAAAAACATGGACTGCTGGTACCAGTCATACTTACTGGACCATAAAGCAATTACTGTCCAGATGCAGAGTCGTTAATTCCTTTATAGGGACAATTTTCATGGAAAGGATCGCAGCGTTATGCATTAGAGTTCCCATCCACCTCAACGTGACTGTAATGTAGGCTGCCGAGATGTCAGAGGAGGCAGGGAAAATAACACGGTTGAACATATTACATTTTTAATGAAACTTGAAAGCTAGAGATGACTCTGCGTCCTGGAGCGATAATGAATTCCCTCCCTCAGCTCTGTTTTCCTTTTTTTAAAAAAAAAGAAAGTTAGCAATTCTTATGCAACCTTTACTAAAGCTTGAACGGTTGCCCAACATTCTCCCAGTCTATAAATCAGCCTGAACGGGTGTCACGCGGTGCAGAGGAAGAGACATTCAACCTTTCGAAATGATTTTTCCTAATCTTATTTTCACGTTTTTTCAGCAAAGCAAAACCTGGCGGTACGAGTGAATGAGGCCGCTGCTTCAAAGTGGACCTGGGTTGTATCACTCGCTCATCTTTTAATCAGGGAGACTGACCTTCACCGTTACTTAGCTGCTCTGTGCTTTTCACCGCTACCAGCCCTAATTAGTGTCAGCTAGCCAGCTTTAATTGCCTCTCAGTAAACACTTAGGAAGAAATAGCAAACATCCCTGTTCAAGGTATCTGTCTTCTCTAACTTCATTTATTTTCTCCCCATAATTTAATAATTGTCTTCTCCCTCATGGATTGTACGACAGATATGATTGTTACTATGGAAAAGGATGGCATAAACTCAAAACAACGCCTTCTCTGCCCTTTTAGGTTTACCTTTACAAATCAGAGAAAACAAGGAAACAATGTGGCAATCATATCAGGAACGTAACTATACACATTTACGTACAGAAAAACATCAAATAAACTCTATCCCTTAATAGTGAATCAAATGATTCTAGTCTAGATTCTATGTCTATAAGTGCATTATAAATTAAATGTATTATTATTATTACTATAACTCATGTGTCTGGGCTCCGATAGCAACAAAGAAACAAGAATTTATATTAAAAGCAGGTCAAGTAAATGCGAACCAAATGGCACACGGATGAAGTTAAAGCTGAAAACGCTAAGATCCCCTTCAGCGTATACATTCTGCCACTGGTTCACATTATAAACATGTTCCAATAACAAAATATTGACTCAAAATGTGCTGGACCAAACAGAAAAGCAGGACATTAAAGTGAAAATATCATGGCTTAATTCCCACTTTCTGCCCCGGCGAGGCTGTAGCCTGTAGTCCAGCGCGGTCTTATGAAGCACAACATGTGTTGAGCAAATGAGCTGTGCATACTAGGAATTAAAGCTCCAGAGTATGGAAAATAAAAGACTTTTTTTGGCATCTTATTCTATTTATTTTGTTGAAAGGGTGCCAGTAATTCTGGAAGAGAGCCTCACTGAGTGGCAGAGCGTCAGCAGGCTGCTTAAACCTACTGGAGACCCGCACATTCATCTGCAGGTCATGTATTTGTTGTAAGATCTATAAGTTTTCGCTTCATCCACTCGTCAGGCTGATGGGAGATTAATAGCTTTCCTTACAAGTGAAGCATCCCATGAGTTGGAGGGAAATTAACCCCGACTCGACCTACATGGGTGAGCAATTTTCTTTTTGAAAAGCCCTTCCTGGAACACTAGGGATCCTGTTTTAAAAGAAGAAGAAAATGACCGTAATGATGATGACCGTAGGAAATGTTTCACTTGTACGTATTCAACGGACAGACTGCGTAGAAAAGTGGAAGCACGGAGTTTGACAGTTGGGCTTGTTTCCAGGCAGAGAGAGTTGATTTTTCCGATTTTCACCATTAAGCTCAATTCACTTCCATTTTGTTTTCGCTTATGCGGGATCAGGTATCGGTGAAAGATCTTTGTGTTTGGTTCTTCAATGATGGGAAAAAGGGGCTGTGATATGGACAGAGGTTGGGTGTAGCATCAGCAGTGATGATGGCGTCGTATCGTTACGTTGCGATGAAGAGAGCTGGGTCGTGAGGCAAAGCCCTCAATCTACCAGTCGATCCACGTTCCAACCTACACCTATGGTCATGAGCTCTGGGTAAAGACATAGAAAGAAAGAGGTCAAGGACACGAGCGGCTGAAACGAGCGTCCTCTGAAGGGTGGCTGGACACAGCCTTAGAGATTAGGTGAGGAGCTCGGACATCTTGAAGGAGCTCGAAGTGCCGATGCTCCTTCATAGCAAAAGGGGGCCAGGTGGTCGAGGTGGTTCAACATATGATCAGGGTTTCTCCAAGATGCCTCTCATTGAAGGTTTTTCAGGCATGTCAAACTGGGGAAGGACCCCTTGGTAGACCCAGAACTCGCTGGTTGAAGTATAAATCTCCTCTGGAGCGCCTCGAGATCCCCTAGGATGAGCTGGGGAGTGTTGCTGGGGAGAGGGACATCTGGAAACTCCTTCTTAGTTACTAGCTAATTTTCAAATTCATCTGTCCCTCAAAATATCCAAACTGCTAAAAGTAGAATACTAAATTATTACACTAACCCCAATGTTGTAAGTTATTTTTAATACTATTTTAAGAGAGAGGAAAAACACAAATGTCTGATAAACAGAGATGATAAACTCTAGTGTGCAAATTTACATTCACACTGCGCGTCATCCACGGGCGGAGAGGGGAAAAGACGACACCGGTTCTAATCCTCTAACCTTTTGGAAATGTGTTATAAGTATTGAATGGGTGTAATCAGTCAGAGTTAGCCGCCCCTCTGGACAACCTTGTTTGTGTGGCTACTCCAACTCCAACTCCAATTCAATTTCCAGAACACCTCAGCGTCCCTTCGCTTTCTTGTACTGCACTGAACGTAAGGTTGGGTAACGCTCTCAGCAGGGAGTCAAACTGATCTCAGTACTGCGCTTTAAGTCAAAAGGAGCGCATATGCTCTATTAAAAACACAGCTGAGTCCATTTATTAGAAGCTACAGAGGAGAGGAGTGAAGATCAGAAAACACAAACGGAGCATTGAAATCAGAGACGCCTCTGGCTAACGCTACAGAGACGTGGACATGTGGTTTAGATACAGACTCTGAGTCTGGGATTGTGATTCTTCTAATCTCCGATAGCAAGATTGCGCCGCTCAAACTATTTCTGTGGGGTGACATTTGGGAAGAACATCAAAATGTCTTTTCACTCTTTGTTGTTTTTTTTAAATATTCTACTCTGGTCTTTTTCCACTGTCTCTCTCTTCCTCTGCAGGTTTCTAAAAAGGTCGCTGATCTCATTCTGGAGAAACAGCCGGCTTATGTCAAGGTAAGATTTCCACTTTCAATTCCCGACCACGATAAACAAGCACCTCCGTCTTTTACCGGACACAAACACTTCTTTTAAAGCGTCAGTGCCGTTTGACGGTTCAACTTCAGGCCACCTTTTCTCAAGCGATGACCCAATCTCTATGTCCATGGCGAAAGGAAAATTTGACTATCCATGGGTAAGAAAACGGGGGCAATGGGCCAGTTCTCATTCGGGACACAGTCCGTTAAAATCCCTCCTTTGATCAACTAGTGATGTTGCAATGATCTGAAATGAAGCAGTGAGTGCAATAAAGTCTTTGGATCCATTAAGAGGATATTCAGTCTCTTTTGGGTCAGATGCAGGAGAGAATAGATATTAAAGGGCACTATATCTTTTATTCATACAAACCAGAATATTTCTTTTAACTCTATTTTAGCCGGTCCTGCTGAGAAATGGACCGTGCAGCGAAAAGAAACATTCTTGACTTTTCAAACCAGAACTATTTGAGTCTTCAGTGGTCAGAAGGTTGTGAGCCCACTGACACAGGGAGGGATGGAAACCCGGGTTCTGTGAGTCTGGATGGCATGATGGTGTAAAAGGCGGAGTCTGGGAGAAGAATTCTTTCACGGTTCCGATCTTTGAGTTCAGGTGGGAGAGGGTGATGTGGAGGACGTAGGTGGAGTCGTTTGGGCGGCATGCAAACTGGAGGGGGTCCAGGCTGCTGGGGAGCATAGAGGTGATGTATCTCCATGACCCTGGGGCGTGGAGAGGCAGCAGGAAGTGGATTACAAAAGCTGATATTATTGCTGCTTCCCTGCATGTCTGTGTCCCCCCCCTTCATCTCCCTCCTAGTTTCACGTATTCTTTCTCTTCCCTTCTCTCATACTCCCACTCCGACTCTCTCGCACTCCCTCACCATCTCCCTCTCTCTCTCATATCCTTCATTTGCCCTCTCCCTCACACTCCTTCACATTATCCCTCTCTTTTTATTTCTCTCTCTCCACTGTCGCCAAGTTCTGCTCATGGAGGAGGTTGTTGGGTCTCTGTAGGATACCGAATTGAAAGTTTGGTCCAGACCTGCTCTTTTTGTAAATCACCTTGAGATAACAGTTGTTGTGAATTGGCGCCATATAAATACAATTTGATTGTTAGAGTGATTGATGCAGCCCTTCACCAGTCACTCAAAACCCTTCATCGCTGCTGATGTCGGGGCCACTGGGTGGTAGTTCTGCAGACTAGCGGGGCGGGAGGTTTTTGGACCAAAACATCTGAATGATATCCCTTCTGAAACCTTCGTCGAGATAAAAGCATTATTTGTCATGAGTGTATTTCCAAAATGTGCGTTTTCGTTGTTGCTTTTGCATTTCTTGAGTTCAGCCAGCGAAGCTTTAGTCAAAGCGGATGATTGGCAGCTGGTGTGTAGTGAGATTGTGGTGAAATTACTGTGACTGTTAGACCCATCTGAAGGTCAGTCTATGAATAGTAAGTTGATCATTATTTCTCTTACCCTCTCTGTGACTCTGCAGAGACACAATAACGGCAGGGCTTATTGTAGACGTGCCAGGAATATTTGGGGTCACTCTCGTTGACCCCTCTCAGCCCAGAACCACTCTGTCTACAGACTTTCTACATCCACTGCATTAGTATTATCAGAGGAAACACATTAAGTGAGTCATTTCCCAGCGTTAAGAAATACCAAAACGGACCTACACCAATGACCTACTTGGTGCTTGTGTCTGGGTTTTCAAATTTGTTTAATACTTGCGTCCTATTATAATTATTCCTGCCCTTCAACCATGAAATAACGTTCTAGAAAGGGGACATCAATGATTCAATGTAGCTACTTTTATATAGAAAAGTTTTAATCAGCCTCCCTTCCACTTTTTTGTCGACCGGCCTTTCTTTTCCAGGCGTCTCCACTGAGTGACACATTTAGCACTGACCTCTGTGTTTGGCAGAATGTGGTTGGTAGTTTTGCGGTGGAATATTTACTTCACAAATGGCGCATTCGCACAGATTCATTTCAAAGACGGCCTACGTGATCATGACAAATTCCCACAGGTACCCAGGTGATATAAGTCCAGTGTGAACAGGGCATTAGTCCGCTTACGCCATCAAAGCAACTCTGCGCTTTGTTTTCTGACACCACTCCATCAGGACCAGCTCAAAGTTCTTCAACAAGTTGGTCTAAGTCAACCCACATCTTTACCTTTGCCCATTTCTCTTGCTTCCATTGCATCAACTTTGGGGACAATATGTTGACTTGTTGCCTGATATATCCCACCCACTGACAAGTGCAATCACGTGAGCTTATTCCATGTGTCAAGTTCATTTCCTTCGGGCTTTCCAGCTCTTTAACCTTTCTCCACTAAATCCTGATAAACCAGAAGCACAACAATGGACACACTTCCACAGCGTCCCGTGTCTCTCCCCCCCCCCCCACACACACACACACACATGCTGAGCTGAAGGAGGACTCGCTGTCAGGTCAACTGTGCCTGCCAGACATGATACATGGCTCAAAGCAGTGGAATAGGAACAAATTGGACCCTCAGGCTACATACTGAGCGCTAAGTATGTTGGCTGTGTGGGTGTGTGTGGGTGTGTGTGTGTGATTCTCTTTGAAGCTGCATGTGTGTATTCGAGCTGTCTTTTCCTGAGTGATTTGTGCACCTGAGTGAATTGCATCCATGTTCCTACATCCCAGCATGGACTGTGTTTGTTAAACGGCTGCGTAGGGTAACACCTGCCTGGGAGAGATCTCTGGTGTATATCAGATTTTACTTTTAAAAGTCCATATTTTACTAACTAGGAAGAGTTTCTTTTACCAAAAACACAGATTTTTGGACCTAACCCCACATTTAGTTGCAGGAGTTTGATTAAGATAAGATAAGAGAAACCTTTATTAGTCTGTGGAAGTCCAACACCAGTTCCTTGGTCTTACGCGGGTTGATCTGGAGGTGGATCCACTGGCACCAGTGCAGGAAGTCCTGCGTTAGTCCTCTGTACTCCTTGTAGTCTGTGATGAGACCCACGATTGCGGAGTCATCAGAGAAGTTCTACAGGTGACACGTGGGTGAGTTGTATGAGAAGTCTACAGTGGAGAGGGCTAAGAGGAACGGAGCCAGGACCGTTCCCTGTGGGGCCCAACCAGGTCCGATAGCTGGGGATTAGGGGATTGATTGTAAAATGCAGGGAATCTGGGGCTTTTTCGAGGATTCAGTCTTGCAGACGACAGTGTGGGTCTGGTTGTAAATGATCCCATTTTGCTGTGAATTTTTAATTTTTTTTGATGAATCAGTTTGTGGTTACTTTCATTCTGTTCCTCGTCTAGAAGTCTAGACATAGCAGGGATTCACAGATCCGACTCCGCTGCTTCAGGCAACAGAACTTATCTGTTAGATTCAGTCTGCTAGTAATTCCTCCGTTGGATTTTGTCAGTCCAGTCCCAACCAGTTCCTGCTGTTTGGAGGGCAAGTGAAGGACACAGTTCTGTGAGGTCACCAAGGACAGTGTGTCTGTTTAATGTACGGATGAACTGTTGTATTCACTACCTACGACCTGCAAGTATTTGCCTGTTTGTTTGTTTGTCTGTCCGTTTGATTGTTTGTGAAGACGATTACGGAAGAACTACTGGATGCATCTGCTTGACTTTTTACCCAGAGCTAGATTTTGGCATGTCCTAGAAGTGATTACATTTCGGTGACTTTACTTGTGTCACAGCATTTGAAATAAAATAAAATAAAATAATACGCCGTTTGGAATAGTGACATCACAATACGGCTGTTAATGCCTTTGATTCCTTTGATGTTCCTTTAGGGGTGGAAATGGGGTCTGAGTTTCAATAGTTCCTTTGATGTTCCAATAGGGGTGGAGCTGGGGGCTCTGTTTTGAGTGTTCCTTTGATTCCTTTGATGTTCCTTTGAAGGTGGAAATGGGGGCTCTGTTTTGAGTGTTCCTTTGAGTCCTTTGATGTTCCTTTGAGGTTGGAGCTGGGGTCTCAGTTCAAGAGTTCCTTTGATTCCTTTGATTTTCCTTTGGGGGCGGAGCTCTGGGCTCTGATTCAGAAGTTCCTTTGATTCCTTTATAATTAAAATAAATAAATAAAATAAAATAAGAAATAATAAGCCATTTTGGTGCTGTTTGGAGGGTTCCCTTGAAAGTGTGTCCATGATTGATGCCTTAGTTCATTTGATTCCTTTGATGTACCTTTAGAGGAGGAGTTTGGGGCTCAGTGGTCTGAGCAGAGACGCTGAAGTGGAAGGCGCAGGAGACAAGCGGCTACAGAGTATCTGAGAGATACTCAGAGAGTTTGTTGGAGTTGTCGGTAGATTGAGAAGTTTACAATAACTCAGACATTAATGGAGGGATCTGTATGAACTTTTCTTAAACCTTGGATACTGCCAAGGCGGAGGTTTGCACTCTCTGATGTTTTTTTTCTTGTTGGGGGTAAATATGGTAAATGGTAAATAGAGCTGAGAGGAGGTTTCTGATCTGTCTGTTCTAATAATCTTTATTCACACAAACAGAAACTGGTGTCGTAACATGCTGATGTTGTCAAAAAGTTTAAAACCACAGACTGTGATCAGAGAATCACACCCGTCACAGATCTTCATCCTGTAAACTCAGCCTGTTGAGTCTGCACTCAATCTGAGAGCTTGTCAAGGTTTTCATTAACACTCCAGATCATGAGAGCAGAAGGTTTTAATGGGGTCAGGTGGAATACAACTTCGATTAAAAAAAAAAGTTTTTGTTTTTTTATTACCATCAAAATGAATTTCCTCAGACGATATTCTGCTTTTAAAAGGTTGGTTAATGTCCCGCAACGACGAGGACGTTTTTGTGATTGTGCAAACTTTCTCGTTTTTGTGGAGGGGAAGAATCGATGGCGTGCGTTCCCCAATAAATCGCATTATACAAACCTATTTCGGTACCACTTTATAATACGACTCCCCTTATTGAGGATCTCTAATCGGCTTGTTTGTGTTTTACAAATTAAGCTGTAAACGCTTTAAAACTAATTAATGAGCTGCTACAACCAGTGAGATAAAAAGGACGTCAGAGACCGGATGTTTGCCAAATAGTGACCCACATGGACAAATTCAGAGCTATGTTATAAGCGGTTTATAAACGTTAATGTTAACAACCTGATTCATAACCTGATTATAAACCAGTTGTGAATCCTTCGTGAAGGTATTCTCATTGTGAAGCGGTACCCATATTTGATTGACAGATATGTAAATGAGCTGTCACGGTACTGTTTCTCTGTCTCTGTTCTTCTGCCAAATAAAAAAAAGAATAGTTATTCAGAATCGGGGAAGATTCATTTTGATATATTCCCCTGTTTACGGGCGCCGCTTTGTTTCATTAACTCTCATTCCGGCTGGTTCTTTCCTTCCCAGGAGTTGGAGCGGGTGACAGCGTTGCAGACTAACCTCCAGCTGGCAGCCGTCATCTGCACCAATGCCAGGAGGTAATGGTGTTCTATTTCATATTATCTATCCACCCAATGACACAAATAAAACCCATTCAGACGGCATCTGCACACTTCATTCCTGAGCCTGGAAACGGGGCCATGAATGACAAACGATTCTGCCGGGCTCTTCTTGAAGGAAGTCAAAAACAGTGATCCCATAATACTATGATCCTCTGTTTTACAATATGTCATTTTGTTGATTATTCTTTGTTCACGTTAGTCTGAGGGATGAGACGGAGGCGTTCTGATGGCGGTCACACGATACACATCTGTAGCGGAGGAGCTTTTTTGCTGCAGCCGTGTTGCACAATGCTAATTTCTATAAGTATTGATCCGTTCTGATTCTGCATTCCACCCGCGTTGTGACTTCTTGTGTTCAGGCAGCTGAGTGTGGCGAAGGACGGATTTACAGAAGCCAGTCTGGGTCTACTGGCCAATCAGAGGAGGCGGCAGCTGCTGACTGGCCTTCTGAAGTCACTGAGGACCATCAAAACGCTGGTAAAGGTTTCCACACAAAGTTAACATTAAACCGATGTTTGGGTCCGTCGTCAATGTAGAAACGGTAGAGGAGTATTAGGGCCACCTTGAAATATAAAAGAAATCGAATACGAGAAGTTTGCGAAAAGTTGCGACTTTCCGCAAAAAAAAAGTCGGCATTTTACGAGAAAGTTGTTATTTTTAAGACTGACACAAGTGAAGTTCTGCAGCCTGGGCTCTACTGTCTTAGGTGTACACACACACATAGACACACACACACCCACACACACACTCACATACAGCCTTTGATGCGCATCACTGTGTTATCGAAGTAGTCAGATTACTTTAGGATCCCTCTTTATGGTATTTAAGCCCCTCCCATCTACACTATGTGACGTCATTGCAGCATCTCCTGCTCTAATGAAGAGACCGTTTCCTCCAAGCCCAACCCGTTCTTTCTTCAGAACAAATCCAGTTTCTCACGCAGCGTTTTCAAAGTTCTGACACTGATGTTCATGTTGTTGTTCATGTGCCAATAGATTGAATATTTATTGATTTGATAAACTCGTATAATTCTATAAAATTGAGCGTGACAAGTTATACTTATACAGACTTTTTTTCATTCAAATGTTTGACTTTATTCTTGGAAGAATTGGGACTTTTTCTTGTAGAATTACATTGTTTTTTTTCTTTCTCATACAATTCCGATTAAATTTTCTGAAAATGAGAAGAAAAAGAAAAATGTTCCTCATAAAATTCTGAATTTACTCTCGTAAAAGATTCCAACTTTTTCGTCATAAATTTACGACTTCATCCTCGTAAAATCTACAAATTCCATCTGGAAAAATTACACTTTTTTTTTTTCCCAAAACAATTCTGACGTTTTCTCGTAAAATCAACGACTTTTAATCTGGTTATCTCACGTTTTGTAATTTCTTCCCTCGTCGTAGAAGAGTGACCATCAAACAGAGAGACGACTGAAGCTGGGTTCCCTCTTCAGGAGGATTTGACTCATTTCATCTCGATTCATCACAATCTGGGACAAAACCGACGATGTCGCCTCCAAAAATTTGCCCCAAATTATCTGATTGTGCGAGAAACTCCCGGATCCATTCTACCCCAATATTATTCAAGCCCTGTTACATGAAATTAAAGCTGGAGGAAACCCCAGAGACTTTCCCCTGCTGTTTTTTAACTGATTGATAATGTTGTCTGCTTATTATAATCCACCTCGACGTCATATGTCTTTGAAATATTGAGGCTTGAGGCTTTTAAAAAAAAAAAAATTTCTCTCTCAACCCCGTCAGGAAGCTGTTTCTGTCTGAAATGAATTCCTGAAGCCGCCGGATGATCAAACCAGTGTTGCCAAGAATATTTATCACTCCTGACTTTAAATTAAGACAGAAGTTAATCGAGCTTACAATCTTTTTGCTAATTTGCTTCCATCATTCACTCCAACCGTAACCATTCTCCCCGACACGGGGGCCGGCAGGTGAGCGCGTAAACAGCGAGGAGGCGGTTATCGCTTCATTTTCTGATCTGTTGTTCCCGTCTTCTTGTCTTTCTCCACCTCGCAGCAACGAACAGATGTGAGGCTCAGCGAGATGCTGGAGGTAATTCACCCTACACACTCGCACCGACACACATGCAGAAAATATTGCTCGGAATTGACATGAAAGGTCAAACATGGGTAGGGATCCGCATCGGAAACCAAACCCACGCAAACGCGAGACGCTCCGACAAGAACGTCTCTGTTTGTGAAGGTCAGCCGCGGCACGTCAAATGTATTCCTAACTATGCTTGGTGGTTCGTGTTTCATGTCTTGTTGCAACATCAACAAGCATTAACGTCAAAAAGAATGAACATATGTCCTTTAAACAAGTCAGCCATAACATTACAACCACCTGCTTAATGTTGTTGGTCAACATTTGTGTTGCAAAAAACAGCTCAGATATGTTCTGAAATCTTCAAAATCAAGAAGAATGGACATATGTCCTTTAAACAAGTCAGCCATAACATTACAACCACCTGCTTAATTTTGTTGGTCAACATTTGTGTTGCAAAAAACAGCTCAGATATGTTCTGAAATCTTCAAAATCAAGAAGAATGGACATATGTCCTTTAAACAAGTCGGCCATAACATTACAACCACCTGCTTAATGTTGTTGGTCAACATTTGTGTTGCAAAAAACAGCTCAGATATGTTCTGAAATCTTCAAAATCAAGAAGAATGGACATATGTCCTTTAAACAAGTCAGCCATAACATTACAACCACCTGCTTAATGTTGTTGGTCAACATTTGTGTTGCAAAAAACAGCTCAGATATGTTCTGAAATCTTTGTAGTAGAACCAGCACTTACTTTTTAACTAATACATGCTACACCAGATGGTTTGTGGGATCACACAGCAGGGCTAACTTTTGCTCCCCATGAGCTTTTGGCGCCCATGACCTTGATCGTTGGATCCTTAGCTTGTCATTTTTTTCTGCTTCCAACAGAAAACAACTTCCAGGTCTAAATAAAAAATGTTCTTACTGCTACGCCTTTCACAATTATAACATAATGATCTGATTGCGATTATTTCAACTAATTGCAATTATTTTTCTAAATCATAATAATCGCCTCCAGTGTAAATTCGTTTGATGAAGAAGGAATGTCGTATTTCTTCACTCTTAGCACGTTTAAATTAAAAAAACATTTTTTTTTACATCAATGATGAGTCAATGGCCGGAGATAACTCTTATGTGCTGTTTTCTTAGCCATTTCACATTTTTAATTACACAGACATTGCAGCTCTGGCGCCGTCGCTCACTCACTGTCATTTCCTGCTCTGTGCCTTTAGGAGGAAGACTATCCGGGAGCGATCCAGCTCTGTCTGGAATGTCAAAAAGCTGCCAGCACCTTCAAACACTACAGCTGTATCAGGTACGGCACTCCCAGATTCATAGACTGATATTTCATTTTGTTCAAATGGGAGCAGGTATGGACTTTTATTTTATTCTTTTTCCGTGGATTAGCGGAACATTTTAGGATCTTTGTAGATTAGAACCCGACGATTCTCAGCTGCTCGGCCTGCAGTCGTTTGATGATGAAGTAGAGGAAGCCCATCACAAAACGCCGGTTTTTCAAAGTCTACTATCCACTTGTAATGCTTTCATCTTGTAAAAATATGTAAAAGCTAAAAGGGGAAGTTTTCGGTACAAGGAGGCTTTCTTTCAAAGTCGTTGTTTCTGGAAAGGGTAAAAGTAACAAAAATGATTTGAAACGATTCCGTTCATGAAAATGACGGGATGAATTGAAAAAGTGGAGTGATGAATCAATCAAATGAGGAATCAATCCAAAGCTAATGTGATTAAAACAGTAGTGAGACGATGATGTCATCTTTTTCTTTTAACATTTAAGGGAAATGATTACAATGAATGGAAATCATCTAAATGTCTATTACTTCATAATGGAAGTTCATTAATGTGTGCACGTTATAAATTGGCAATTTATTTGAGGAATAGGAGTCGCATTTTTATTTGAAAGTATCGTTTAGATACTCAGCTGAGCTGCGTTGCTTTTCCAGCGTCGAGCATCATCAACAATCAGCCGATCTGATCTTTTGTTTAGAGCTTTCTTCCTTCCACCCGAAATATAAATCAATAAAATGCCGTATTATCATTTTACAATCATATCACCTTACCCTAATATCTTTTGCATTCTCATTTCCTCAGTCTTTATCTGCTTAGTTGATCTATTATTAGTTCCTCACAGCTTTATAAGTGTATCATCGCTTTTCCTTCATTCTGCCTGAGGCTTTGGGGGGAAAAGTGCACCGATGCCGATTTTCAAGAACGGGGCTGATGTTCGGAGCTGCGGCAGCTACAGAGGTGTGAAGCCGAGGATCCACACGATGAAGATCTGTGGAAGACGACTGGGAGCTAGGTTAAGAAATGAGGTGATAGTCTGTATGCAGCAATATACTTTCATGCCAAGAAGGAGCTCTACAGATGAGATGTTTGCTTTGAGAGTGCTGATGGAGAAGAACAGAGGAGGTCAGAAGGAGCTGATGGAGAAGAATAGAGAAGATCAGAAGGAGCTGCATCGTGTCTTTGTAGATTTAGAGGAAGAGTAGGACAGAGTGGCGAGGGAGGAATTGTGGGATTGCATGAGGAAGTCTGGAGTGACAGGAAGTATGTTAGAGTGGTACAGTATATTTATGAGAGCAGCATGACATGGTGAGGTGTGCAGTACAAGTGATGGATGGGTTCAAATTGCAGGTGGGACTGCATCAAGGATTGGCTCTGAGCCCTTTCTTGTTTTCTATGGTGATTGACAGGCTGACAGATGAGGTCAGACTGGAGTCTCCATGGACTATGATGTTGGTGGAGGACATTGTGATCTGTAGTGAGAGCAGGGAGCAGGTGGAGGAGAACCTGGAGCGGTGGAGGTATGCGCTGGGGAGAAGAGGAATGAAGACAGAATACATGTGTGTGAATGAAAGGGAGGCAGGAGGAACGGTGAGGATGAAGGAGTAGAGGTGGAGAAGGTGCAGGAGTTTAAGGACTTGGGTCTACTGCTCAGAGCAGCGGGGAGTGTGGAAAAGAGATGGAGAGGCAAGTGTGTTGCAGGCAGGGTGGAGTGGTTGGAGAAGAGTGTGAGGAGTTATCTGTGACAGAAGAGCAGCAGCAGGAGTGAAGGGAAAGGTTTCCAAGATGGAGGTGAGAGTAGTTCTGCTGGATGGTTTAGAGACGGTGGTTCTGAACAGAAGACAGGAGGCAGAGATGAAGATGTTCAGATGTTCTCTGGGAGTGAGGAGGAAGGACAGGATCAGAAAGGAGGACATCGGACATACGGCCCAGGAAGACCAAAGAGGAGGTTTCTGGATGTGGTGAGAGAGGAAATGAAGTTGGTTGGAGTGACAGGGGAAGATTCAGAGGACAGAATATGAAACAGATGATCTTCTGTGTTGATGGAGTCTCCAGTCCTTGTTGTTGCTGTTCTGGTCCCTGATCCTGAGGTCCTGCCGGGTTTTTGGTGTACCAGGGTCCCATCGAAGAAGTCTTCAAAACCACAACATTAAGGGAACCATTCATTCACATATGCTGTTTACCTAAAGGGAACAGTCCGTAGAAGAAGAAGATGAGGAAGAAGATGGCTTAGCCTTCATCTCTATAAATAGCATTGGATCTCCCCGAACGCGTTGAGGATGTTGTTGGAGCAGATTTGACTCATGCGCCGTCTTCTCCCGATGACGAGGACTGATTGCAGACAGACTTTTGATGAGAGGATGTAATTATAATCATGACAAAAAGAAACTCTTTGGTTACGGCGCGTCTTTCTATTTGAATCTGAGCCGAGCTGTAATCAGATCGGTCTTTTGCGGCTGGAAATATCTCCAGCTGCCCTCTTCACCTGTGCTCCCCTCTGCAGTATGCTAATACCGCCTCCTTAATGTCATACTTTTTGACTTTGCTGCATTGATCGCACATCTGCTACGGTTTGGATTAGCATGCCTGCGTTCTTTGATACAGCCTCGACGGCGGCGTGACGCTCCTTAATCCGCCGCGCTTTGATTCCACCTCAAAGCTACGCTTTTTCCCGTGCAGCCGCATGACCTACATGGAGGAGTTGTTTAATGCTCGCCTTCGCTTTGACCCTGTCCCCGACCTTTTTCAGATCAATACTCTTTTCCCCAGAAGGCATTCGCACAGCCCGATGATCCATCGCAGTTCGCTCTGATCAGTCGGTCACGTCAGAACGTTGTTCCGGAGCTGTGAATGCTGTTGTTGCCCTACAATTACAAAGCTGGGAGCTAGCCTAGATTATCTGTGTAGTCATTTGTGTCCAGATGAAATCAATGTAAGTTGGAAAATATTTGTGCGACATTTTCGCCTCTATACACACTTCAAGGAACTACTGGCTCAATGTTTTTACAGATGCCTCCATATGATCTTCATCACATCTAGTTACCTTTATTTTTTTTTTTTACCAAGTCAATTCCTCATTGAACGACGTGGCCGAAGACGCGGCATAAAACTTGATGCAGCAATTAAATACACATTGACACTGCAGGAAAAAATGAGGCCCGGAACAGCTCAAACACCGTATCCGATAAGTCGCCCAAATATCGGATTTGGGCGACTTCCATATGTCCTGCTAAATCAGTGCAACCATCAGATCGGATTCCATGGGATTTTGACGTCATCTTCTATCGACAAGTCTGCGATGGCGGGGGTCGCTTTTTACTTGAAAAAATTACCATTAAGACTTTAAACATCAGTATAAACACTTCAAAATAACTTTAGTGGCTTCCATTTTTCTTCTGTAGTGACGGCGCCCTCGTCTGACGTCTTTGATAATGCTGTTGGTTTGTTGGAGCCTGATATAGGACACATTTTAAAAGCGAACAGCGATACAATTGACTATGTATGTATATATATATATATATATATATATATATATATTACCCTAAGGCTAGGCTAACACTCGGCTTTGACTCTCGGGACCGTCATTTGAAAAAAGTATTTTGAGAACTTAAACCCTATTGCTTTGGGCTTCTACAGGTTTATGTACAAAGATAAGGAGAGACAACATTTTTTCTGGAAAATTATACCTCATTCAAGTTTCATTTTACGAACAAGAAAGCGGTTCAGATCTTTGGAATTGGATTTTGGCTCGTAGCCGTTTCAGGGTAGCATGAACTTGGATTTTGCTTGCATCTAAGAAAAGTTTTGGTCGAGTTAAATGAGACCGGACGACATCGAAGTCCGACTGAGAAAGTTTAAGGGTTTGAATAAACTGAAGGTGATGAAAAATAGATAATTGTGTCATCTGCGTAACGCTAGAAAGATTCATTGGATAAGTGATCCAGCAGTGGTCCTAAAATGGAACCTTGGGGTATAACATTTTATACGAGGAGAAAGGAGGAGGAGGAGGGGGAGGAGGAGGAGGAGGACTTAGACACGCTGTGTTCTTCCAGATAAGTAGTTTGAAAAACTACTTTGCAATCCAGCAAATTGAGATCATCAGACGTGTTGAAATCCTTAGACATGTCAGTAAAAAGGCCGGCGCGGTATTTTCTTCTACAGGCCGGCGCTTCAGTGATGTCATACACAACTGACAGCAGCACTTCTTGTGCCGTGTCCTTTTCTAAAACCCGACCCATGTTCTGCTAAAACACTGTTGGCGCCTACGATACTTTTGTAGTTGTTCAGCTTTTCAAGGACTTGAGCTGAAACACATTATTTAGAGATCAGACTGAAGGATCGCCTCCTTTCACACGCCAGGAATGACATCGTTGGCGAGAGTGAGATCGAGAGGACGTGTCAGAAGTTCTGCTGGAAAGTCCACGGCTTACTTAAGACAATAAAGATGGAGATTGTCCGGCTCGGCAGATTTGCCGGGGTCGAGTTTCCTGAGTGCTTCATGAACGTCTTCCTCAGTAAGAGGAGTCAAATCCAAAGAATAGAATATAAAGTCTGGTGTTGTAAAAGTAGTATAGACAGAGATTCAACACAAAACTAGTCCACTGCACCTGAGTTGAGGCACTGATATGAAGATGAAGTGATGAAGATGATGATGGAGAGAGTCTATGAACAAAGATGTTCGTGTAGGTTCAGGATGTTGATGACATTCAAATAAGGAACCCGTGGAAACGAAAGTGTTTGACGAAGCTGTATTCTTAAAAGTTGTCCCTGCAGAATCAGGCTCGGGTCATGAACCAGGAAGTAGAAACGGCTGCATCGCTGCTCCAAGTGCCAAGGCCAACTATCAAAGTATGACATCACCAGGCCTTACTCCCGGAGAAAACGATCAGCGCCATCTCTCCTGCTCCGGCACCGACGCCTCTTTTTCCTCCGAACCTCCCCTCCTTTTATCGAACCACCCATCCTTCCCTCTTTGAAGCGCCTCCCCTGCCAATTCGCGGCCCCTCTGTCTGCCTTCCCACGGTGGCGTACATGACTACAGCAGAAACGCTGGCGTCTTCAGCGAGTCAGCAGTCGGCGGTGGAGGAACTCGCCTTCAGGCTCTGTGGACAGTTGATGCCGCTGATAATTGAAGACCTGGTGGAGAGAAGAAAGAAAAAAACACACCCTGATTTCCTCGTACCTCCGTTAAAATCCACGTGCTCGCTCCAGGAAACAGATTGTTAATTAGGTTTTCTTCCTCATCTGTTATTTATGCATTCCGTCTGATCACGGAAGGGCGCCAGTATGAAGGGAGGAGCCGCATCCGCTACCAGGAGCGCTCGCGGACCGCGTCACCTATAACAACAGGAGGACTAGATAACATCGTCACCCAGGTTATTGGTTTTTGTTGACATCTTCTTTTGTTCTTCAAAGGCCCAGCGATTTCAGAAAGAAGATGACGGATCTTAGTGGCTTTTCTTTTTAGAAGTTTAACAATAACACTTTTTTGTTTCTTATTTTTTGTCTCAGAAAATCAATCATGTAAAGTAGGGCTGCAGTAATTGATTATTTTAGTCATGGAGTATTCTATCGATCCTTCTGGCGATTCATCGAGGAATCGTATATGAATTATTGCGTACTCTGCGATTTTCTTTTTCATGACATCACTTCTGCTTTTGTTCAGGAGGATAAGTAATACACAAAACCGAAAATACAATCGGTGTATTGTTCCCCTTTTTTTTTTTAGAAAAAACATGTTTTGTGCTTGAATTGCAATAATTACTGTCGACAGCTATAAGATTTCTCAGAATCTGCGATGTTTTCCAACATCAGTCTATCACGGATCCTGGTGGCTTTTTTCTTGGACTTGTTTCTAAACTTCATTATTTCTTACTTCCCCATTTCTTTTTTTGAGAGGTTGTATTAAAAAACAAACTATCTGCCGTGGTCTAGGTCTCAATTTGAAAGGGCCTTCTCTTTCGGAAGAGGGGCTTCTACGTGGAGCATTTCTTCTGATTTCATTCGGAATAAGGGGGGCGTGTAAAAAACTTTTTGACCTCCCCAAATTTGAGGCAGAGTGATCATCTGTTCGCACTCAAAGATAGGTTATCACCCATCATTTCCCTCCGTTCACCGGTTAGAGGTGTGTCTCCCTGGAGACGCCGGTCCGGGGGTTGAGGATGTAGATGAGGTGAGCTGTAATAATTATAATCATAACTTACATTTATAGAGCGCCTTTTAGAGAGTCTCTCTACAAATCCTCCATTTGCCTTGAGGATTTTTATTAATAGAGTCAGTCGAATTATTCTGGGATTCATTTCAGCCCTAATGTCAGGCCCGTTTCACGTTTAAGGATGTATATATTACTTGTTCTTTGACAGATGTTCCAGCTAATATTCTGCTAGTTGGAACCAGTAACAAGGTCCGAAGATGATTGGATGAAGATCCTGACAGAGGGACAACTTCTTTTAAGAATTAGGAAAGAGATTTTGCCTAATTATTAATCTTGGTTGAAGGCATGTATTCTGAAATAAGCTCAAATAAATAAATAAATGACCCATGACTACTTTTTCATAGCCTGTAATTAACAAGGCTTACTAAAAAAAAAAGCGACTGGACTTCTGTTTCGGCTTCAGGACGTTTCAAACCTGATCCAAGAGGCTTTGTCGGTGCTGAAGAAGCCTCCACGAAGTCTCCATGTTGAAGGGTCCTTGAGCAGAACCCTGACCCAAAGATCCACCCTCAGGAATGGGTCGGATGCAGATAAACTTGTTTCACGGTGTATATGATTAATAAAGGATGGGTTATTATTATTATTATTATTATTATTATTATTATTATCATCATATCCCGGAAAACTCACGCAGCCGCCGCAGTAGTACATATTTTACTCACTATGGTGAGCCTCTAGATGAAAAACACTGTTTTCCGGACGTTTGGAAAAGTTTGGTTATATATTTTCCTCCACTAGGGGCAGATTTATCTCCAAACGGTTTTGGGCCGTCCTTTCTCAGCCTCAGCTCTAAAAGCGCTGATTTCTCCTATTTGACTTTGTTACCAAAGCCTCGACTGGAGGATATACATCTCGTACATCGGTGGACTTTAACAGTTCACTGCCATGTCTGTCTCTTGAGTTTCCGAAGTTTCAGCAGAAGTTCTGAAAGCAGAGGGAACCAGCTGACCTTATCTTGTTTGTTCTTATCCATATCCAAACAGAAACAATATTTGTTTTCAATGGGAGATCTGCGCTAAAAATATGCAGATGTCTCGTACTCGGCCTGGCCTTTGATTTAATAAACAGAGTTACGCCGTGATGAATAGTTAGCCTTGAAGTGTAATCCTTTCTTTTTAATATGGACTTAGCCAGGTTCACTGTTTTCTCATGTTTAGAGTAAATCCGCTTGTGGCTCTGTTGTTTTTCTGCAGACATCAATATCCTTCCTGCAGGCTGGCGGATGAAACTATTCCCCAAATAGGTCGATATTTTCTCCAATCGGTGCATTTCTCCTCATTTAGCTGGTAGAGTTGGGCCGGGCTGGTTCTTGTACTGGAGTGAAATCGCGGTGGTGTGTTTCCCTCTCATGTGTGTTTATTCCCTGAGCACCGGCCCTCTGGATGACTCCTTTCTCATCTGCTCCTCCACCACCGTTCACTCGGTTGTTTATCTCCTGTTACTCCGCCACACTGCAGCTCGGGAGTTCACCAGAAGGGTCTGTGAGGAGTGCAGCGTTTATCCTGCCGGCCTCTGCTTCTGTGACGGTTCTCCTCCGCGTGGCTGCCGGAGACGCGAGCCTTTGTTTAGCGCTCTCTGGGGGTCGGCGCCGGACAGTTAGATGCATTACCTCAGTCTCAGGACCATTGATCTTTTCGCTCCTCTGTAGCGGAGCCAGCTTGCCAACTTCCTGACACGTTATCTTTATACTGGCTTACAAATTTGGTTCCGAGGATACTTGCTGTGTCGCCGGCAGAACCTAGCTAAGAATTTTCTGCTCCTCTGAAAATTGCTGTGACCTATGCAAACTCAGGGGATTCTGTTAAAATGTGGTAATAGTCTCAGTTGGGCTCCATTACCATCTTGGATATCATAGAGCATTATGGTGAACGTCATGTCATGCGTGGCGGTCTAGTTTGGATGCTGATAGTGTAGGAAGTAGATTTCCTAAAGTTATCGCTCTAATCTCAGCATGTTAGCAAAGGGAATTATCGGCAGCCTTTAAAAAAACAAATGACTAAAATGAGATGCAAACAATGTCTTCATTGTCTAAACCTATAGTGTTTAAATCAAGTATTGGAATTAATTTGACCTCTAACTCAAATAACATAATTAAAAAGACTTTACATTCTTAATATCGAAAAAAAAAGAAAATCCAATATTTGTGCCACAATTATTGACACCCGTTGAATATCTTGCTCCGCCCCCTTTTGCCACAATATCAGTCCTGGTGGGTGATGGAGTCCATGGAACCATGTCTTTAACAAGATGTCCAGAACCTTTGGAAGAAAAACAGCCCCACAGCATCAGAGATCCACCACCAGACTTCACTGTGGGTATGAGGGGCTTTTCTGTATGGCTTCCTTTCTTAATAGGCCACACCCATCTTAGAGTTTCATAGCCAAGAAGTTCTACTTTGGTCTCATCTGACCTCTGACCTTGTTCCAGTGAAAGTCCCAGTGGTGTTTGTCAAACTGTAGCAGCGTTAGCTTGTAGCAGCGTTAGCTTGTGTGTGGACGACAGCAGAGGATTATTTCTTGCTACCCTCCCAAACAGCTGTTGTTGGTGTTGGCGCCATCTGATGGTGGTTAGGGAGACTTTCTGACCCAAAGATTCAATTGACCTCTGACCTCTCTAGCTGTGATCATTGGACAGTCTTTAGCCTTTAGAACCATCCTCCTCATGTGTGGGGCCAATTTGCAGACACGTCCTCTTCCAGGCTGAATTTTTAACATCACCGTCTTCCAGACAGATGCTCCATATGTCAAATGTGCCAATTGTACCACAACATTTTGATGACAGTTTATTCCATTCTTCTCAAACTATAGGTAAAAAGCTTTGTCTTTATATGGTTTTAACTGCTAACTGTCAGGTGCACACACACACACACACACACACACACACACACACACACACACACAGACAAGGACAGAGTCAGATATAAACGTCTTACAGCGCATCAGGTTTTTAAACAGCAGGCTCATTCTGATACCTGTTTTGCAAAGGACCTGTGGGAATCTGCAATCTCCTCCGTTTCTCTGCTTCCTCCTCCTCCTCCTCTTTCTCCTCACCCCTTCCCCGGCTGTATCTAAGATCCTTAATTAGCTATTTGTTAAGGACACTCTCTCCCTTGGGTGACAGTGGTCTCACAACATGCAGCATTAGAGCAGGCTGACCTGAAATTTACCTCAAGCAAAGCAGAGATGGAAGCGGGGACAGAATGGAACAGAGGGTGATTATGAATGGGTGCAGTGTAGAGGGAGGCACAGGGGAGCCGGTGGCGTCTTGGGACGGCGCTGAGTTGAAAACATTTCCCGGAACTGAGCCGGCTGCGAGCACCGAACGTGGATGAGGAGGAGTTCTGCATCTGTGAGGGTCGAGATAATGTTCAAACACAGACTCAAAACGTATATCACAGATTTCACCGTCAAAATTGTAGAAACGCTTCTGATGGATGGATGAAAGGATGGATGGAAGGATGGATGGATGGAAGGATGGATGGATGGATGGATAGAAGGATAGAAGGATGGATGGATAGAAGGATGGATGGATAGAAGGATAGAAGGATGGAAGGATGGATAGAAGCATGGATGGATAGAAGGATAGAAGGATAGATGGATGGATAGAAGGATGGATGGAAGGATAGAAGCATGGATGGATGAATGGATGGATGGATAGAAGGATGGATGGATAGAAGGATAGAAGGATGGATGGATGGATAGAAGGATGGATGGATAGAAGGATAGAAGGATGGATGGTTGGAAGGATAGAAGGATGGATGGATGGATGGATAGAAGGATAGAAGGATGGAAGGATAGAAGGATGGATGGATAGAAGGATGGATGGATAGAAGGATGGAAGGATGGATAGAAGGATGGATGGATAGAAGGATAGAAGGATAGATGGATGGAAGGATAGATGGATGGATGGAAGGATAGAAGCATGGATGGATGGATAGGATAGATGGATGGAAGGATAGATAGGATGATGGATGGTTGGAAAGATGGATACATGGATACAATAAGACAAAGAATTAAGAGAATAAAAAAATTAAAATACACATGTACATTAAAAAAAGGAATAAAGTGAATACAAAAATAAAGGAAAGGGTCTGATCTCCAATAGAACATATGAATAAGAACTATGATAGTCCAAGTACATTAGAGGAACAAACATAGTCAGTGGATTTTGAGTTACATCAGGGCGATTAATTGTACAACGCAGTGGTATGGGGGCTTTTTCTGGGTTTTACTCTTGCTTTTAGGGACAACTGTATAGACTCAAACATTTTTAGAAACATTTCTGACATTTTCTCAACATCAATAGCTTGGATGTATTCATGACACGTGAACAATCGACTGACTGACGGCACAGAGTAGATTTCTTCTACATTTTGTTTCCCGGTCAAATAAACTAACCTTCAACAATCTTCTTTCCTCCGCAGTGAATTGAATTCCAAACTGCAAGACACTCTAGAGCAAATCGAGGTATGTGCTTCCCTGCTTCCTTCATCGCCAGTTCTACCGGATTCTGCTCTCCCGACACAATATATATTCACGCTTGACTTTATGAATGTTTTCAATTTGGACCCGCCAAATATTGACCAACGTAGAAATCTATTACTGTGAGGGGGGGAAAGTAGTTCTATCTGTTTCATCTCTACCTGCGCGCCGATAATTATGTGCTAATACATGGCTTGCAAAGTGAATTTCTCCGCACCGCTGCTTCTGCGCTTCCGCAGATTAATTAGTCCCGGTTTGGTCTGTACACAAGAACCGGGCGAGGCGGCGCCGCACAAACGCATTTGTAGCCATGCATTATTAAGTAGAGCGAAATCCTCTCAAATCATAAAGATAAACAGTTGCACAAAGGATCATTGGAATCTACGTCCTTCCCTTTAAGAGTGCCCCTCCTGTAATTATACGCGTTCACAGCGCTATCCCCCGCGACCTTCAGAAAGGTCACGGTCAATCCAGCGAGACATAAAAGCAGCGTCTAGTCCTCAAGCTCGACTAGACGCGGTCGACACGAGGAGAATGTGCGATAAGTGACATTTTCACGCGGCGTTAGAGTATTTATTACTGTTAGACCTGTAAGATCGGTGTCACGGGGGCGTTAACGGAACAGAATCCTCCTCCTGATCACAGACAACCTTTTTATCGCTCAATATTTCCGAAGCGATTAGGCTGGTTTTCTTACTCAACATTTTGAATATGGACAGATTTTATACGTGGGATTTGTGAAAACTAGTTCAGTCTAGATCACACGTCAAACTCGAGGCACGGGCCACATCAGAACCACAGAACAATTCTATCCAGCCCGTGAGAGAAAATCTAATTTCTATGATAAGTAGACCGCTAGTAGACGGTGCAAACACCACAAATACTACAAATCCCAGAATGCAAAGCGCTAGCCAGCTTTCCTCCCTCCTCTTCAGTCACTCTAATAAACTTTAGGGCCAATCCTCAGAAGTGATGCCATTGAGCCGGGGGAAGGGGAAAAAAATTCAAACGCTGAATAATAAACATCTTAATAAGCCGTCTTCCTAAATAGAACGCACGTTATAATGAACCGGCAAGGTGCGTTCACATCCTCCTTCACCGGTAGGCTGTCCGTGCACCGGGAAGTTTTCTGAGGAGCAGCTGCTCCTGGCTGCAGGAACACATTCGAGGAGAGGCACTTGACTTTTACTGTTTTATCGTGGCAGAAGAAAGAAACGGATAAACCAGCCAGGCCACTTACCGAGGATTATTTAAAGCGCCTTTTTTGTTTTTGTTATCGTACATTAAAAACGGAAAGATTTCAGATTATAGCATGAAATATATAGTTTTCCGATATTGTTGATGCCTTTGGAATAAAAAGTATCGATAACAGCTCCTTTGAAGAACTGTTTATTAGCCAAACAAATGCTAACTTTCAAGAAAAGCCTCAGAAAAAGTCAAAATGAAACTGCAGCCCCCGGCTGTGCCCGTCGGCCCGCGGGTCTGCGCGCATCTCCTGTGTCTATGCAAGACTAGAGTACATTATGAAATGACAATTGTGTTAATTGCTTGAAGATAAATGAAGTTTGGATTTTATTTGCCTGGGCGGGTCTGAATTTCCGGGGCAGGCCGACCCAAATAGAACCTTTGTATGGGAAACACTGCAAGTTCTGTTTCTCGTCCAACAGAGGAGGGGCACCAACCTCTATAATAACTGTATAATAATAAAAGTAATATTTGCGTTGTTTTTTTTTGCCTTTCATTTGGTGTATGGACTCCAAATAATCTAATATAAATATAAAAAGGCATGAGAAGACGCCCCCCCTCCATTTATGAATCTCTTTAAGCCGTACTGTTGTTCTTTTTTCTCATTCTCCTGTTTCCTCTTTGCCATCTCCCCGTTTCTTGCTCCAGGAGCAGCTGGACGTCGCTCTGTCGAAGACTTGTAAGCACTTTGATGTTTCACACTACACCAAGGTCCAGCTGGCTTACACGCTCCTGGGGAAGACACAGGTCAGTGGTTCCAGTCACCTACCGGGTTAAACACATCTGGATCCGATGATTCAATTGTTGCCCTTGCCTCTTGGGTAATTCTGTTTGGTCCTGTCTTTAACTGTATGTCCGAGGAGTGGGCTTTCAATCTGAAGTGGGTTTTTTCTCACTCCTGTGGCCTCAAGCCACCCTGTAGATTAGAGGAGCTTAAAAAGAAAAATTCCACAGAGATGCTGTTTGGAACCGCCACAGAAAAACCCGAGTGCAATTTTAATTTTCTTTTTTTTTTTTTTTTTTTCAACCGTTCTTCGTCATTATTATTCCGTCCTGCCTCGGTGAAGAGTTTCCCCTCCACTGGGTGAATGAAGGGTCTTCCCTCTGGAGCAGAGAGGACTTAAGGCAGCAGGGTGTACATGCCATCCGCCGTGATAAAGCGCCGCTTTCTGTCAATCAACAGACACACACAGGCGGGAGTCAAAAAACAGAATGCAAATGAGGGCATGCGATCCTCGGATGATACTAATGAACCTGCTGAGAGAAGATCTGCTGAGACGATGCCGCCCAAAAACACGACATGTTTCTAAAGATTTCATCTAAAGTGTTTAAGCGCCAAAGCACTTTATTTTTCTGCTACAACGTAAAAGAAGGTATTATTGGCATCATATTAAAAAGCTTTCAGGACATCATTTTTTTGACAAGATGTCCAGAACCTTTGGAATAAAAACAGCCCAACAGCATCAGAGATCCACCACCAGACTTCACAGTGGGCATGCTGTGCTTTTCACTATGGCTTCCTTTCTTGCTAGGCCACACCCATCTTAGATGTTTGTTGCCTAAAAGTTCAACTTCTGTCCCATCTGACCTCTGACCTTGTTCCAGTGAAAGTCCCAGTGGTGTTTGTCAAACTGTAGCAGCGTTAGCTTGTAGCAGTGTTAGCTTGTGTGTGGACGACAGCAGAGGCTTTTTTTCTGGCTACCCTCCCAAACAGCTGGTGTTGGTGTTGGCGCCATCTGATGGTGGTACGGGAGACTTTCTGACCCCAAAATTCAACTGACCTCTGACCTCTCTAGCTGTGATCCTTGGAGAGTCTTTATCCAGTCCATCCATCCTCCTCACAGTGTGTGGGGTCAGTTTGTAGACACCTCCTCTTCCAGGTGGATGTCTAACATCTCCAGTCTCTTTAGAATTCTTCATTATTGATCTAACTGTTCAAACGGACATTTTGAACTGCTGAAAGTTTTTCGGGGGGACAGGATAAAAGATTTTCTAGGGTTGGTAATAATTGGCACACCTGTTTTAGAGAAAATAATTTTTTTGACGTTAAGAATGTAATGTGTGTGTGTTTTTTTTTTTTACTTGAATAAACTCATATGATTTCGCAAATTCGTTGAATTAGAAATAATGGCTAGAGACAATAGAGACATTTTTGTTTTGACCCCCTTTTAAAAAAAAAAGATGGCGCCAATAATTCTGGCGCTCTTCATTAGTGACAGGCACATTGTAGCACAGGCGTCCACAGCTCTGCTAAGGACGTGGCGTCCCTTTAGCCGTTTCATCTCAGTGAGTCGTTATCACATGGCAACAGCTTAATGGAAAGCGGTGCGAGTAAAGAAGTTAGTAAAGTTCTGGATGAAAACGATGAGTTAAAAATGTGCCAATGCTTTGCAGATCTGAGAGTGATGACAGAAAATGCTGATAATTTCCTAATTTCCTGTGATATCCTGTGATTGATTGGCTTAGAAAACCTCACCAACAGTTAAGTTTCTTCATTTTGATTGATTAAAATGATGACTAGACAAAAACATGTGCTCACAATCCCGATCCGCCACACTGATCAACCTTTGCAAATATTTGAGAACTTTTATCCTCCTTTAAAATCCAGTTGCATTGGCCGCTCCTAACCAAAATCTAGCGACACTGAAATGATGCAGCAGATGTGGGAGCAGTGATGGGCAAAACCCTGCAGGTGATTAGTGTTCCAGGTATTATCCCCCCCCCTTCTTACTGCTTACTCCTACATAATGAGTTGAAAACATTCACATCTCTTTTCTCAAAAGATTTTATGTCATCAATCTGAAAGACAACAAGGAAAATTGCTGACTGTACAAAAAATAGACAAGGAAGAAGGAAGTAACAAAGCAAGTATTATAACTATAACCCCAACTCAGAGAATCTCCCCCTAATGAGTAAAACATGAACTATGATAGTAAAATAATATTAATACAAGATCTCCTTGTGTAGATTCATATGAGCCGAGTTGGACATGTGGTTGGGAAGAAATGGTAAAAAAATTTCCCTATACGGAGTGAAATATGAAGAATTACTGTAAAATATGACAAATACAAGTTAGACTTCCTTTAGGCGGTTCATATGAGGTAGATTAGAACTAAATAAGACCAGTTGTTTGTAAATAAAGCTCCCCATGGAGTAAAGAATATGATATATTCCTAATAGGAGCATCAATTTTGGACTAAATAGCACCAACGGTCGGGACGTTACGACCCGAGTATTGTGATTTTGGAGATAAAGCCAACATTAGTGGCAGAAATATGCAACTGACCTTTCACAAAATCAGTCCAGTTCTTCCTTGCACCTATGATCTATGAGGTCATAAAATCTGAAAGTTATCTATGCGATAGTTTTTGAGTAATCGTGTTAACACGAGGGATTTGCGATTGATACGATGGCGGCGGCTGGCTTTTCAAGGATATATGAAGCCGATGTTTAACCTTATCTGAGGCAAATTGTGATTGTGAGCGACCGGCGTATCTGATCCTGGCCACGAGAGCGACAGTGGAGACATCAATGCATGGGGACAAAAGTTAGCTACGGTCCGACTTGGCGTGCCTACAGTGCCGAATGGGTGACAACTTTCCGTCGTCCAGCTGAGAAGTCGAGTAAATCTGCTGATGTGAGTTCGTATGAAAGTGGGAAAAGTCTGCAGGGGTAGTTCAGACTTAGAAAAGAATGTTGTTATCTGTGAAGACAGAAGCAGGCAGGGGGATGCAGCAGTAGAAAAGTTCAAAAGTGAGGTTCGCCCTTGTGTCTGAAAAAGGCGTTCTTCACTCTCGAGCCTCCATGACGCAGTTTCCGGACCTCCAGGATGGCTTTTAATGTCGAGCGATAAAAGCATATTCATTATTATCCACATTGGCTGAAGTCCGGAATAACAATGATGTGCTCTGATCAATGTGTGAGGAGAACCAGAATCTTTTTTTGAGGGGTTAATTTATCAAGGAATGAACGACTCCATTTCAGCGCCGCTCTAGACTGACACTTTTCCGATACCCTTCACACATTAGAGCTCTCCAGTGTTTTATGACAAACGGGACAGCGTGATGAAGATAATGTGCATCAGTGTTGGACCAGCTGTACAGCGAATGTTCTCCAAACACTGATTTACCCAATGTAAATCACTTTGAGACCGGAGGCTGTCCACACAAGCGCTGAGTACAATCTGGGCCCGGCTCCCACATCCACCATAAGCCCCGAGCACTGAGTTCTCGCAGACTCCAATTATCATCACCTGTTGGCTCAGCGAAGACATGTGAGTGGAGGGGTTCCAAATGCTGGATACGGACTCAAAGAGCATCTGCGCGATCACAAATTCCGTGCAAACTTGGCCAAATGGCGTGAGGAGTTATTTTTAGAGGCAGCGGCTGGTCGGAACATAAAGTGATCGCGCACACGTTGAGGGCGACACATCTTAGATGATGCTACTTGTCAGAGGAGGTATGACCAGGATAATGTAAAAACAAAGCTTATGATTCTCCCTCCAAGCCTTGACGGTTTATACCAGAAGGGCGGAGAAGGGCGGCGGGAAAGAAAAACAACGTTTTACACCAATGTGGGTGTCTTGGCCGTGAAGGTGGGGAGAAGGAATGTAAGTCAAAGCACGGCCAAAAAACGTAAAATAAAATAATATCTGAGCCAAGAGAGCCACTTGATCATCACCGGTTATGAAAGACAGAGGCGGTGGGATTATGGACCAATGCTTTTCACAACAAATGTGGGGGTTGAAACACAGAGAGACTCTAGTCATAAAATACATTCTACACTGCCCTCAAGAATTACTGCCACCCTTTCAGAGTGAGAGGCAAAATGTCTTTATTGTCGATATCCACGATGTATCAGATTATCCACACAAATTTAACCTTTTAATTTCTGGAAGGAAATTTAGAGCTAGAAAAAGCACTAAGAGAGCGCAAACCTCCGCCGCGGGCCACAACCTTCTCCGTTTCTTCCTGTGAGTTTTTACCAGCCTTTAAATCTACCGACAACGCAGACAAACTCTCTTAAATACCCTGTATCCGCTCGTCTCCAGCGCTTTCCACTTCAGTGTCTCTGTTCAGCCCACTGAGCCCCGAGCCCCAATCCCCAAAGAACCATCAAATGAACCAAGGCAGCAATAACGGACACAGTTAAAAGGGGGACCGCCTCGCCACAATGTGACATCACAACTCAGAACGTTTTGTTATTTTTATTTTTTGTCATTTTATTTAATCTTAAATGCTGGGAAACATGTAACATCACCAAAAATGTAATCTTCTGGCGGATATTCCTTTTTTATTGGGATGTGCTGCAGAGGAGAGTCCACCAGTGTGGACCTCAGAACCTGAAGGAGGTGGAGAGGTTCTGTGTGGAGGAATGGTCTCAGATCTTCTCCATGTGTCCTCAGACCTCCTCACAGACGACAGAAGGAGACTCAGGCTGTTATTGTGGGAAAAGGGGGCGGAGCTAAATATTAGTTGTGGAGGGCCAATGATTGGTGTGGAAGCGGAGATCGTTATCTAATTAACAAGTTAATTATCGCAACCGTTTTCTCGCGCTGACGAGAAAAAGAAAAGAACAAACAGGCCTTTTACAGTTTTGCTCTGAATGTTTGCCAGCGATCAGGAGTTTCACAGCTGGATTAACGAATTTATGACGGCAATCACCCGCCGTTACTCGGATTTCGTTACGCTTCGCTTAACTTCTCAATTGTGCGGTCATGTGACTCAGATTAAAAGCTTAATCAGCTTCAATGATTGAATACATAAATGACACTTTCAAACAGTCGCTTGTTATCTCGTGACAACGAGGTAATTCTCCCGTTATCACAAGATAACGGGCCAAAAATAATGATTTTTTTTCATCTCATTTTAATGATTTTTACTTCTATTTTATTTAAAAAGGTTCCAATAATTCTGGAGGGTACTGTTTGCGTCTGCCGGTGCGTTTTTCTTTAGTTCCCTACCTTTATTTCTTAATCGCTATAACATTCCACAGCAAGCTGAACAGTTTTCACCGGTTTGAATGATGGAAACCGCCGAGAAAAACGGCCCATTTTCTTCAGGCCATGGACGCTGACTTTCACCGGGTGGACAGCTGTCCTCAGTTTCCCCCATATCCATTTTGTGTAGCTAATAAAATTGGCCTTATTTAAACCAAAGAACATGGCATCAAATCTGCGGCCCCGGTGCATCGAGGATATATTCAACTAACTACTCCACAAAGTGGTTGTATTTAGTTCCTAATTATTCACAGGTGAGTCATTCCATTGTCTGGAGCCAGAAATGTGTTTTTATTCCCGGTTAATTCATTAGCTGAAATGGTTTTGTGGCCGTTCACATATTTATGTATCATCAAATCTAAAAGTCTAATCTAGTCTTTCAATAGTGGGGAAAACTCTGCGGAGTTCACATCAACCAGGTTTTTGTTGCTAAATAGTAAAATGATATCCCCCAAAAGTTTGGGATATTAACCCACTCTCGATCCAGACGTTTTTGCAAATTACAGGCCCAATTCCAAACTCCCATTCCTCTCCAAAGTGCTGGAAAAAGGAGTTGCTGCCCACCTCCAGGACCACCTGAAATACAACAACCTCTTTGAAACCTTTCTTGGCAGCAGATGCTGGTTCACCTTCCCTCCTGAGTGTCCTTGATTTCTCTGCTGCCTTCCTCACTGTTGACAATGGAATACTCCTACACCGCCTACATCACTGCCACCGCCCTGAACTGGTTTCAATCCTACTTCACCGACAGAACAGAATACATTTCCCCTGTGGGGTCCCCCAGGGATCAGTCCTTGGCCCCATTCTGTTCATACTATACATGCTCCCCCTTGGCCGTGTCATCAGTCCATATGGACTCTCATCGCATTGTTATGCTGATGACACACAACTCTACATAAAAACTGACACATGTTCCTCCGCAGCCTCTCCATCCTCATCGTCATCATCATCTCCCCTGTCAACTCTCCGCGCTTGTCTGGAGGAGATAAAGGTGTGGATGAAGAACAACTTTCTCCAGTTGAACAACTCCAAAACCAAAGCTATTTTAATTGGCACCCCTCATCAGACCCAGTCTTCCTCCAGAACCAGTATTACCTTCTCTGGTCAGGACATTCCCCTCTCTTCATCAGTCACCAACCTCGGTGTAAGATTTGACCCTCAACTCACTTTTGAATCCCACATCAAACACATCTGCAAGTTGTCCTTTCACCATCTCAGAAATATTTCCAAACTCCGTTCTTTACTCACCTTGAGTGATGCTGAAAAGCTGGTCCACGCGTTCGTCTCCTCACGACTGGATTACTGTAACGACCTTCATCACTTCTCATCGGGATCCCTGATAAAAGTCTTCAAACACTTCAGTATGTTCAAAACAGTGCTGCAAGGATCCTGATGAGAGTTCGTAAACACGAACACATCACCCCTGTTCTTCATTCCCTTCATTGGCTTCCCATCTCCACCAGGATTTATTATAAGATCTCTCTCCTCACTCACCAGTGTATCCATGGTAACGCACCCCCCTACCTGAAAGAACTACTCAACCCACTGACCTCGACACGATCCCTCAGTTCTACCCACTCATACCACCTCCACAGACGACGGATACTTTTAAAAAAGGACTTAAAACTTTCCTTTTTAACAGAACCTATAACTTTTAATTAACATTGTTGCTTTTTGGTCAGGTTTTTATATACTTATTATTATATTTTTTATTGATGCTTTTATCTGATTTTACCTCGTAGCACTTTGAGATTTGATCCAAATTTAAAGTGCGCTAGAAAATAAATGTATTATTATTATTATTATAATTATTATTATCAACATCGCCGTGAACACGTTCGACCCAGATCTGCCCTTTGAGTTGTTACAATACCTAAAAAGAACTGGATTGATTCTGGGAAAGGTCATTCGTATATTTCTGACACTAGTGGAAGCTTCTCTCCAAAAGTTTTTTTTAGCCCACAATTTCTCAACCGTTGGTGCGATATTGTCCCACTCTGGTGAATATGAATTGACGTAAGGAGATTTATTTTCTATACGTCCTGTTTTACTTTTATATTTCATATTTTACTCGCTAGGGGGAGCTTTTTACACAAAACTGTTTTTCGACATAACGTTGGGTCGATTTTGTCCATATTTGGTGCAGATGAATCAACTCATATGATCTTTTTTGTAAATATCATATTTTAATATAGTAGTTCATATTTTACTCACTAGGGGGAGCTGTATTTTTTTTCCGAAGAACGCTGTTTTCCGGACAGAGCTCAGAATTTGTCGATAATTTTCCATTATTCTATACCAACATATACCTTAGTGCGAGGAAGAAGTGGATTGATTGTGGAGAACGTGGGCTATATCTCTCTGACACTAGGCGGAGCTTTAGCTCCAAAAGTTTTTAATTCATAATAGCTCAACCATTACTCCGAATTAATCCAAATTTGGAGCAAATGAATCGACTTCTGGTCATTTAATTTGTAGAGTTTTACTTGGCAAAACCATTTAAAAAAAGAAAACAAAATTTGTCGGACATAACTTTTTAACTATCGACCCGATTTAGTTTAAAAATGGTGGATATGAATCGACTTGTGGAGATCCGTCATCTACATATCATCATCGTTTTACTGTCATAGTTCATATTAAACTCACTTTGTGGTATTGTTTTTTAACAAAACAATACTTTTTTAATAAAAACCTTTGCACACATCTCATTCGAAGACTTCAATCACAGTGATTGCTCGTACAACGCAGAGGTTTGGGGACTTTTCGGAAATTGTTGTTGGTGATTTGAGGTCTAGTTACTTTCTGCCTCGCCAATATCGGTGCCGAAAACGCATCTGACCTCACCTCACTGTGAGATAAACTCTCCGATGGACGCACCGATGGGTGCAAGTAAAGTTGTAGTGTGTTCTGGAGAAGCAGAAAACAGAGCCCGGTATCTCTGTCCATTCATACAAAGTTGGGACCGGGTCTCAACTGTCTTCCATCAAGTATCCTGATTTTCGGTTTCCCAGCTTCGGTTTGTCTCTTTCTCCGATCCTCACTGGCGGACGTCGCCAACATCCCGACATGATAGTTTCATAACGTTTTGTCTTGCTCTCTCCGCAGACCGCGATGGACCAGCTACACATGCACTTCACCCAGGCCATCCACAACACGGTGTTCCAAGTGGTGCTGGGATACGTGGAGCTCTGCGCCGGCAACGCCGACACCAAGTTCCAGAAGATGCAGTACAAGGACCTTTGCACAGTAAGGAGACGAGCGACGTGTGTCGCCGGTCAATTCATTCCACCGCCGTCTGTTCCGTCAGTCTGACTGACTGGGATTGAATGTCTTTTACGGCCGGGAGAGATTCCGTCCTCTTTATTATTTGCTCATAGGAAGATGAACCGCCTCTTTAGTCTGTTCAGTGAAACTATGAATAAATCTTCTCATGTCGAGAGGACGGCGGCTGACTGCTGGGCCCACACTCAAACACTTCATTACTCACATTCCTCCTCTGGCGGTCTCATCGCCATCTAGCCGAGCGTAAATACCACTTTTCACTGACGGTGTGTTTGACAAATTCTTCATAATAGAGTGAAATGAAGTAGGAGAGGGCAGCGTGGAGAAAAGAAAGCATTGGTTAGCCTGCCGCTGTGAGATCATTCATCTTGATCAGAGTACCAAACCGACCCACTGCAGCGCATGTGAGCGGGCTTTTCCACATCCTCCAACCTGCTCCCATCCCGTCCTTCTCTTTCCTCCTCCGATGAAGATTAATCACATTTACATGGTCAGCAATCCTTTGCATGGCCAATCTATAGTGAGCGTAATGGAAGCCCCTCCCCAGGGTTGTGTGTTAGACTCTGACCCGCGGTGCGGAGAGGGATGTAAAGTTATGGTACCGGTGATACCGGCCTGACGAGAGGGGAAACTATATTCCTTTATAGTCTCTCCTGATTTGCCGGCTTTTATATTTATATATTTTTAATCTCTCTTGCTCGGCAATTCTCTACCTTGAACTTTGTGGCTTTGTCCTTCCTCTCCTCTCACCTGTCCAGTAAATGACCTGGATTGAGCATGAGTTTATATCCAGAGGGTTCTGGCTGGTTCTGAAGAGGTTTTAATAATTAATAAGGAAGTAAATGATGGGGAAACCATTCACCCTGTCACTTTTAAACCATCCATCCATTTACTTCCCCTTGTTCGGGATTGGGGTTGCGTTGGCAGCTGGTCAAGATGGACTTGCGGACGTCCCTCTCCCCAGCAACACCTGGGGGATCTAAAGGTGTTCCCAGGGAGATATATATTCCCTAAAGAGTGTTCTGGGTCTACCGTGGGGTCTCCTCCCGGATGGCGGTGTCTGAAAAACCTGGAAAGGGAGGCGTCCTTGAGGATCCTGATCAGATTTGAGCCACCTCAACTGACTCCTTTCAAAAGGAAGGAACAGCTGCTCCACTCCGTTCTCTGTCCAGATATCTGAGCCCCGTACCCGATCTCTAAGGCTGAGCCCAGCCCCCCTACAAAAGAAGCTCATTACAGCTGCTGGTACCCTCGACCTCATTCTTGTGGTAAATTGAGAGCTTTGCCTTACGACTCAGCTCTTTCTTCACCACAACAGACCGATACAGCAGATACAACTCAGCCCAGACCGTCTGGGGACAGTCCACTGACTCCCGACGGTGAACCATGACCTAGGATCTGGAGGTTCTGACTCTCATACCGACAGCTTCACACTCAGCTGCAAACCGATCCAGTGCTGATGGACGTCAGGGACTGATGAAGCCAAAAGAACCACATCGGCTGCAAACAGCAGAGATTCCAAACTCCCACAACCGGACCCTCCACTGCACCCTGTGATCCTTACAGTGAATAAAAAGAACAGAATCGGGGACGAGGGAAAACCTTGTCTTTAAAAAGAGTTTGAAATTTTTTTTTGTGCCACCATTAAAAGATGTCAAAGACAGAATGAAACGCTTGTGGAAGGATCTCAGAAATGTTCCCCTCATTTTCCCAGCATTCAACAGCCAAGAGACTCTTGTAGCGAGGGTCGGTATCACCGGGAACGCACGATGGACAGAATTCCTCGTCGGAACCAGACTGTGGGACTCGATGAAGTGATGCTAATTAAATGTCATGTTTTGTTTTTGTTTTTTTGGGGGGGGGTTCACGTCTGTAGAGGAGTTTCTCTCTGGCTCTGTTCTTGTACAGAAGTGACAGACATCCTAATGCTTACTTCTGCCTGATAGATGCCCCCTCAGCACATTGTGCTGCTTGGGTGATCCCAGAAGAACACACACACACACACACACACACACACACACAAATACAGTAGACCACACAGTTCCACCAACGTGAGATTGATTGGACGTGTCATTACTTTTTCACACGTGTGATGATTAATGGGGTGGCACAGATTCACCCTGATGCACACACAAATGAAGAGATATGTTAAAACCCACCGAGTTCATTTTTTCTGCCTGTCAGCTGAGACCTTTAAGGGGAGATCAAGTGTTTCGCTCACTTTCGGCCCTTTCGATAAATGATTTTGTTTCAGGCACCCATGTACCTGCCTTCAAAATGTCAAAAAGCGCGTCTGCGGGTTTGGGTGACGGCCATTTTTTCTTTCTGCTGGGTTTGTTGATTTATCCTTTCGGTTTTTTTTACACACCAGGGATGTATTTCGATCTCAGCTGTTCGCTCACACAGAGGCCGATGTCAGTCAACTTCTTTTAAAAAAAGAAAACAGTTATTTTGAAACACTTAAATTCACGTTTGCCGGTAAAGCGCCCGTCTGATAATTTATCCCATCCGACTTCAAACAGGCCTACATAATTATTATATGATACAATGTTGTCTTAGAGGGAAGGGTCTCAAACAGATCGTGTCCGGGGTTGGAAGGCGTCGGCTAAAGTGTTTCTCACCCGCCGAGGCGTACAAGTCCCGGAGAAACGGCAGATTGCAGCTGATCGGATCCTCAGCTAATGGGATGAGACGCCGCAGACCCTCCTTGTCTCTGACAGCAGAGAACCTGATGGTGATGGAGGATGGAGGCGTAGAAGTGCACCATCATTGATTTTGTGAGGTTGTTCTTCAGTTGTCTGAGGAAGTAAGACCTCTGCTGATGTTCAGCTCCAATCTGAGGTTCCCAGGAAGCCAAAGGAATCCATGATGACGAAGGGGGAGCCCCAGAGGGTGAAGGGTGTGGGCGGTTCTGTGAGGGTTCGTCCACAACCATCTCTACGGTCGTCACCGCGTTCAGGTCCAGGTTATTCTGGTTACACCAGTCATCTGTAGGCGGAGTCATCCCCATCAGAGATGAACGCGATGATGGGGGCGTCATCCGTGAACGTCAGGAGTTTGTCCTGCTCCTCTATTTGTTAAACCCTGAAACGAGCATCGCTCCCGTTCTGGAACCACCGCCGGTCAAAAGGAGAAAAAACCCATTTCAAGGTGTCAAATAAATGTGTGGATTGGATTGTGTGGTGCACACACACACACAAACACACACACACACACTGAACTGAGGTGTTTTTGATGAGGTGTGCGCCCAGACTCGCTCGCCGACTTCTTTCCAAGATCTGTGTGAAATATCTGAATGCGTACGCCATCAATTCTGGTTCCAATGAACAGAAGGGCTGAATGACATAAAAGCAGCAAAGCAATCCTCCCTTCTCTTTCATCAAATATCACTGACTTGTTCTCCAGCAAGGCATCAAACCCTCCCACTCCCACGCTCCACAAGAGCTGAGTGAACGCAGCTAGTGTGATCACGCTGCATCGACGGGAAACTCGTAGCTCCTGATCAATAAAAGGTAAAGAAAAGTTTCAGAGGTATCTCTCACCGCCTCGTTATGCACCTTTAATGCCAAGGCGGGAAAACGGAAACGCGCTGAAAGGTCAGCGGCGACTGTGAGAGGGTCGTATTAATTATACATAAACATCTCATCATCATCATTACGGACCGGCTTCCGTCTTCAGCATCTCCTTGAAGTGTCTGACTGAACATCTGGAGGAAAATGAAAATCCGCTCCCCGTTTTCAGCTCTCATCAGAGAAGAGTAGCAGCAACGGCTAAACCGGCCCACAACCGCCGTGAACGCCGGCGCCGCTAATTTATCCAACCGGTGTTTATCAAAGTCATGAAAGTTAGAAGTTCCTTCAGCAAAAAAGAGAATAACAGAAATGCTGCTAGCAACTGCAGGACGCTCATGGGTTTGAAGCTTTTTCTTCGGAGGTGATAAGTGAAGCTAGCTGCTCCATTGATGACAGAGAAAATCCCCCCCGACATTATCAACCAACTCCCCACTCGCTCAAACTATTGTTCAGTCTTTCATTATTCTGCCCAGATTGATCTCTTTGTGCGCTTGTGTATGTAAAGGTTTCACCGAGTGGATTCAGACCCTCTTTGGATGTTGACGACTGCTGATCCGGGGCCCAATGTTAAGTCAACCGTTTGTCGCGCGTAATTATTTTTTTTATGAAATGAAACTGATTTCCCATCAAAGATAAGTTCCCCCTCCGCTCTCATGGATGGATATCGGTCCCCGCGCATTTTGGTTTGTAATAGGCTTCTGCAGGGGTGATTAGTATCTAAAGACATCAAAAGACGCTTCTGTGCCCAAATGAAACCTTTTGTTGGATTATTGATTTAAAAGAGAGAAAAAAACTTTCATGTTTCCCTGGGCAGAAAAAAAAAATCCACCCGAATGTGAAATAACCCTCGTTGAAGGGGGAAAGTTTCTGTGTTGATGCCTGCTAAGTAGCTAAAAACCTGAGGAACACGTAACATCTTCAGAGGGAACACGTTACATCTTCAGAGGGAACACGTAACAACTTCAGAGGGAACACGTAACAACTTCAGAGGGAACATGTAACAACTTCAGAGGGAACACGTAACAACTTCAGAGGGAACACGTAACAACTTCAGAGGGAACACGTAACAGCTTCAGAGGGAACACGTAACAACTTCAGAGGGAACACGTAACAGCTTCAGAGGGAACACGTAACAGCTTCAGAGGGAACACATCCTCACCCATAGAACCGTTTCTAAAAACCTGAGGAACACGTAACATCTTCAGAGGGAACACGTAACTTCATCAGAGGGAACACGTAACATCTTCAGAGGGAACACGTAACATCTTCAGAGGGAACACGTAACATCATCAGAGGGAACACTTAACATCTTCAGAGGGAACACGTAACATCTTCAGAGGGAACACGTAACAACTTCAGAGGGAACACGTAACAACTTCAGAGGGAACATGTAACAACTTCAGAGGGAACATGTAACAACTTCAGAGGGAACACGTAACAACTTCAGAGGGAACACGTAACAACTTCAGAGGGAACACGTAACAGCTTCAGAGGGAACACGTAACAACTTCAGAGGGAACACGTAACAACTTCAGAGGGAACACGTAACAGCTTCAGAGGGAACACGTAACAGCTTCAGAGGGAACACATCCTCACCCATAGAACTGTTTCTAAAAACCTGAGGAACACGTAACATCTTCAGAGGGAACACGTAACTTCATCAGAGGGAACACATAACATCTTCAGAGGGAACACGTAACATCTTCAGAGGGAACACGTAACATCATCAGAGGGAACACTTAACATCTTCAGAGGGAACACGTAACATCTTCAGAGGGAACACGTAACATCTTCAGAGGGAACACGTAACAACTTCAGAGGGAACACATCCTCACCCATAGAACCCTTTCTAAAAACCTGAGGAACACGTAACATCATCAGAGGGAACACGTAACATCATCAGAGGGAACACGTAACATCATCAGAGGGAACACGTAACATCATCAGAGGGAACACGTAACATCTTCAGAGGGAACACGTAACATCTTCAGAGGGAACACGTAACATCTTCAGAGGGAACATGTAACATCTTCAGAGGGAACACGTAACAACTTCAGAGGGAACACATCCTCACCCATAGAACCCTTTCTAAAAACCTGAGGAACACATAACATCATCAGAGGGAACACGTAACATCATCAGAGGGAACACGTAACATCATCAGAGGGAACACGTAACATCTTCAGAGGGAACACGTAACATCTTCAGAGGGAACACGGAACATCTTCAGAGGGAACACGTAACATCTTCAGAGGGAACATGTAACAACTTCAGAGGGAACACGTAACAACTTCAGAGGGAACACGTAACAACTTCAGAGGGAACACGTAACAGCTTCAGAGGGAACACGTAACAACTTCAGAGGGAACACGTAACAACTTCAGAGGGAACACGTAACAGCTTCAGAGGGAACACGTAACAGCTTCAGAGGGAACACATCCTCACCCATAGAACCGTTTCTAAAAACCTGAGGAACACGTAACATCTTCAGAGGGAACACGTAACTTCATCAGAGGGAACACGTAACATCTTCAGAGGGAACACGTAACATCTTCAGAGGGAACACGTAACATCATCAGAGGGAACACTTAACATCTTCAGAGGGAACACGTAACAACTTCAGAGGGAACACGTAACAACTTCAGAGGGAACATTTAACAACTTCAGAGGGAACACGTAACAACTTCAGAGGGAACACGTAACAACTTCAGAGGGAACACGTAACAGCTTCAGAGGGAACACGTAACAACTTCAGAGGGAACATGTAACAACTTCAGAGGGAACACGTAACAGCTTCAGAGGGAACACGTAACAGCTTCAGAGGGAACACATCCTCACCCATAGAACCGTTTCTAAAAACCTGAGGAACACGTAACATCTTCAGAGGGAACACGTAACTTCATCAGAGGGAACACGTAACATCTTCAGAGGGAACACGTAACATCTTCAGAGGGAACACGTAACATCATCAGAGGGAACACTTAACATCTTCAGAGGGAACACGTAACATCTTCAGAGGGAACACGTAACATCTTCAGAGGGAACACGTAACAACTTCAGAGGGAACACATCCTCACCCATAGAACCCTTTCTAAAAACCTGAGGAACACGTAACATCATCAGAGGGAACACGTAACATCATCAGAGGGAACACGTAACATCATCAGAGGGAACACGTAACATCTTCAGAGGGAACACGTAACATCTTCAGAGGGAACACGTAACATCTTCAGAGGGAACATGTAACATCTTCAGAGGGAACACGTAACAACTTCAGAGGGAACACATCCTCACCCATAGAACCCTTTCTAAAAACCTGAGGAACACGTAACATCATCAGAGGGAACACGTAACATCATCAGAGGGAACACGTAACATCATCAGAGGGAACACGTAACATCTTCAGAGGGAACACGTAACATCTTCAGAGGGAACACGTAACATCTTCAGAGGGAACACGTAACATCTTCAGAGGGAACACGTAACATCTTCAGAGGGAACACGTAACCCATCCTCACCCATAGAACCGTTCAGCGCCGCCATGTTTCTTTAGTTTCTTTGCACAGACAAACCTAACATCTGGTTCGAGAGAGGGTCCTTCACATTTTAGGCTTGTGGTCTGGGGAGAGGGGCCGGGACCCCGCCTCCAATAACTCCATTACTAAAAGAAAATCATTTTTTTATTTATATTGGGACAACTTTACACCGCGGACAAAACCCAACTCTTTGAAACACAAATGCAAAACCCTGCAAATCCGTCCTGTAGGTTTTACTTTTTGTTGTTCACAAACAAACAAACAAATAAAACCATGTTTTCACATAACCTCCTTGGGGGAGGTAAAGCAGAGGTGGTACTTTTGATTGTGATTAATAATGATTAATAACAATGATTACTAGTGATTAATAATGAGAATGAATATATTATTATTGTTTTATAATTATTAATAATGATTAATAACAATAATGATTCATAGTGATTAATAATGTTAATGAATATATTATTATTGTTTTATAATGATTATGAATCATTATTAACAATAACAATGATCAATCGTGGTTAATAATGTTAATGAATATATATTTTTATTAATAATGATTAATAACCATGATTCATATTGATTCATAATGTAATTGAATATATTATTGATTATTATTAATAATCATAATGATTAATAGCAATGACAATGATAAATAGTTTAGTTATTACTATTATTATTACTAATAATATTTGAATTGTATTACTATTAGATAGAAACTTTATAGTGATCACATGAATCATAATTGTTTGATTACAGTAAAGTCGTGCCGTGTTCCGGTAAATCCCTCGCACCCTTCGCTAAAAGCACCTTACTAAAGATATTTTATGGGTTGGCTGTTTCTTCTCGGCGCCGTGAACATTCTGCTGCATTCATGGTTCTGCAGAGGTTTAATGTTTGGTTATTAATATGTTAATTTTGAGATGAGTCGGCAACATTCAGCGCTTGCTGTCCTTTGAGGCGAGCAGCTTAAGTTGAAACACGTTTTTTGAGCGAGGATCATTAGTGAGGACAGAACGGACCGCATATTCATCGGAGGTTTCGCACGACGTTGTCGTACGGATCTTACCAGTATTTGTTCTGAATGTCTTGAGTGCGATCAGCATCGCCTCACCTTCAATATTCTGTCCTTTGATGCAACGCAGACCATCGATAACCTCTTTAGTTGTTTCCCATCTACCAAACCTGAGTCTGAGTCTGAGAGCGGGAGGACTCAGACTCAGACTCCACTCTAGTTCTAGATACTTACTTGTTGTGATGGCCGTTTTTACACGGAACTATCTAAGTGGGATACTCGCCTAGCGTGTTTTTTGACGAGAGATACGTCACACAGAAGTGTCAGCTGGGTCTTTGCTCAAGTTAGTTTCGGTTCCATTGCGATAATCGTCTTCTTTCTCAGCGGGAGTCTCGCGCCGTTGAATGAAAAATGTTTCTCTGAGCGACATCGGGGCTCGACATCCACTCACTCGCCACAGTTGTTTAATCAAAGAGAGGCCCGGGTTCTTTCTCCAGCACTCTTTAAATATTGCAGTGACTCATCTGTTTTTCAACGTGTTTGTGCCGAAGGTCCTTGAACAGCACTCAGGATGATTTCAGACTGCCCATTTGAACTCAACACGCCACTTATTTACTGGCTCTTTGACTCAGAAAGAGCCGGAACACATGCCTGTAGTTGTGTCAGATAAACACAACGCTTTGGGTCAGACGTTGTTAGATTCTTGTTTTTTTGTCGTAAGATATTTATAACCCCAAAATCTCCCATGTTCGGGATTCGTCATTGCCGCACAAATCCTTCTTGTTAACGCGATAACTCAAAAATGACTGCATGGACAATATTCAAAATAAATACCCACTTAAACTTTAGAATGAGGAAGAACTGGATTGATTTTGTGAACGTCTGTTGCATATTTCCGACAATAGGGCGAGCTTTCTATCCAGAAGTTTTCAGGTCATATTTTCTTAACCTTACTTCTGATTTAGTCTGAATTTGTTACATATGAATGAACTCAACGGGATCTACTTTTAAATATCGTATTTTACTCTAATAGTTCGTATTTTACTCACAAGGGGGAGTTCTTTTCATGAAAAATCCCTTTTTTTGGGGCATAACTTCCAAACCATTGTTACGATTTAGTCCAAATTGAGCTCATAGGAACCACATCCAGGAAATTTAACTTACATTTAACATATTTTACAGTAATTCCTGGGATTGGGGCCTTTAGTGAAGACCCTTGCTGCAGGTTGGGGATGTGAGTGTAGCCATTGTTTGATGGAGTTGCAGTCGGTCCATTGATGAAGTTTTATTGTCAAATATTGAGGGAAGTCAAAAATCTATTGGACTGTAAAGTGGCGTGCTAAAGGTCCAGTTTGTAAAACTTTGCAGAGGGGAGACGATTGGAACTCTCTCTCCAACAGACCGGACAGGAAGCTGTCAGACCTCCATCTCGGGTAAGGGGTTAGATCCGATTGGGGATGGGGCGCTCGGAAGCTCACAGTCAACGCCGCCTTCCTCCGGGCTGCTGGAGGATTCTACATCCAAACGCTTCATGAGCCCCCATGTCTGCTGAGCTACGCCGCGCCGATCTTTAGATTCTCCTTAAATAACCTAATATTATCATATCCTGACCGACAGCGTTACAAACTACGAACTAACAGAGTTTCCATGTAATGTAAGACATAAGTCACTTCAGGACTCGGGCGTATTAATTCGGCTCCACAGCGACGTATTACTTTCTGGCGCAGAGACGGCCATCACTCAGAAACCTGCTGAATACTCAGCCGCTCGTCAAACAGCAGCTCCAACCTTCAGTTGATCAAACTCTCTTAAATAAGAGAATTTCTGAGCACGGACTTAACACTGGCGCCGTCGCCAACACCGCCTACACTACATCACTGTCCTTTCATTCCCCCCCCCCCTCCGGTGCTTTTCCACATGGCTGCCAGAGATGAAAACTTTGGATGCAAAACGTGGATTTCTGTCCGTCGACACATCAATCAATGCTAGCTTCTAATGACTGACGCTAATATGAAGGACATGAATAAGAAATGTAGCGAAGCCAGGATGAAAGATTTTATTATTCCATAGGTCCAGTCAGATCTGACGATTGGAGTTCTGGTGGAACGTTTTCAATGATAAGTTCATTTGTGCTGCCCTGCCTAAAAAAAAAGGGAAAGAAATCCACTTTTAAAGGTGCACAGTGTCACCTGATGAATCAGAATAAGTAGATGTAGCACCTGCTAAAACAAAGTTAGCAACTAAGCTATAAATTGATTATCCGATCAAAAATCTTATCGCCTCAAGATGGACTTTAAAACCCTACGAAAAATAATGTTTCCTCTTTTTTCACTTTAATGTAATCGCCACCATAGATGAGTGATCTTGTGTTTTTACTTGCTGTCCTTAAACTGAGATGTCCTCACATACTGTGGTGTCATACAGGATTAGTAACACCTTAATGAACTCCTTTGATCAGTCCTGGCGTTATCTAGTGCCGACATAGAATGAAAAGTATTTCCTTTCACACAGAAATCAAATGTTTTCCAAGTAGGCGTCTCTGAAGGATGCTGATGGAGTCATTCATCTTAAATGTTTTCCACACCGTGAGTTTCATGCCCCTGAAAACATTCATTTTGTCTTTCCGAGAAAGAAAAAACAAGCAGGTAAGAATCCGACGGATGAAAGGTAATTCGTGAGCTACCCAAAAAAGAGAATCTCATTTCGTTGCGTCTCTGTTTTTCAGCATATCACCTTGGACAGCTACATTCCCTGTCTGTCAGACCTCTGCAAGGCATTGTGGGAGGTGATGCTGAGCTACCATCGCACCATGGAGTGGCACGAGGAGCACGACCAACAGGAGGCCTCCCCCACTCCAGGTAATAGACTGTACCCGTTTCACTGTGTGGCACCAGCGGTTCACGGTTCAAAGGTAGAAGCTACTAACCACGAGGAAACCACGTTTGATCTGATTTGTGTTTCGGCATCGCTGACGTCTCGGCGTCCCCTCTTAAAGGTACAGTCTGTGAAATGTAGAGGATTCCAAATAATATCCAGCTCTCCGTTTTTTTTTGTTCACACAATATCAGTTGACAATGAAACCAGGCCTACGTTTTTGGGGGGTTTCCCCAAAAAGCCCCCAATCCCCTGCATTGTACCAGCAATCCCCGTGATTGAACTCATCAAATTAAACGTGACTCGTCAATAACCTCAAACAGTCCATAGTGACTGGACCTCACTATTTCTATGCAGTCAGCAGTCTGCTCTAGGATCAGATCCCAAAGTGACTCAGTGATGAAGATAAATCCTCGTGTCGATTCATGGGAGATAGATGTTGACACCGTTGGACTGATAGTTGAGAAGTTAGGAGAAACTCTGTTCTTTTGCATAGAAGTTAAAATAATGGATAAAATATAAGACATGAAAATCAGATCTCCTTGAGGCGGAAGTGATTTTCTGAAAAACAGTGTTTCTCGTTAAAAAGCTGCTTCTAGTGAGCAACGTGTGAACTATTAGGGTGAATTATGACTTCATCGGACGAATGCCCCCCCGCTAGTGGCGTAAATATGCGTCTGACGTTTCCTAAAATGAATCCAGTTCCTCCTCGCACTGAGGTGTAAGGGCTTATATCATTTGAAATGATCCACGGAAGAGTTTGTCGTTGAGGCGGCAGCGTTGACGACAATTCCATCACATCCCCAATGTTTCGGGGATTAAATTACAGATTCTGGGACAAAAATAAACGAGCGCCTCTCACGCGATCCGGATTCCTACGCCGACACCCTCTGTAACCGGCTAACGGTTCCGGTGCCTCGGAATCTTCGTTTTGCTCCAGTTTATCACCTCTAAAATCCATCTCGGCTTTCTCTGTCTAGTTTCTCATTTCGCCGCACTCATAAAACACGGAATCCCGTTCGTAGACGTCCAGAGCTCCAAACATGAGCCGCAGATTGAATTAAGACTCAAATGAGACCGAGGTGAGCTTTTCTCCTCCCCCGCTCTCAGGCGAGCCACTCTGATTCCTACATCCTGTAGGTTTTACCGGGTTTATAGCTGGCAGAGAGAAGAGATTGAATCTCGCGTACGAAGAGATAAGAACCCGTGTGCCGGCGCAGCGAACCAAAACACGCTGAAGTGGTTCTGCCACTCCTGGTTCTGTATTTACTAGGTTCCCTCGCAGCGCCGAGGTCACTGTGTGCATATTGGAATAATCAATGTGATTATTGATAAAGCCCCCTCCTCTCTGCTAATCCTCCAGCAGCACAGTCCTTTTTTTCTTTTGTGTTCATTTTTGCAGCTTTATCAGATTTCAATTATTTTTGACAGACTCTCCTAATTGCATGAATGTAAATCTCTGGCCGTCGAATCTACATTATGAGATTAATGTGACCCCCTCAGATGGTTTCAAGGATATATATATATATACCCATGTGATGAGCCATGAATGATGCATGTTTTTCTTATGGAAATCTGTCGTACTTGACTTTGAGCGGGTTCTGGGTCCGCCCCGAAAACCAGCGGGGCTTTGGAGTCCGCCTCCACCGAGGAGATTATACCTTCGTGAAAGAGCCCATTCAATTTTTGCTGCAGATCTGAATCATGGGGCTTTAGATCCGATAATCATTTTTTCCCTTTCGTAGGATGAGTGTGATACAGTTTTGGGTCGGGGGGGCCGTCGGAACCGAGAAGCCGTGAATCGGAGAAATGAAATGTTATTTTCCTGATTGTTATAAACATGAAGGAAGGTGCCACACTGTCGGCTTCTGTTTAAATGAATAGGAAGATACAAACACATCTGCAACTATTTGAAAGCGGAGGAGAGCGATTACCCTGGTGAACGGAACCTTCGGTCCGACGTCAGACCAAGGGTTCTGTTATTGGTTGGTTACCTACAGGCTGATATGCAGAAATGTACTTTAATGAGGTTCTGTTGTACACTTCTAGTTATCATAGTCCGGTAACAACCTACACAAGGGACTTCCCTCTCCAGAACCAGTGTCTGGTTTGTCCATCCAGTCGGCTTCCATATGAAGGTGTTGACCCGCTCCTATGGCTAAGGCCTTTTTTCCAAGCTGCCATTAAAATAAATCAATAGTCAAGTCAATTTCAATATTTGACACTCTTTAGACCTTAGTGCTGGGAAGAACTGGATTTTGGGAAAGTAGGTGACGTATTTCCACCAGTAGGGGGAGTTTATCTTTCGGCCCATAATTTCTCCGACGTTGGACAAATTTGGTCACAATTTGGAATGTGTGAATGGGCTTGAGGAGTTTTTTTTTTTTTTTACCGAAAAGAGTGTTTTTCGGACTTAACTTCACAATTAATGTGAGGACTTCAATCACGGGGGATCGTTTGTACTTACACGGGGGTGGGGGGGAGTCGTAGCCTTTTTTGGGATAACATCCTTCCTTTTGGGGATGACGGCCTAATTTTACTTTCAGCTGATAGTACGTGAAAAAAAACCCACAACACAGTTATGATTATTATATCCCATTCATTCAGGGAGATTCCGCTAAGTGTAAGACACTGTACCTTTAAGAGGTGAGGCAGAATCACATTATGTAGATACGTCCAGACGTTTAGGGATTGAGAGACCGTGGGTGGTCCTCCTGGTTGTTCGGGTATGAAGACCAAACATGGATTCCTCCTTTCTACTTCAACTTACCACTTTTTTCACTCAGCTTCTCCTTATTTCTCCACCTTTTTTGTTCTATTCAGGTTTTTTTCTGCTGACTCACACATATATGCTGAAACACTGGCTTCCTCCAATCCCAACCTCTCTCTCTCTCTCTCTCTCTCTCTCTCTCTCTCTCTCTCTCTCTCTCTCTCTCTCTCTCTCTCTCTCTCTCTCTCTCTCTCTCTCTCT
>JBBDHG010000404.1:7500-145000 GCA_037951165.1 Lophius americanus
GCCAGTGCAACGGACCCACAACCGTGGCACTTCAAGTCTCATCATCTCCTAACCTAACCCCTAACCTTAAACCTAACCCAGTTACTGTAGATAGAATTGATTATGTACATGAAGCACTCCGACAACTGGGAGACAAGAAATATTACTGACCTTTGGAAAAGCTAATTATCCCAAAAAAAACGGCACAGGACGTTAAGGGAATCCTGGAAAACCTGAAAAAAACAAAACACATTACAAACAGATAAATGACCCATTGTCTCTGATTGTGACAGCAAAAGCTACAGGATAGCGGAGTACCTCGACTCGTTCCTCAACCCTTTATCCAACCAACACCCCAGCTATCACAAAAACACAGCGGATTTCTTGGATCAGGTCCAAATATTACACCTACAGGAACCAAGTCTTTTATTTTCAATGGACGTGGCCAGCCTCTATACCAGGGGTCGGCAACCTTTACCACTCAAAGAGCCATTTTGACACGTTTCACAAATTAAAAACAATGGGAGCCACAAAACTCTTTTGAAATTTAAAATTAAATAAGACTGCATATAAAGTTTTTTTGCTTTGTGCTATGTATAAACAAACTATTATGGGTTACTAACCCTAACCCTAACGACTGCAGAGAAAATGAAATAAAATTTCTGCATGCAACAAAACGTTTTTAACTCCGAAAAAGACGTCGGGTTGAAGGTTAATTAAAATACTTAAATGTCTATTTAAGTCCTACTTGTAGTAATGAAAAACAAAACGCCAAACTTAAATTATCCACTGGCAGAGAACCAAAAATGCCGTCCTCCCTCTCTGTACCGTCATCCTTTTACTGGCGCCGTGCCGTCAGCTGCCAACCTGAATAATGAAATGTCTATTTCACTGAACAATTAAAAAATGTGAATATATGCAAAATTATAGGAAATTAAAATATTAATCATACTTGGTCAATGTGATTTCTGTTCCTGAACCGCAGCGCACATCGTCTCCACATCAGGGCTGTACGACGTCACCTTTATCTTCACACAGGATTGTAAGCGCTCATCTGTGAGGCGTGTGCGATGTTTGCTTTTAATAAAGTTCATGTTGGAGAACACCTGCTCACATACATACGTGGATCCAAAGATCGACAGGACTCCAAGTGCATACTTTTTCATGTTCACATAAGAGTCGGGGATAGCGTTCCAAGTTTCGAATATAAGTTTGTCTGGTTTGGGGAGGTTTTCAATATCACACCATTTGTGATTCTGAGCAAGAACGGCCTTCTGGCGTGAAACATCTTCAAGGTCCGCTGTCAGGCGCTTTAACTTGGACACCCACATGTCTTTGTCTGCTATGTCAGCCAGTTCCATCTCAAGATCAGGTGGACTCACACCTGGAAATGCTGTCATATTCAACAGGGATGGATCGAGGCTGAGGGGAGTGACAGGGAAGGATGTGTTTTTTTCCTATCTGAACTCACTGAATTGTTTCCCAAACGATGTTTGCATTGCAATGACTGCAGAATGTAAATACTCTAAATTCACAATGTGAGCTTTTTTGAACTCACTCAAACTGGGGAAGTGTGACAGTGTACCTTTCTGTAAATCTCTGGCAAGCACTGCCAACTTGCGCTCGAATGCCAAAACCTCCTCCAACATGTACAGGGCTTTGTGTCCTTTCCCCTGAAGAGCTGTGTTTAGCGTGTTCAGATGCGCTGTCATGTCTACCATGAAGTGTAGCTTTTCCAGCCACTCTGGCTGTTCCAACACAGGAAATGTGAGCCCTTTGCTGCCCAGAAAGGTTTTCACCTCTTCCAGACACGCGGCAAAGCGTTTCAGCACCTCGCCCCTGGACAGCCACCGGACTTTGTTGTGCGATTTAAACTTTTCGCCATTATTTTATTGACATTCTGAATGACAACATTCATTACGTCTGTGCATTCCAGAGGAAATGTTTGAGCACACAGTGCCTCTTGGTGCAGGATGCAGTGAAAAGTCAGCAACTTTCTGTCCAGCGACTTCTGCAGTAAAGCCACAAAGCCCTTGTGCACTCCTGTCATACTCGGTGCCCCGTCTGTAGCCACTGACACCAGGTGGGTGGTGTTTATTCCTTTGACTCTTAAACAATTCAAGACAGCCGCACAGACGTCCTCCCCCCGTGTTTGGTCTTTTAGTGGTATCAACTCAATCATTTCTTCCTGTGGCCCAGCAGAGTTTACATACTGGCAGAACAGCGCTATTTGTTCAATATCACCTTTGTCTTTAGATTCATCACAGGCAATTGAGTAGGCAACAGCTGAATTGATGTCTTTAATTTGCTGTCTGGTGATGTCTTCTGCCATTATTATGGTTCTGTCTTTGACAGTTTTTGCAGAGAGGGGCATATCCTTGATTTTCTGCACAATTTCACTCTTGTTTTTAAAGTCCGTGAATAGATGTTCTGAAATCTTAATGAAAGATTCTTTTAAATATTCTCCATCTGCAAACGGCTTCCCGTGCCTTACTATTTCCTGAGCTGCAACAAAACTAGCATATGTACAGCTTTTTTTCTCTCATTTCCATCCGGATATTTTTGAGCAAATGCTGCGTGTTTATTTTGGAAATGTCTTGCGACATTTGACTTTTTGTTGTTAGCGAGTTTCTGATTGCATATTAAGCACACGGGTAAACAAGTCTCGTCAGCAGTGAAAGCAAATGCATCTGCCCGCGTAGCATTGAACGTTCTGTTTTCTTCAGACACTTTTCTTTTCTTTGAATTCTCCGTAGTAAGCCTACCTGGGGTCGAAAAGTTAAAGTAACCGCACACTGGCAGGTGTCGCACATTGGAGGTTGTGACGTGTATCAAGAGCGACAAAAATATGTTAACACATTTTATAAGATCGGCATAATAATCTTAATAGAATTACATTTTGAAAATTAATTAACTAAAATCAAATACATTTTAATTAAATACTCATTAATTATTTTCAACAGCTGAGCCGCATCAGAGTGATCAAAGAGCCGCATGCGGCTCCGGAGCCGCGGGTTACCGACCCCTGCTCTATACCGACATAGAGATGCCATTAGGAATGACGGCGGTTCACAAAGCACTGGAAAACAACACGATAGAAAGTCGACCATCCTGTGTGTCACAGGAAGCCTCGCTGGCAGAAGGAAGAGGAGGCTGCATATCTGGGGTGTCTTGGTCAAAAGTGGTAACAGTAATCATGGAAGTCGAAAGTTGTGACAGAGAGGATACAGTGGAAGCAGCTTGTGACCTCACCTATATCGCCCTCATGGTACCCTCTTCAACTTCTGCTTCAGCCACTTCATCAAGTTGTGAGATCATTGGTGGTGTGAGTTATGAAGCCCTGAGGAGTGCTAGTTCCCTAGCAATGTATCTATCCTTGGCTTTTTGGATGTTAAGTTTCTGAAAATGTAGAGGCATGCTTTATAAAATTAAACGTCTTAGTCTGTTTGAATATGCTCCAGTGTTATCAATATGTCTATTTACTTTCAGCATCACACATAGTCATAGCTTTGTCAACAAAGTGCTATCTTGAGGATGAACAGCACTAAATAACTACAGCATTTCTGACCAAACAGATTCTAGTATGCGTGGATGCACCAAAACTGATGACAACTCTCACCTGTCTTAACAGGACGGGGCGCTCTACTCTTTTTCTTGACCACTTTTGAAATACTTCGACTCCCATGTTCATCCTCCTCGTATGATTAATCTTGTGTGGGTTTCCAAAACTGTGTCCTTTCCTCTTTGGATGAGCTCTCCATCTGTTTTCAGAAAAGTGAAAGGAAGACTAAAAAATTTGTTATGATTGAACGCACATAAAATTCTCCAAACAACTCTCACTGATGTCTGTCGGTTTGAGGGCAGAAGTTCCTCTCTTGCACAGCTGATTAGTCCTTTCCGCCACATGTTGGTATGTGGTATTCACCTAACTTGTGCCCTCCCCTTTAGGTGAACTCACCATCCGTTTATAGAAAAAATTAAACATATATTACCCACATTAGATTGCATCATCCCACTCACCAGTGAGTTGGAGGGTACAAATACCTTTTTCCTGAACTGCTGATGAAGCCTCTTTTCTTACACGCTTCCTTAGTCCCGATGAATCCTGCTCCTGCTCTTCAAGTCTTCTAATGTCTTCTTTCTGCATGGTTTGCCTTTCCTCACTCTCATGCGCTGCAGAGGAGCTTTTTTTTCTTTACGGCATAAATTGAAATTGCCACCGTGTTCAATGCCCTATTCTGGGTTGTGACCTTGGCTGTATATAGCAATATGGTAAAATAAATACAAGTTGATGGATAGTACACAATGTGGGGGCAGTGCGCCCAAATTCATCCTTTCCCAGTACGTATTAAAATATTCATGCAGCTTATCAAAGACCCAATCATTAGAATTATGGAAAAAAGTAGATGCCTCTGAGCCTACTTCAATAATATTTCGTAGTCGATTGTAACGCTGTAACGCTGCAACCAGGCATACTCGTTTGCAAATAGGGGTACAGCTGCAGACCCAAAGTATCTTTGGGTCTTTGGCTGTTCAACCTATTAAATCAAGAGACATGTTTTTTATGTCCGACCAAATGATTAAACAATGCATATACCTCTTTTGTCGCTTTGAATTTTATTATCATGTTTGTACTTACACAGATGATGTGGGCACCTGTCATGGTACTTTCAAGCGTCTCAACCTCTTCGGTAGTCATGTTGAAAACGACACCCTTTAGATTGCAATCATATATCCACCCAGCAGTCCAAAGAACAATTTCAGTTTTTCTCAGTTCTCTGGATGTCTCTCAATGTCACCTGTGAAAGCAGAGGACTGTGTGTATTAACCACGCAATGGTCATGCTCTTAAGCTAAGGACCTAACAGGGTCGAGTTACACTACAAAACGTGAGTAAAAAATACAAACTATATGTTTTCTGCTCTAACAGACGTTGATAATCCTCCAAATTTGGCACTTACTCACAGAAACTGCCATGGTTCCTTAGGGAAACAAGGTCAACGTTTGGGAATGCTGAGTCTGAATCCTGTGTCCAATACGCTTCAGGTGAGGTCTCCATCTGTTCCTAAAATAGATAAATATATTTTGCTCCTTTTGCATGACAGATTCTTGTATGCGTGAAAGCATCAAAACTGATGACAACTCTCACCCGTCTTTGCAGGACGGGGCGATCTACTCTTTTGAAAAACATTTTTTCTCCCTTCTTCATCTTCCTGTGTGTCACAGGAAGCCTCACTGGCTGAAGGAGAAGGAGGCGGCATATTTGGGGTGTCTTGGTTACAGGAAGCCTCACTTGCAGTGAGGAGACTACACATGGGGGGGTCGAAAGTTTTGACAGTGGCAGCGGAGGATGCAGTGGAAGCAGCATGTGACCTCGCCTCCATCGCTTTCCTGATGCTCTATTCAATTAAAGCATCATCCACTTCATCAATTGGTGGTGTGCGATTTGAAAATCTTACGAGTGCTAGTTCCATAAGAACGGATCAATCCTCGGCCTTTTAGATGTAAAGTTTAGCCATAGGCTTCTGAAAATGTAGAGGAAAGCTTTATTAGATTTAACATCTTGGTCTGTTAGAATTGGTTCCAGTGTTTTCGTTATGTCCATTTGATTTCAGCATCATACATAGACCAAGCTATACCTACACAGTCTAGAGGATGAGCAGTAGTAAATAAATATAGAATTTCTGACCACACGATGATCAAATAAGGACCTTACATGCATCACAGACAAGGGAGGAACCAAAAAGCAACAGTATCGTCCTTTAGAAAATGGGAGACATGCAAGTCATCTGACCAAGATATTACTAAAATTCCAGATTCTGATTCCAGATTCCATATGTAAAAAAAAATAATAATAATAATTGCAGGGCCCTATCTTATTCCAGAGCTGTACATATGAATATGTAACAGTGTTCTGTTACATATTCATATGTAACAGAACATATGAATATGTAACATGTGTCACAAAGGGTTTTGTGTCACAAAAACCACAAAGGGACCAAAATTCTTCAAATACATACCGGAAGTTGGTGGCTCTTTTGCAGGTGCTTGTCAAGTCGATTAATATATTCAGACTGACAGGACAAACTGATCAGGAAGGCCAGCTCGGTCCTGGGATGTCCTCTGTATCCGGTGCAGGAGGTGGGAGACAGGATAATGATGGCCAAGTTGTCATCTCTCTGGGACAATATCTCCCACCCCATGCAGGACACCGTCTCTGCACTGAAGAGCAGAGACGGTGTCTAACCTTAACCCTTCAGCGACAGGCTCCTTCTCCCCAAGTGTGGGAAAGAGCCATATCGCCTATCTTTCCTTCCTGCAGCAGGGTTACCCTAACCCTCAGAAACTAAAACCAGCACTGCTATCAACAGACACACACACAGGGACAGTATTATATTGAACATGTCCAAATTTCAAACTGCACATTTAATTTATTATAATTCAATGATTAGTTACTTGTTTATTTCTTGTGTGTAGATTATTTTAAATTGTTTATTGTATAGTGTAATATTTCTATTATATTTTTATTTTAGTGCATTATGTCCAGTATATTGTGAACTATACCATAATATATTCTTTAGTATAGTATAATATTTATTATATTATAATAATAATTTTATTTCCTGTATAGTGTGATATTATACTATAGTGTAGTATTTCCTGCATAGCGTAATTTTTATACTAAGGTTTAATATTTCCTGTATAGTGTAATATTTATATTATGGTGTATTACCCTAGAATTGATTAATATTCATATTTGCATTTTTATTCTGTTATATTGATCTGTGTGCTCTTTGCTGCTGTAACACTGCAATTTCCCGTTGTGGGACTAATAAATGTTTATCTTATACTGACAGAGGCGGACTGGGCAGTCCAAATTTGTAGAAAATCTGGAGAAGTGAAAACAGTCAAGAAAATGTGATTAGCTAGTAGAAATCGAAATTTTTTTTCAAGAAGTGTATCCATTAACTGAAACACAGTAACTAGAAAAATGTGTAGGGTCGGGAAATATAAATAATGCCTTAAGAGTTAAACAAGACACTTACTGTTGATGAGCAAATTTGGTCCACAGAGCCAACTGTTTTCTCATTAATCTGTTCAGTGAATCTTAGTTGCTGTGTTACATCAACATATATTTTGCCACAAATGGGGCACGTATGTCCATTTGTGATAAAGTACTGCCTTCGAGACAGTAGTTTCTGCTCTCTGTGGCTCCTCACTAGTCTCAAATACCACCTGTACATGTAAACAGAAGCACAACAGTATTAACATTTTTGAAATATACCATCAAAATAGGCAAATTAAAATATTTTGTCTGTTAAAAGTATAAAAAACACAAAATGAGTTATTTGCAAGTATTGAACTAAAACCTGCAAAAGTAAATATTTCTGTCCTAAAAGGCTACCGTGGATACTTATTCAAAGTATCCAATGTAGCAAGCAAGTTCTAATGCACTTAGCAAACGATAAGGTGATCGGACTGTGTCCTCTCCAAAGTCAAGATATCTCAAGACACTTGTAGCAGGTCTAGGCCAAACTGTAATTAATATGATTTACAGACACCAACAATTCCCACCAGGAGCAAGCACTTAGGGATATTAAAATGCATAATCAGCAGTTAATCGGTGTTAATTTTTTAGTTATGGCTCTGCCAACATGCTTACAACGGGCCCGTGCTGGTTTGTGTGCGCACACTCGATTTTGTAGCCGTTCCACCCCGACTTGGCATGTTGCTATACTTTGTATATCTGCTTTGTTTTTATCTTGTGTTTGAAGAGAAACGAAACAGGAAAACACTATTTTCTTGTCAGCCGAGTGGGGGGTTTAGTCTGTACAAAACAGATTAACATTAGCACAGCAAACGAGTCCGGCCAATGTCTCACAAGCACACATAATGTATGCTATTTTCCAAAATGCAATAAAACAAAATATATCGCCAGGTGATCACATAAATACAATAAAAATTATATATAACCCAACCCATCGGCAACAATTTCTTTTACATTAAATCAATCAACATTAATTTAAACATAAGTAACTATATATTATAGAAAATCAAAGTTATAAATAAAAATATACCTCCAAATTAAAATGACAAAAAGGGAGTTAACATAACTGTACAAAACAGATTAGCTTTAGCAGAGCAAACGATTCCAGCAAATGTCTCAAGTACATGTTGAGAAAAAGAAATAACAGCAGACCGCATGAGAATACTCTCATCAATGCTCAATTAGCCTAGCTTCAACTCTTCACATTGGCATGTGAATTAAAAATGCTGTGCAAAACAAAAACGAAATGGACACTGTTCTCTCGGAAATAAAAACATAATTTCTAAAGTACAGAGTAAACGCTTAGCATTTTTTAGCAATATTGTAACACTTTATCGGCATGAGCGCTGGTATTATCTTACCTGTCCTCAGTAGAGCTAGCAGCGAACTGAGGCAGGCGCGAAAAAAACACTGGAAGTGACGTCACTTCAGCGAACTGACAATGTATGCTATTTTCCAAAATGCAATAAAACAAAATATATCACCAGGTGATCACATAAATACAATAAAAATTATATATAACCCAACCCATCGGCAGCAATTTCTTTTGCATTAAATCAATCAACATTGATTTAAACATAAACCACCGTAGGTATATATTACAGAAAATCAAAGTTATAAATAAAAATATACCTCCAAATTAAAATGACAAAAACGGAGCTCACATACCTGTACAAAACAGATTAGCATTAGCAGATCAAACTATTCCAGCAAATGTCTCGCGAGCACACGTTGAGAAAAAGAAATAACAGCAGACCGCATGAGAATACTCTCATCCATGCTAAATCAGCCTAGCTTCAACTCTTCACATTGGCATGTGAATTAAAAATGCTGTGCAAAACAAAAACGAAATGGACACTGTTCTCTCGGAAATAAAAACATAATTTCTAAAGTACAGAGTAAACGCTTAGCATTTTTTAGCAATATTGTAACACTTTATCGGCATGAGCGCTGGTATTATCTTACCTGTCCTCAGTAGAGCTAGCAGCGAACTGAGGCAGGCGCGAAAAAAAAACTGGAAGTGACGTCACTTCAGCGAACTGACAATGTATGCTATTTTCCAAAATGCAATAAAACAAAATATATCACCAGGTGATCACATAAATACAATAAAAATTATATATAACCCAACCCATCGGCAGCAATTTCTTTTGCATTAAATCAATCAACATTGATTTAAACATAAACCACCGTAGGTATATATTACAGAAAATCAAAGTTATAAATAAAAATATACCTCCAAATTAAAATGACAAAAACGGAGCTCACATACCTGTACAAAACAGATTAGCATTAGCAGATCAAACTATTCCAGCAAATGTCTCGCGAGCACACGTTGAGAAAAAGAAATAACAGCAGACCGCATGAGAATACTCTCATCCATGCTAAATCAGCCTAGCTTCAACTCTTCACATTGGCATGTGAATTAAAAATGCTGTGCAAAACAAAAACGAAATGGACACTGTTCTCTCGGAAATAAAAACATAATTTCTAAAGTACAGAGTAAACGCTTAGCATTTTTTAGCAATATTGTAACACTTTATCGGCATGAGCGCTGGTATTATCTTACCTGTCCTCAGTAGAGCTAGCAGCGAACTGAGGCAGGCGCGAAAAAAACACTGGAAGTGACGTCACTTCAGCGAACTGACAATGTATGCTATTTTCCAAAATGCAATAAAACAAAATATATCGCCAGGTGATCACATAAATACAATAAAAATTATATATAACCCAACCCATCGGCAGCAATTTCTTTTGCATTAAATCAATCAACATTGATTTAAACATAAACCACCGTAAGTATATATTACAGAAAATCAAAGTTATAAATAAAAATATACCTCCAAATTAAAATGACATAAACGGAGCTCACATACCTGTACAAAACAGATTAGCATTAGCAGATCAAACTATTCCAGCAAATGTCTCGCGAGCACACGTTGAGAAAAAGAAATAACAGCAGACCGCATGACAATACTCTCATCCATGCTAAATCAGCCTAGCTTCAACTCTTCACATTGGCATGTGAATTAAAAATGCTGTGCCAAACAAAAACGAAATAGACACTGTTCTCCTGGAAATAAAAACATAATTTCTAAAGTACAAAGTAAACTATCAGCATTTTTAGCCATATTGTAACAGTTTATCGGCATTAGTGCCGGTACTCTTACCTCTCCTCAGTAGAGCTAGCAGCGAACTGAGGACAGCGCGAAAACACAGGAAGTGACATCATCGTATGTCGAAATGCAGTAAGTAACAGTACCATTAACAAAATAAAAGCTCCCAACGAAGAAATATACAGATAAATATATATACACTTGAAAAATAACAATATTTTTTAACAGTAATTGAATTTTGGTGAAATATAAAGCAAACATATTACTACATGGGTTACAATTGCATGCACCTGCTTTGGTGTTACATAGAGAAGCACTTGTGTTTTAAAATACATTAATTAAATGTTAATCTTCAGGCAGCATCAACATTAATTAACTGTTAATAGGCGTTAGTTTGTTAATTATGACTTTGCTAATATTCTTACCCCACGTGCATGCTCAAACACTCACCTCTGCACAGATAATAATTCATATTATCATTCATGTGATCATAAAAGTCTTTCTTACCTGAGAGCTGGTGCTTTCACTATGTTTTCCCATCTACAGCAGTGTTGCCAGATGGAAAATGAAGAAATATCGTACTGTCCCCTTAAAATTATCGTATTTTGACCCAAACTACCCTATGTACTAAAATAACTTGAATAATTACACGCTAGGACAGTGCATTTAAAAACAAAGCTATTCTATGTGCATGGAACTGCAAAAGAATAAGGAATAAACATGGAGGCTCGACCATTTCAGGGAAACTGCTTTATTCATTTTCACACTTAAACACACCCGACCAGTCAATTGCACCTCTTTGCACAACCACTGCTTTCGTGATAACTAACAAAATGAAAGCATCGGAACTACACACTGCATGCAGAACGTCCTTAAAAGGAAAAACTGAACTTTAACATTCAACTCATAACACATGATTATCATCACAGAGGGTCGAGTATATGAGTGCATACTAATTGGAACACAGCCAGAGATCAGAACTCATCCAATTGTCGAATTCGACCTTGGATTCACTTTCTGTCTCTGTGTGTGATTCGGCGACTGAGGTAGAAGGTTCAGCTGTGGCTGTGACGATGTTTCCTGGTAAGGATTGGATGCAGCATCGTCTTTGTTTGTGTGAATTTTGAGCATCCACCAGCTATTTCCACACAGTTTGATGAATGCTTGAGTTTATTTAAAGTGTCAGTGATGAGCCTGCTCCGTGGCTTGGTTTTGATCAAGTCCACTTTTGACAAAAAGCGCTCACCTGAGGCGTTTGAATGTGGGAAAACAAGCACATCAAGCACAAATGGCAGTAGAGGCATCAATATCTGGTGATGTGTGGGTGTTCATGTAAATCAAAACAATGTTCTTTTTGGGTGAATGGAAGTGCCAAAACTGTTGTATATTTGGCCCTTTTTAAAAGTATTTATCGTATATCGTATAGGCCCCAAAACTATCGTATAAATACGGCACCAATGATCTTCAGTGCTGTTTTAGTGCAAAGATTACGCCCAACTTTTTCCTGGCTTTTTTCTTCTTAAGTGCTGTTTTAGTGTGAAATAGTAACCCTCTTTTTTCTGTTTCATTTTTGCTAAAATGTTATTTAGTGGGAAATTCTACGCTAGAATTGAGAAGACACTGTTTTCTCAAGTGTGACCCTGAAAAGCGAGTTCACCCTTGTTTCTGAGAACTTCCAATATATGGACATAGAGTGGAACATTATGCCTCCAAATAGATCATCTGTGAAGGGATTGGTACTCCCCCTCTCAAGTTTAGATGGTCAAAGACAAGTGGAAACCAGATAATACCTCATAACGCACTCTTTAAAAGGGGTCAGAGCCGACTGTATCTGCTGAGGAGACTGAGGTCTTTTGGAGTTCAGGGGGCGCTCCTGAAGACCTTCTTTGACTCTGCAGTCGCCTCAGCCATCTTTTATGGAGTGGTCTGCTGGGGCAGCAGCATCTCAGCTGCTGACAGGAGGAAACTGGACAAACTGATCAGGAAGGCCAGTTCGGTCCTGGGATGTCCTCTTGACTCGGTGCAGGAGGTGGGAGACCGGAGAATGATGGCCAAGCTGTCATCTCTCCGGGACAACGTCTCCCACCCCATGCAGGAAACCATCTCTGCACTGGAGAGCTCCTTCAGCGACAGGCTCCTTCACCCCAAGTGTGTGAAGGAGTGATATCGCCGATCTTTCCTTCCTGCAGCAGTCAGACTCCACAACCAGCACTGTTAGCAACACACACATCTACACAACTACACACACACTTACACACACATCTACCTTTTAATTTATTTTTTAATTGCACATAACGTTTAATTTTAATTTAATTTATTTTAATTTATTTTTAATTGCACATAACACGATGTTATTCTTACTCTGTGTTATTCTTACTCTGTAACATGCTCTGCTGCTGTAACATTGCAATTTCCCCATTGTGGGACTAATAAAGGCTATCTATCTATCTATCTATCTATCTATCTATCTATCTATAACGCCTTTGTTGACACTATTCAAGGTGACTTGTTTTTACGTAAAATAATAGAGAATGACTGTGGAACATACATCTGTACGGTCGAAGGCCTTGCGGGCATGGAAGACTGTGAGGTTATACTCAAGTTCACGTCACCAAAGACCCCGAGCCATGGAATTATATATACAGCAGCAGCTGTTGTCACCGTGGTTGTGGTCGTCATCACTATCATCGCAGTCATTTGCTTCTGCCATAGAAAAAGAATGAAGAGGAATTTAGCAATGAATTGAAGGACAAACCCCCTCTTCATAGACCTTCACTGAACAGTGAGACCCATTACATGTCATTCTAGCACAAAAGGAAGTGACGTAAATCTGACCCCAAAGGTCACAAGATTGTTTGAGACCAGTTTCTCAATTTGTACAGATTAAACACCCAACAGGTGGTCTCAATGGCCTTTGATTTTAGAAACTCTTGAGTTGAGCTCCAAATAGCCTCCAACTGATACAGGGGCCTCACAGAGACACCCCCGTTCACAATCCTGAAGCTAAGCATTCTAGCACCTTCACAGGCCTACTTGTCTTTTTTGTAATTTTGTAATTGTAATATTTTGTAATTTTTTGAGTTTGTTGTGTTGTATTAATTTATAGATGTGTATCCAGCTGGTGTGCCCAGCAGGTGTGTACCTTGTTTTTATACATAATAACCAGTGTGCAATGATACTACCAAAGTACTTACCTCTGAACACTTCTTTTATAGTAGTTTTTACAGGTTTTATTTATCTATTTATTTATTTAGATTTTTATATGTCTATATGTGTATGTCTGTATGTCTGTATGTAAGTATGTACTACGTCAAACGTATGTAGGTATGTTTATATATATATATATATATATATATATATATATATATATATATATATATATATGTAGGTATAACACTACCAACAGCATATTTCCCATCATGCCTCAAAAGAAAAACATGAATTTAGAATTCATCTTTTTTTGGAAACAATGTGACAAGTACTGTAAACAGGATAAAAACATCTTTATACAAAACCCTAACCCAACCACAAAATTTACCATTAAGATATTACCAACTAACGCTTAGGCAGCAAATTCTGCCACTTTGCAGTTTTCCATTGTGGACCAAACTGCGATGTCACAAAGCACTTTCACAAAAAAACTTCAGCCATCCAATTCAAGCCATTCCAATGTATTAACAAAAATGCAATGAATTTTTACTTCTGAACTTCCTCTTTTTCTTTGGTCCAGTGAGATTTCGAAGATGACAAACAACATTGTTTTCCTTTGTAAGATCCTTCCTATTTGCTGCAAAAATCAACAAATCAAGTCTAAACTCCCAAAGATCCTTGACAATGGTCTTGTTATGGTGTCAAAAGTTTTTGGGAAGATCTATAGCTCTTCACCAGGCCACAATTTCAAACAGATGATTGATGTCCGATTTGTTTGATGGGATTGTGTTTGCTTCCTGGAATATCTGCCAAACCACCTTGGCAGAAAGCGTCTTGAGAGAACCTTTGAATACTTGTGCACGCCGTGCCTTCTCGCCCATTGGGAAAGTCTTTGGAAGACCTGCCATCACACTGATTACTGTCCTTTGACTGTGCTGTTCAACCTGAGTTTTCCTCCACCAGTTCATCATGACCATGAAAACCCAAAGTTTTCCTGAGAGGACAACAGGCCTATTACGTGCCACTACCCTCCTGTTTGTACTTGATTCTGGGATCGTGTTTAACAGTATCTCATTTACAAGGTAAGGGAAAGGAAAGGAAGATTCATAACTGCATATAAGGGCTTTAGCACTGCTTTCAAACACAGGGTTCCCATTTTTGTCTTTTTGATTTTCCATCTGAAACAAAGAATCAAGCATGTCCATGATCATCTCTATCGAGTCGTTGCTTATAGCTTTGCTGTTCGTCAGCCCTTCTTTTGTACGCTGAATCAACATTATGGCAAAGCACTTTGTGAAAACTGCTTCTACGATACTCATAACGACTTTCAAAGACAGTCTGCAGTTCTCCTCTGGACCTGTTTCGTTCGAATTCTGAACTGCTGCAATAGCAATCATATCTGAAGCAAAATTCATCTTCTCACAGATTTCAGATCTCATTGTCTCATAGAATGATTCTGAGAGGTCGTTCCTAGTCAAATTAAAGAATCCACTGACCTCCTTACAGAGTTCTCTATGGACTGCTTCAGAGACCATCTCTGGGAAAGTCATTTTACAGCCATGATGAGTGTTCATATCTTCTTCAGGTAGTAACGTGAAGCTATTTTTAGGTGGTTTATGTTTCCTTGAAGACTTAGACATGAAGTCCTTCAACATTTCGCATGTATGCCAGATCATAAAATCAAGTGTCTGTGGTGCAATGAGATAATCACATAGTACAGATTCCACAGATGTCTCAATCGTGGAGAGGGCAGAGTTCACAATAACTGTGATCTCTGTTATCACACAGTTCGTCAAACTTTTGGATTTGGAACAGTCTTGATGTGGAAGTCCCAGAGCTTTATTGAAACTCTTCATGATTATGTTGTCTAAACAGAACTGAACTTGTTCATTAGAAACAGTTGTGCACTTTCTCTTAAAATACCTTATCATGGTTTTGGACCCAGCTGTTATTATGTCCAAAAGCAGCTCTGCCAAACTGATTTTGGTGGCATCATCAGGGGATCCAGAGTGAAGCAATTCCCACTGTTCTGCTGTTTTCTGATTAAAAAATACCTCAATCAGTGGACAAACCGCCTCAACTTTAACTGTCTGAATCCTGGTTGTCAGTAGTCCTGTGTTTTCCATGGTGATTGTGGTGTATTTCTTCGTAGATTCTTGAAAATCTGGTGAGTTTACAGCACAAATATAATGTTGAGTCATAGCTTCCTTATAGAGTTTATCATCAAAGACTTTCTGCAAGGAACAAAGGAATTTTGATCTGAGGTCAAAGATCAAATGAAATTGTTATTCATTTTCAAATTTTACCAAGCCCCACCCCTTTCAAAGAAGCTGCCCCGTAGCAACTATTCCAATGCAAAGTGTCAGTTTCATCGCAGTCACATTGCAAAACAAGAATTTCGAGAATGCAAAAAAGGCTTGTAGGAAAAGTATCTTATTCTTTTGTCTAAAAGAACTACTCTTGCATCAGAACAATAATCTTACTTTGAAGATTTCACTTCCTTTTTCTTAGTCAGATATTCAAGCTAAAATTTAGTCAGTTTGAATGAGTAACAAAGTCCAACCATCATTTGCATAATATCCTAGGAGAGGAACAAGGTAATTTTCCTGATTTTAACCCTTTAATGTCCCAACAAAGTAAAAACAAAAAGCTTTGGAAAAAATATTTCTTTACATATTTTATTTCTTTATGAACTTAAGAAGAAGATAATGATTAGACAGTTGCACAAAATGCAGTGAAACTGAAAAGACAAAAATTTTACTGAAAATGTACAAAATACTTTAGAAAAAATAGAAAACAAAAACACTATATTCAACCTATAGCCACGACAATATAACAGTAATTGAAGCCGATTTTGTGAAGTTTTATAGCTATATTTTCAAATTGCGGTACAGATTTCCAAGCTGTGATCGTTAACTTCACAATCAAAAAATGATTGACCATCGAAATTGCACACTTTCCACTTAAGAGAACAATTATTCAATACAATCAACATCTTTTAAGCGTTAAGGCTTTTACATCTAAGCACTGCATTTCCAGACTGGTTTATCCTGACTTCCGGTTAGCAGACTAGCGTTACCCACTTGGTTGAGTGAGCTAGCAATAGCTGCAAACAGTAACTCACCAATTCCGAAGTTCATCCTGTCTTTCTTGATAGCAATGGGCAGGAAGGCACAGAGCAGATCTATAAGTTGGCAATAGGAGAGAATTCTGTACAATACGTTTTTGAAAGAATTGCATTTCAAAAATATTAGTAAAGCATTTGTCTAATTACCAATCGGCAGCAGTTCTGCTTCCTCACGTCCACACCAGGTATGCCAAGCCAGCGGTCAGACCCCTCGAAGGATTTTAAATCTTTACCACTTTACCACTTTAGTCATATTCAAAAATGTAAACTAATATGTGGGATGTTCTCCTGAAAAGATTTTGATCACCCTTATCTTCATGTGTGTATCCTGAGACATTTAGAATGTAAGGATTGGACAACAATGGCTTCAGATATAATCATTTTCTGTAAATGGTAAATGGACTGTACTTATACAGCGCTTTTTCTAGTTTACTCGACCACTCAAAGCGCTTTTACAACACGAGTCAGCATTCATCCATTCACACGAACATTCATCCGTTCACACATTCACCCATTCATACAAACATTCACCCGTTCACACAAACATTCACACAAACATTCATAGTATGTGGGTTAACATGGATGGCCTAATTACGATTAGATTCTGAAAAGACGGCTAATGGTAAAAAAATGTTGCATGTAAACACCCCTTTCCAGGTGGAAAGAACCATTCCGAATTTGGTTTCATTCCTTTGCAAGGAGGTAGTCGAAATCCTTTTGGAAAGCCTTTCCGAAAGCCAGTCGCTGCATGTAAAGGCTGTATCGGAAAGCTTTCTGTTTGAGTTGTATCTGAGCATGCTCAGCGTCGTGACGTCATACTCCACAAAGTTTTTTTTCTGCGCCGCGACAGATTTTAAATATGGCGAGTTCAAAACAGTACCGGTCTGCATCGGAGAGTGATTTATTCATTGCAACTTTGAAAGACTTTAAAATATTTGGACGGTAAGATGGGCGAAAAGTCACTTCTGCGCACGTCCTTTTTGTCATATTATTTTTCTAGACGCTTTTTGGCAGTCGGCACCAAGCTCACTGAAGCATTATCGCCACCTTATGAACTGGAACGTTGCCTGTGCATGTGTGAAAGCGTTTCCGATTAGGTGAGTTGATGCATGTAAACATGCATCCGGGTCGGGTTAGGGTTAGGGACCCTAACCCAAGTCATGTAAACAGGTGACCCACATTGCAGTTCGAAAAAGTAAAAAAGTGTCCCATGTAAACCCACCCACAGTGATAATAGAGGCTGCCACGAAGGTGTCACATGTTCATCAGGAGCAGTAACCATTCACACCATCATTCATTCACCAATGGAACAACCACTGGGAGCAACTTGGGATTCAGTATCTTGCTCATCATGTACACTTGAACATGTGGACCGCAGTGACCAGGGAACAAACCACCGACCTTCAAATAAGGGGACAACCGCTCTACCAACTGAGCCACCGTCACCGCTGTAAAGCAGTAATGTATGAGAATCAGTATAAAATTTGCAGTTCATTATCCACTGTTATGCTGCTTTTGTTGTATGTCCCTCTTCCCCTCCTTCCTTTAGGGTTAGGGTTTGCTGAGGTGCTCAGGTGTTTCGAATCTTGATTGCACATAACGTTTACCTGACCTGAGAGTGGTGCGCAAAATCTCCTGATCCACCTTCAGAAGGTGGAGGCTTCTGGAGTCGGGACTGCTGGCTGACAAGACACTCAGTCTGGGATTTATTTGTGTTGTTGTTTATTTAATATACTTTAGTGCTCTTTGTTTAAACGTGTGTTTGATTGATCATATTTGTTATCAAATCCATGGATTTTAGTAACAAATATTGTCTTTTTACAGCTGTCTTTCCGTGGTTCATTGTTGTCACTGTGGGGAAATAACTAGTCCCCTAGGGCCGTTAAAGTGTGGGGTGACACATCGCCCCTACCATCTGGAAATACAGGGGAATTTAAAATAATCACCTAAAATCAGAATTTTAATGTTGACAAAATTGATTTATAATGTTCGTTCATTGCAATGGCATTTATTATCTTTATTACGGTTATTGTTAAAACAAGAAATGTTTAGGCTTGAGCCTCAGTGCAATCCTTCTATGCCCAGAGGATCCAAGCAACTGAGAAGCTTTTCTGGATCCAGTGCTCCGTTTTATATGCACATGCATCTTCGCAAGTCCTTATAACCTGTCAACTCTCATGCGTGGTGGAGGCCAGGTATTTAGTTGCCTCAATGCAGGGAATGGCCTCCCAGTTGAACAGGTGGTCACTGGTAGTGTCAGGTAAATGGAAAGGACGCAGTAGATCTTGGGGTAGTAATGCATATGTTTGAGATCCAGTGTTTCTTTTGCTGTCGATGTCAGCACTGTCTGAGTTTGACTCTTTTAACTTCCATCCATGAATCTCCAGGTCAGGGGAGTCTGGCTCAGGTAGGTTTTCTTTGTACCACATAGCATCACTTTTGACCTTACTTTTCTAAGTTTGGAAAAAAGCTGGTGGTATGAAGTATTTAGCAGGCATGGCTGGGTTAGGGTTAGGGTTAGGGTCAGAACTTCCATGAACAACCACAAGGTTAAGCATGTGACTTCTGCATTGTATGACTAGTGTCCTTGGTGGAAGTTCTTCAGTGCGTTGCTGGCTCCATCCCAGCCCTGCCCTGAGGTATTCATTCTCCAAACCCCAGTTCTCCAACTGAGAGAGAATGGCCTCTGTAATAGATGCAGCTTGTTTTGAAAGAACAAAGAAACCCCTAAAACTTTAAACACAGTTCGGCTCCTTTCTCTTGGGTTATTTGACGTAGATTGACACTTGTTCTGTCCCATTCGCATCCATAAATTAATCTGCAAGAACTCTGAAAAACATGGCTTTTTTAAATTTCCTTAACTACATCCTGCTAAATCTTAGCACTGTAGCTCGATAATAACTAACTATTTTTCCCTGCTCCTATTTATTTGCCTTTTCTTTTGGTGTTGGTTTCTCTCCCCTATTCTTCTGTTGATTCCTCTCTTTCTGCTTGGTCTTCTCCAGTATTGATGTGTTTCCTGTTAGTTCTCTCCACCTTCTTTTCCTTGTCTCTTTTTGTCTTTCTTAGCTCTCCCTTGCTCTCATTTTCTCTTGTCTCTCTGTCTTCAACATTGTGGAAATTTCTGGCTCCATTCTCTACGTATCTTATCTCTCTCTCCCCCTTTTTTTTACAGGTTGTTTCTCTGCAGAAAGGTTCTGGGTGCACACTCACCTGTGGCCTTTCTGTGTTTTTCATTTTCTCCCCATGTCTGTCCAGGTCTCTGTGTGTTGGCCCTGTGATGAACTAACAACTTGTCCATGGTGTACCTCACCTCTCACCTAATGAAGTCTGGGATAGGCTCAAATCAAAAATACTACACTTAATAGAGTCAAAAGGTGATTTACAGTACAATCTATGTGTAGGCTTATTTATTAAATTGTCCTTGAGTAATTGTAAAAGTACAATTGTAAGGGACACTGTGGACTGAACTCTAATCTGTACCCACAACGTTGTTTGCTCTTCATAGATGTAAGTTTTGGTAGGTGTCGTGGTCAGTCTGCTCACTTTAAAACTGTGAACAATCTTGCATCATCCTTTCCCTTTATGATTATAAAACTTGACCCCTCTCAACTCATGACAATTCAGGGCACACAGGACTCCAGCCAAATACAAGAAAACATTTTTAATGTAAAAACTAACAGAGGAAAATTTGGACAAGGACTTAAAGGAAAATACAATTTTTATATTTCTCATGATTCAACTGGAAAATTAAAGCTGTTAACTGGTCTGATTAGATGATTAACTTTATTTAGAGAAAATTTTTTGTATCGTTTTAAATTTTATATCTAAGATAGGATCCTAGTTATCTGGCTTAGAGAAAATACCATCCATTAAGAGCTATGATGTTGTAAATGAAAACTTATTAGCTGGAGCAAAAAATCCATTAAGTGTCTAGCAGCGTGATACCAAACAATAAAATTCCTTACAATACATATTTGTTTCTGAGCGGTCAAATCTGTCAGCGAAGCTAGCAGTTTGTCAGTTATTGAATTTTATAACTGCCTTCCTGATTTGGTAATCACTTTGTCGTTCCTTACATTCACTGTGTTTTCTTGGTCTCCTTCATCTCACACCCACACCTTTCCCTTTTTGCTAGCATCAGCTCCATCTTGGCTGCCGCAGCAGCCGTTGCCCAGGCCGCGGTGGTGGGCGGCCGGCAGGTTCTTGTACACAGCCCTACTATACGGAATGAAGCAAAGGCCCAATTGGAGGTGTCGGGCAAGGCGGCAGTACGCAGCCAGGGCCAAGACCAGCAGAGGGGTGACCAAGAGGAAGCCCACCACCAGTAGAGCCACACAGCCTCCATCGGTCAGCAGGTCTGAGCAATAGGCGATCGTCTCATGAGGGCGGACCTGCGCAGAGGAGAGAGGAAAAATCCTGGGTGGAATGAAGCAATGACAGAATGTTGCACAAGCAAGATTACTACAATTTCCTCTGAACACTGTAAATCTACTGCATCTTGTACTCCAATTTAGTAGTCCATGCAGAGATTTGAAAACTTCATCCAGATGTCCGTTGGCACTTCTTGGGAAATATTTCATATTATTCAGCATTATTGAGTTTTTCATCTAGAATAGTAAGGACAGCAGATAACATTGTCATTACTTTTATTATTTCTTGATTTATGTTGTATCAGTTCTCCTATTTAACTTTGAAAATTATTGTCAATGTTGTTCAGTGTTTTGTGGTTTTACTGTTTCATTTTTAAAAAATGTCTCAAAATCAGTGTGTGTCTTTCTGATCTATTTTGTCCTTTATTAGTATTAGTGTTTGTTGGTCTTGTTTGATTTATTTCCTCCTCTTTCACTGGAGTCTTTTTCTGTTTGGACTTGTGCTCATTTTCCCTCTCTGTGTCTCCCTCTAGCTTCACTCCTTCTTTACTTGTCTAACTGTGTAACCTGTTTCTCTTTCTTCATTTTACCCCGCTGTCCCTCCATTCTCTGTTAATTCAGTCTCAGCTTCCATTTCTTCCCGTGTGAGTTTGTTGATTTTATGTCCACGTCATATTTGTCAGCCATCTCCACAATGTTTTCCTTGTGTAGGTTTATCTTTGAATTTTTAAATCTGTGTTTCTGTTTCTTATTTCAGTTTTGCCTTTGCTGCCCACTTTTGCATTGTTTTCACTTATGGAAAGGTCTGATTGTGTTTGACCTGATTAATGGGCATTATATTTTGGATTGTAGATTATTCCCCTGAACTGTATTTTACCTCCTGTTTGGTCTACACTTGGGTCCATAATCTGGTTCAGACATGCTGTCATGATGTATATGTATGAGGTGAGGACGGGCAACAATTAGTAGTTTACCAATATAACTCTCATTCTCTCTCACACACACATTAATTAAACTAGGGCACAGCTATTTATTTCATTTTAGTTAAAATAAAATAAGTTAAGTCATGGTACAACGATGGCTAGTATCTGAAGCATACTACACATCAAAGCTTGAGCGATGACACTGGAGGAGTGGGGGAGGTGGTAAAAGGGGTCAGATCTGAGTGTGGGAGAGAAGAGGAGAGACAGCAGGCCTGAATCACCCTTATCACCACATGACAACTGATGTGAACATCAGAGTTAAAAAGGTTTTCAGGAATGAGTGGACTCCAGTGGCGAGTGGACGTGCACATTAAGTCTAGGAGAGGGCATGAGAATCGTAAGTAAGGGATGAAAGCTGAAAACTCTGAGTTCTTGAAAATCATTGATGAGTACCATCAGGAGAAGAAATATACATTCCTCCCCTACCATTTCAGGAGGGAGGGGACGACTGAATGAGTGAGGGACTTGGCTTAGAAAGTTAAGAATTGGGGGAGCGCTTTAAGGCTTGGAGTTGTAACAGATAACACTCACAGAACTATGTCCAAGTTTGTTTTTAGTCAGTGAAGCCTCCTGTGTAGCTACAGACTTACGTCAGCCCTCTTGCTGATGTGATACACGCTAGATTTGGGTCTGGACGAAGGTTACAAATACAGAGCTTCCAAGTGTATGACATGATTTAACAAACCTTAAATCCTGAGCCCTGTCTGTTTTATTTATACTCTTTTTTTGTCTCTGGATTTCTCTCCAGCCTCCCAGGTCCCAGTTAATCCCTCTCTAATCTGCAGTCACATGAGGTGTAATTATGAGAGTGGCAGAGCTGAGAATCCGGGTCTATGTCGTCATTGAGGAGGTCATCGGTCTCACGGAGACGCCACTGGTATGCAGAAAAAAAACTCAGGAGTTTTCTGGTTAGCAAAGGATTGTGCACGCTGACTAATGGCTCAAATAGGTTGTTTTCTTTTATTTACATGCCTTTAAAAGAATACCTTCATTTGCTCACAAGGCATTCTTCATATTTTTTCTGTCTTTTACGCTACTTTAGTAACAAATAGGGTATTAAACTTCAATACCATGACGTCGGCCCCCGACCCCTCGCTTCTCCAGTTCAATCGTCTTCTTAACATCTCAGTGAAGTTCAAACTTATCTGATTTGAAAGCCTCTCATCACTGATGGAGCCAAACCCCCCAATAAGCCCCCCAAGTCAAGTCACTTTGAATCAAAGATTAGGAGCTTTACATGTTTGACACAAAGTTGAATGCGAACACCCTCTTGTGACTGTTCAAATGTCTGATGGATGTTGAGGTATAAAACCTTAAATGCTTATCTAATGAATCCTTGGTAAAATTTACTGAGTAATTATTTCACCTAATGTCAGTTGGTGGTCGCTGTGCTCATCCAATATTTTGATGCCCAGAAGTTTGAATCAAATATTTGTATGCAATTATGTAGATTATCCCACAGAATAAATGGGTAGCCTGAGTTTGGCTTTGAAATTGTTCAAATAAGTGACCAAAATGCTATTGAGGAAGCCTGATTCGTGTTAGAACAAGAGATACTGACTGGGTCTGGATTTGGCAGAACTCCGAGGTAAAAACAATTACAATTAAGAATTTACGGAAATTAAAATAACATGTTATATTGATGTTTTAAATGCTCCACCCAAACAACATGTTGGTTCGAACTCACTGAACCACTTCTTGACCACCCACAGCTGTTCCCTGGTCTGCATGTGAAAAGATTTTGTGGATGCAGTCCAGATGTGTAACATTTTTGTTGACAGTATCACTAATACACAACATCTAGCATAAGATATTGATTGACTGCTGGGGTAGAAGGTGAAGAGATTGTCTCTCACAGTCAACGATTTAATATGACCAGTGACAAATGATCAAGCTGAATACTGACGCCGTAAATGAACCTCACACTTCATTAAATCCATGAATACTCAACATATATAGTTGGGATCTTCATTTTGAGCTAAACAAATGAGATTGTCATTAAGGCCATAATCAGATCAAGTATAAGGTTTGACAATTGTCCATCATATCAGGAAGCTAGAGAATGAAGTTGTGTTGCAGAGATGGTCATAATTTATTTTGTAATGTTGAATTTTGTTACTGATAGTTTTCAGTCCATACCAGCACAAACACGTATTCATCATTTGTGTTCACTGAAGCAGCTAACCCTTACCAGAAAATCCAGGACAAGAGTTTTTTATTGATTCATTGATTTCATTTCCCAGCCAAATGTAGTGAGAGAGGGGAAGCTGCTGTTCAAAGACGGACTGGGAGCAAACGAGTCAGTATAGACATTGTTACTAGACCTAAAGCATAAAGTAGGGCATTTTTCATTTTTGGCAATTGACTAGTCAGATTATGGTTCAATAATAGAGACATGAATATATTAATAGTTTAAAAACTTTGATGGGAGACTGCTCCTCATGGATGGGTCAGATGCAGGGAAATAATTTCACAAAAACATTCCTATCTGTTGTTTTGATCAGGAATCTTCAACAGATGCTGTAAAGATGCATACATAGGGATTTAGGAGGGAGAGGTGGCACGATATTCAATATGTCAAATTCATGGCCCGAGAGACAATATTTAATTTTATAATAGCTGGCCCGCTGGAATACTGTGCAAACACACATATACTACAAATTCCAGAATGCTGGCACATCAATCAATAACTCCAGTGCTTCTCCCTGCTCCTCTGTAGTCAGATATCGGCCTTCATCCGGTCACTAAAGAATATTTGCTAATCCTGAGAGGAAATGCTACAGAGGACGAGAAATCTTTCTTAAAAAACGATAAATAAAACGCATATTAGTAAATAGAACGCACATTTTCAAGAAGTGTTGAAGTGCGTTCACTTCCTCCAGCCGTTAAACGTGTGTCGGTGCTGCTGAGTTGAAATGTCTGAATTAGTCCAGACGTTTACCACAAAACATTTAAAGTTCATTTTTGATTATTTTAATAAACGATTGATTTTAGACGTGAGTTTTAACTTGTAAAATAAAGTTCTTTCCATTATTGATGCCTGTGAATAAAAACGTTGTAAATGATTCTGTGAGGCGAAGACACAACAATTAGTTTTTTTGATTTATTTTGAATTTAATCTGTAATTTCAGTATTTTCTATTCCGCTGGTTTAACAATTGTAATAATACCTCAGATTAAAATTACTAGTTTGAATCCTTTTCAGCCCCTTGATGTGGACTCCATCTTTAATTTTAGCCCCCTCTACGATTGAGTTGGACAGCTAGTATCGCAAAAAAGATTTCATGGCCTAACCATGGAAGCCACTGAAACATAAATTAAAAATAACAGCCATCAACCCTAAGCATCACTGCTCCCAACTATTACTAAATGAGCTTCAGCTCTCACACTCACTCACCCACCCTCACCCATGTCACCCTGTTCTCACTGTTGAGTGGCAGAGGAATCCAAAGACCACCATGATAATGGCTGGCGTTGAAATGGTCCCAAACACCAGTCCAGCAAGGCAGGCATTGATGGCGGCAATAATCAGGTTCTGAGCAGTCACCAGCACCGAGCAGGCCCAGCAGTCCAGGGAATCCCGCAGCTCCAGAGGACCTTCACTGCATCCACCAGCGCTCTCGGCTGCAAAATAAGGAGGAGGTATGACCACACGTGAAGGTGTCTCTGTGCCTCCACCCACAGCGGTGGTGGATGCCAGGGAATGGGAGTGGTGAAGATGCTCCAGGTGGTTGATTTGGTGAAAGTGATTTGGTGGTAGTTCCTCTGACAAGTCCAAGGGCTGATGGTGGGCCCCCTTCTCGAGAGTACCAGTCATACCCAAAGTCAGCTGTGGGCAAAAAATGAACATGAAATAACAGTGTTACCAGTATCATTGACAGAGGTGATCGAACTGAGCCATCGCAGATAGTTTTGAACTGGGTGTAGGGTGAGAGGAGGACGAAAAAAAACACAAAATGGATTAAAATACAAAATTACTCTAAATAGAGTTATAGACTTATGGCTCACTGACATGTTCAAATAGTATATTGGAGTAATGTAAAATAACTGTTCAAGCAAAAAACAAAGTACAAAATATTTCTCATTTAAGAACGAATGCATGTCCTCTACCAATGTCCCCTCATAAATCCCAATCCCCTTGAAATTTGGAGCACCATTTTGGAACCTCATGCAACACCCAGAGTTGTCATTCATAGTAAAGAAAGCTTCCCTAATTAATAAAAAGGCTCACTGATGGCATGAAGAGTATCGTAGCGAATGTTTTGCATGCATGATGTCTCAGAAATGATTGAATTGAGACTAAGGGTGCGTCCACACATTGCAAGTTTGGTTTGATTTAAATGAACTCTGGTACAAATCTGGTACCTCCAGAACAGATCTCCGACAGACAGAGCTCAATCGGTTTAAAAAAAACAAACAAACTGCGATTCGACCGACCGCAGTGCGTACCAAAGGCTAAAAACAAGATGGACGTCACAAGACTGCAATTTTTATTAGTTTGTGCAATGTACATCTCACTTTCAAAGTAAGAATTCCTGATGCTGATTTGCCTCCTGCTACATGGGTTAGGGTTAGTTAGTGGTGTATAAAGTTGTCGCCCAAATACACCATAAGTCAAACAAATGACACCTGTAGACCAGTTTGAAGGTGGGGACCTCATTCATGTGCTTTTTTGATTCGTACCTTTTAGTTTGTTGTTAAAAAACCCAAACCAGTGTGAACACTAAGTGAAGCGGGACTATAAATGTACTTCTGCAAAATAACCAAAAATGCCCAGACTTTCAGTCAACTAAAACTTGACGAAATAAACAGGATAATATTATCCAGATGTGATAAAAATTAAGGGTTAGGGTTGGGTTAGTATAATAATACATAATACTGCGGTCTGAAGTCAAAGCAGAACCTAATCAAATTGTCATCTTCAAAGACTCTGGGTTCACTGGGAGGTTGGAGGTTATCCACCAGGAAGCAGGCCTCACCATCTCTGAGGTGATGATTATCAGGGACCTGATTTGCCCATAATTACTCTGTGTTGTTTGTGTGGTCGAGAGATGAAGGTATACTGGGATCAAAGTCTGTTCGCAAGTGGGTCTTGTAAGCACGTCATGCATGTTGGATATAGTTTAATCAGAGGCAAGAACTGTAAAATGTCCACTGGAGTGCATCTTAGTTAGGATTACATATATATCTTTCAGAGCTGACATTTCCCAGGGGTCAGGGTGTGACCCAAAGCAGACATGTTCTGGTCGGTTGTTTTTTAACAGACCAACTTCTCTCAACCTTTTCCCATTCCAAGAGATTTAAGCTCTAATTCCCCACTGCATCAGTTATCGAGGCATATACTTCATTACATTAATATATAGTAACTAATAATTATACCTTACAATTTTGTTTTTACTTTATGATTTTATTTTAATCCTTTACTTTTCCCTGCACTGAAACCTTTATTATTAATTCAACATGTAATTGCACACATATACACACGCAGATAAACACACACACACACATGTACTTGCCCATACACAAACATGCAGTTGCCCACACACTACACACACATATATACCACAAACACACCCTCACACAAACGGTTCATTCTGTGTTGATGCCCAGACAAAGGCTAAAAAGAACCTGCAAGCCTCAGACTTCGTTCTGATAATTATGGTTTTTATATGTTGTTATGGCCCCCATTCGGTCATTTTACTTTGTTCTTTCTGACTTACTACAGAATTAAAATTTTCAAATTTTGGGGCCAGTCCTTGCTGGTAAATACTTCAGCTGATTCCATCAGTGTCTCCACATGTCTGGTTCAGGATATCCTCAGGAGATGGGACGTCCAAGGCAGAAAGAGTGAATCGCTGACTAGTAAAACCATGTTTCCTGCTTAAATATGCAGCAAAGGGAGAATCCCTGTAGGGACGACATGTTCAACCTGTCATTGTTTCCATCGAGCCAAAACACACATTTGAAGATATTTTACTTTTTGGAAAATGCTCAAATCTTTTTGTTGCCAAGTTACCAAGCTGATTTATTTTCAAGTGAGGAAAACATTAAACATAGTATCCCGTAACATATTTGTAACAGTAAAGATCTTTGACTTTAAGAGCAGCATTTAAAAAACTAAATAGAAAAAGAAATTAATTGAATTAGGTCCATTTAGTCTTTTTCTTTCCTTGTTTCTTTAAGTAGAATTTGGTCTTTGTTCTCATGGGTTCGGTGGCAACTGTAAAAGTGGTCATAAGGGAATAAAAACTTGGGAATAACAAAAATAAGGCCTTATATATATTTTTTGTGTTATATAGCATTTCATTGAAATCAATGAATTAATATGAATCTGTATCATAAGTGAAAACTTATAGATATAACCCCGGTACACGTCTGGGTTTGAGGCTCACTGGTCTCTTTTGCAGATTCACCTGTGACAAGTGCTCCGCCTGAGCGGAGGTGGATAAGAAGAAATTAAAATGAAATTAAAATGTATTAATCCAGGAACATGCATTAATCCAGGAACATGTATTAATCCAGGAACATGTATTAATCCAGGAACATGCATTAAAGTGAGTGGGATGTATTAAGAGGGACAGTGAGAGAGGAAGAGCGAAAAGCTCATTGCATCATGGGAGATCCCCCAGCAGCCTAAACCTATAGCAGCATAGCTAAGAGCTAGCTTATGCCAGCCTTAATTATAAACTTTATCATAAAGGAAAGTTTTAAGCCTACTTTTAAATGTAGAGAGGGTTTCTGCCCCCCGAACCAAGATTGGGAGATGTTCAACAGGAGAGGAGCCTGATAGCTGAAGATTCTGGCTCCCATTCTATTTCTGGAGACTCTTGGACTACAAGTAACCCTGCATGCTGGAAGCACAGAGTTCTGATGGGACAATATGGAACTATGAGCTCCTTCAGATACGTTGGTTCTGACCGTTAAGAGTTTTGTACGCGAGTAGAAGGATTTTGAATTTGATTCTACATTTTACCTGGGATGTAAACTTGAACCAATTGAAGGCAGGAGGTTGTGGATCTTGTCCCTAATACTTATAATTTTGTCATTAAAAAAACTCTTGAAGTCATCACTACTAAGGGTTTTAGGAATACGGGGCTCAATAGAACTCTGACTGTCAGTCAGCCTGGCTACAGTGCTGACTGACAGTCAGAGTTCTATTGAGCCAGTCAGAGTTGTATCTACAAAAACCTGGGTTTGTTTTTATTTTCCTCTATCAGTGCAGAGAAATAGGTCGCTCTGGCGCTGCGGATGGCTCTCCCATATTCTTAATGCTATCTTTTTAGGCTAATCGTGATAAACAAGTTTAGTGTGTCGCCATTTTCTTTCTAGTTTGTTTGTTTGAGGATTGGAGTCAGGTTGTTAAACCATGGAGCTGCTCTCCTCGTTTTCGCACTTTTTTAGTGTCCAGAGTTAATCTCAGTGAGCTTGCAGCCCTATCGACGAAATAATCAATTTGCCAAGGACTAACGTTAGAGTCAGATTCTTTTAAGTTGAGAAATGCAACTGAACTCAGGGCTGATGGAATAGAGTCTTTAAATTTTGCTACAGCTTCTTCAGATATATCTCTAGCGTAGAATGATTTTTTCTATTGGCGAATGATTTAAGATAAGATAAACCTTTATTAGTCCCTCAATGGGGAAATTGCAGTGTACAGCAGCAAAGAGCACACAAATCAATGACAGAATAACATTATATTAAATTAAATGTGCAGTTTCAAATGTGTACATGTTGAATATTATACTGTCCAATAGTGCAAAGTGCAAGTGAGGCGTGCGTGTGCGTGTGTGTGTGTGAGTGTGTTACTAGCAGTGCTGGTTGTAGAATTTAGCATTGTAAATTCAAAAGTTATCAGTGGTCCGATAGCAGTGGGTTCCGTGGATGAACTACTAGTTTTTCAGTATCAATGCCGTAAGTCAAGACTAAATCCTGGCTGTGATTAAAACAGAGAGTGGGTTCATGAACACACTGACTGAAACCAACACAGTCTAATATTAAGTTAAACGCAGCACCGAGACTATCTCTGTCTTTATCTACAGGAATGTTAAAGTCACCTAATATAATTATTTTATCTGTCTTCAGGACTAGGTTTGACAGAAAATCAGAGAATGGGCCAGGAGCCCGATACACTATGACAAATAAGAATGGCGATTGATGCTCCCAGGTTGGATTTGTAAGACAGAGTAAGGCTTTCAAATGAGTTGAATATGGCTTCAACTCCACCTCCTCGGCCGGTGCTTCTAGATATGCGAGTATTAATATGAGTAGCGGGGCTAGATTCATTTAAACTAACATCTTCCTCCTCACACAGCCAGGTCTCCGTCAGACAGAATAACTCAATATGATGATCTAGAATAAGATAATTTACTAAAACTGTGTTAGATGATAGAGATCTAATATTCAGGAGTCCACAATTTATTATATTTAAATTTTTAACTACATTCTTGGTTATTTCAATTTCTATTAGGTTTTTGAGTAAAATCATTTGGTAATCTGACTTGAATAATGAAGGTGGTCGGGGCACAGACACAGTCTCTATGGGTTTTGGGCTGGGTGACTCTAAAGGAGGCGTAGAGAGGCGTGTAAGACTGCGATTCCGTTTCCTGGTCTGGTGAGTTTGGCTTCAGCCATTTCTCAGTTTATCACTCAACCATCCCAAAACTATATTTTTCATACATTCCCCCACATTTATTTCACTGCTCATGAATCATTCAGACTTCTGCTCACTCTACGTGTCTCACTCTCTGCATCCGGACCTTCAGATGTTCTGGTTGATACTCACAGTGAAGGAACCCAACAGAACAAATCATTCCCTTTAGTTACACTTTTCATCTGCATCTATCATTTATAAACTGCTAAGAATCTAATGTGCCCAAATGAACAGGTATTTTGACAACGCTCATGAATATCCAGACAATGATGGCCGTGCTCCATCAATTATAATGGTCAGATGGCTTTAGATTTTTGCATGATGGCTGAGCGTTAAACCAAACATCTGCTTCCAGCATTCAAATTCCTAGTGGAAATCCATGATATATCTCACAAAGATGTTTTTGTTGACTCATTCAAAAGGCCATCAAAGTGTGCATGAGTGCCGTTATGGAGGACGGAGACTTTCACTTGACAACTAAATACAACCCATTTATAATTAAGAATGGGAACCATTGAGATAATCAAGTATGTCAAAAGAATAATCATAATTTAGCAATATTTTTTACTAGTTTCTTATTAGAGTTTGGAAATGTTAAAGTTGACACAGAATGGACGTAAAAATTTAAATGAAAAGAAATCTTATGACTTAGTAGAAGTAGATTGTTCAACGATGCTTTACTGATTGTTTTCCACGTCTGGATCCCATTGTTGGCTCAAGTGGTGTTCTGAGGTTGAAGGTCACACAGGAAACACTGGCAGGAAAGTTTGTATGCACTCAATGCGACCCTGAATGTAAATACATGAAGATGCTCCACCCACTTTACTCGCTGTTGTATACAATTTCTTACAATAACACCTCATGTTGTTATTGTTCGATCCGAATATAGTTTGGGTTAGAGGGTTAGAGTTAATATTCTGCAATGCAGTTTATGTAGATTCTGAACTCCTTTTAGTAGTGCATTATATTATAGTATTATATAGTAAATCATGTGTAATCAGGTAGATCTGCTACCTGTTGCGCTGGACGCCAAAGAGAAAAGTTCCAATATGCTTAAAGTCGTGTTGAGCTTAAAAAGTAAATAAGGTCCTTTAGTTGGTTTTACTGTCGTCAGAAGTTGAGTCAAAAATGTTTTTAGTATCTCCTGGCACAAGCAAAGTGAGGAAGGATGAATTCAGTCCGTCTCTGCTTCGCCCGTCTGTCTCTGCTTCGCCCGTCTGTCTCTGCTTCGCCCGTCTGTCTCTGCTTCGCCAGTCTGTCTCTGCTTCGCCAGTCTGTCTCTGCTTCGCCAGTCTGTCTCTGCTTCGCCAGTCTGTCTCTGCTTCGCCAGTCTGTCTCTGCTTCGCCAGTCTGTCTCTGCTTCGCCAGTCTGTCTCTGCTTCGCCAGTCTGTCTCTGCTTCGCCAGTCTGTCTCTGCTTCGCCAGTCTGTCTCTGCTTCGCCAGTCTGTCTCTGCTTCGCCAGTCTGTCTCTGCTTCGCCCGTCTGTCTCTGCTTCGCCCGTCTGTCTCTGCTTCGCCCGTCTGTCTCTGCTTCGCCCATCTGTCTCTGCTTCGCCCATCTGTCTCTGCTACGCCCTTCTGTCTCTGCTACGCCCGTCTGTCTCTGCTTCACCCGTCTGTCTCTGCTTCGTCCGTCTGTGTGTCTGCTTCACCTGTCGTGTCTCGCCTCTCCGTCTGTCTGCTTCACCTGTCGTGTCTCGCCTCTCTGTCTGTCTGCTTCACCTGTCTGTCCGTCAGGTTTCTTTTATGTGGCAGACTTCATTAATTGTTGAATATTTTTTCAAAAAACATTCTACTCACAAAAACCAAGACCTGAAATCATGACTTTAGGTACTTGGGAATCGTATTATTTGTATAGATTTATTTATTTTTCTCTTGGTTACTATTATGCTGATGATTAATACACCATAAAACCAAATCAGTCAGTGGAAAGATTAAGGCAATGAATATCCAGGTTTTCTGAGTTTGTAGCAAAAAACTCTGAATTTATTTATTTTTTCCAAGTCTTATAATGTTAGATCTTAAATATTTAGTTACTTGCACATGTTCCAATTATTGTAATTAAAATAAATCCCTCGGTGAGTTAATGCAAAATCTGTCACGTGTGTGTTTACTATTTGACTGTAGTATCTCTTAATTTATGATTGTCAGTACCAGATAAAAAGGTTTTACACACAGTAAACCCAAATGTTACCATTGCTCAACATTTTGTAGTTATTAGATATTCTAAACAAAGTTTGCATTACTCCTTCAAGTGAATTCCTTTGAGTGCCCAGCTTTACACTGCATCATTTCCAGAGAAGCTCTCAAATAGTAAGAAAAAATATTTACACACAAAAACCCATTTCGAATCTGGAGCTTCTCATGTTTGCAGTTTTTTCCCCCCTTTGATAAGAGGTTATAGATGATGAGTGGTTGTAGATTGAGGTTGAGTGCGATTTTCTAATGATCTGAGCTCAAAACTTTTATACACATGTAGAGGAGCTGAATGTGGACCATTTTATCAGTTCTGAAGTTTGAATTTTTTTGAATGATATGCAATTAAAATAATTTAAATGAATTGGGATAATTATTAGAACTTCTTTCTAACCAACTTTTTTTTAGTGAAATTAGACCAAGATGAACAGGACCGTTTCACAAAATGTTTGTGGACCATGCAACTGCTGTCCTACTCACTGAGTTGATGGTTTGGTGTTCGGCCTCCAGTTTGGTGCTTCTTCAACGACTTCTTCTCAAGACCATTCAGTCCAGGCAGTCCTCCACGCACACGCTCTCTCTGGTCACGTCTTTTTAATTTTCCTTCCTCTTTAGCTCTTATTCCTCTCTCCGTCGTTCTTCTCTTTGTGAAGAAGAAATGGCTTTTGGCGTGTTTTTAAAGGTTCCCTCCTGAAACCCAATCTAGTTGATATTATGATGTCTGCTTCCTGCAGCTCTGTCCTCCAGCCTCTGTTTCACTCCAATGTCCAGTTTTGTCCAGGGAGCTGATTATATCCAGGCTCCGTTTCTTTTTCAGATGCACCGTTAAACTCCTGCTTCCTACGCAGCTGATCCCAACTCTACTTAAAACTGCTGGGGTCTTTGTTTTAAGTATGACAACCTTCTGTCTGTCTGCCCTCCTTTTTTCAACCCCCCACCTCCAGTTTAGGTCCACAGTGCTGTCTCTCCTTCCCTCCCTTCTCCTTCCTCATCTCACTCTCTCTTTCTTCTCAACAGGCTTATCAGCCCCCTGCCTCTCTCCAACATCTCCTCTTAGCACATGCATTCCACCTCTCATATCCAGGACATGGTGCACCTCCTTCACGCTCGCTCCGGTTCAGTGGGGGCTGGGTGTTGTGAGTTGGGGGTCAGATCGAGGTGCCTCGTCTGATCAGTTGAGGTTCAGGGGAGCTGAAAATCAAGGGGGAGGGGAAACGGACTTTGTGTACTTCGTAAATGGGGCTTATTTCTGAAGCAGTCTTTAAATAGTTGCTCAGTTAATAGAATTCAAGGCTCACTTCAACAAAATGAAAAGGGTAAATTAAAATGTACCTGTCCATGGACAGAATGGTTATCATGTTTTATCCTTCAATTAAATGATAATTTCATTGTTTTATTTATTTTATGTCCAGATCTAAATAGCATGAGAAAATATTGGGGTCCTGCTTGTGGATACTCAAACTCAACTGACAGTGACCAGCCAATCAGTTTAGGATATTCTCCCAATACATCCCAACCTTCTTCGGCTGGGATTGGCTATCCATGCATTTCTTCCCAAACGCGTTAGAGGAAGGGCAATACCAATGGCACCGGTCATTGGCAGACATAATCTGTAGAGCGATTTCAGAAGAGTAAGTATCATGCCCCCAAACATTCCATCACCTTCATCAGAGATAGGAAGAAAGCTCAACACCAGTTCAGCTACTCAGGAGGGCTTCTTGCCACTGAACAGGACTGGCAGCTTCAAGTCGACCTAGAAAGGCAACACAAATTTTCAAAAAACATCGCGACCACTTTGGTCTGCCCAGATGTGGAGTTTACATCAGAGAAAGCAAAGCAAGTTGTCCGTCAAGTTGACTGAATTAAAGAATGACAGGTCTTAAAGAAAGGCCTTTATTGATTAAAGGCCTTTTCCAATGAGTGCGAAAGGCCTTTCATCAATAAAATCTCAATCACCAATCATTTAAGTCGCAAAGCACCCAATGAAATATTCCTGTGTAGGTTAAAAAGCTTGCTTTTGTAATAATAGTAATAATGGTAATAATGACTTTAATTTATATAGCGGCTTTCAAGAAACCCAAGTGTGCTTTACATAGTAGGAGGGCAAACACAAAAAGAAAAATATTAAGAATAACAACAAGAAAAGCACCAAAAGACAAGATCTAAAATGAGTGGAAAAAAAGCAGTGGATGGGAAGGTTGACAGAGTTAGCTGAGGTTAAAGGTCGTGGTGAACAGATTTTTTTTGTAAATGTCCAGAGATGCTTAGTGTGGAGGGTTAAGAGCAGGGAGGAGATTGTTATCAAAAACTCAGAAAAAATTTGATAATAGAGTGCCTTAAACTTTCCACTGACTGATTTAGTTTTACAGTGTATTAATCATCGCCATAATTGTAACCATGAGAGCGAAAAATAATAGCAAGTACCTAAAGTCATCATTTCAGTTCTTGGCTTTTGTGACTAGAATGTTTTGTGAAAAACTATTGAATAATATTTTTATTATGTAACATAATAGAAACCTGACCGGACAGATGAAGCAGACAGACAGACGGAACCCCTCCCTCCTGTTAGTCAGGCACTGCGGATCAAGTTTATGGAGGGATCTGTAGGTGTAAAGGTGAATTATGCAGTCAATGCGGGACTTGATCAGGAGCTGTGTGGTGGATGAGTTTGGCTGATGTGCTACCTGTATATAAACTAAATGTTAGGTTTAACTCTGTGGCCTCTCTGCCCAAAAAGAGATCTTATTGCTCATTTCCATTCATCATAAAGTAACTAACTTTAAACCCACCTTTCCATCAAATGCTCTTCCATGTTGCTTGTATTTTTTGGGAACATATTAATCTGGGCTATGTCCTTTTATGGAGTCCATGTCCATGGAAAGACACGGGTGTGGTCAATATATATATATACTTTCTGGAAAGCACCTTGACACAATAGTTGTTGTGAATTGGTGCTATATAAATAGACATTGATTGATAACACAATTCCCTGTCTGACCGACTCAATGTTGGAATTATCCCTGGAGAACAAGGGGATCACCTCCATTTGGCTGAAGGTTGCAGGAGAAATGGTTCTGACTATTGTTTTTGCACCGAACAACAGTTGAGAGTATCCGGACTTCTTGGAGTCTCTTGGTTGTGTTCTGGAAAGAACTTCATCCAGAGACTCTACAGTTCTCCTTGACGACCCTTATAAAAATTATTGGTAACGATGGATAAACCTGGAAGGGCATGATAGGGAGGAGCGGTCTGCCCGATCCAAACCTGAGTGGTTCTTTGTTATTGGACTTCTTTGCTAACCATGAGCGGTCCATAACAAAAACCATGTTCAAACCAAAGGTAGCTCAAAAGTGCAGTTGGTACCAGCCCACCTTAGGCCAAAGATCTATGATCGTCTTTGTGGTTGTATCATCAGCTCTACAGCTGTATATCCTGGACACTCGGCTGAAGAGGAGCACAGAGTTGTCCACTGATTCCTTAAGGACTATTGCGTAACAGTCCTTAAGGAAATAAAACAACATAAAATAGCAAGGTCCCAAAATTTCAAAGACTGGTTAATCCAGTAATCCGTTCAAAGTAAAGTCTCTTAATTATAAAGACTCAGAAAGTTCATGAAGGTGTGGTTGTGGCAGAGAGGCAGGTGTCTTTACCTTGAGAAGTTCTATTGCCCACAGATCATAACTGATGTCAAAGGAACAAAAAAGGAAAAAAGATTATTCAAACCGTTCCTTTTTCGAAGCTGCTGTTGCTGGCATACAGGACTGGACCGCTGCTGGTTTCTTGTACATTTTATACAACGATTTGAGCTGAACTCTCTTCACAGGTGTCTTTCTGCTAACAAACACGCACCACCTCCCAGGTGAGAGAAATTACTGCCTCTCCCCTCTGATGGGCCACACCCACTTCCTCAGTTCAGCCTCTCCCTCTCCTCTGACTGCTGCACCAGGACACAGCTTCATGCATACAATAATAATAATAATACATACATTTTGATGTTGCAGCAGATACGTTTTTTGTTTTTTTTCCACACCTGTTGTCATGTGACCTTCACCAACCCTCTTTGAGAGACTAGCCTATTACATTTTACTTGGAAATAATATATTTTTCTCATCAAAGTGCGCGAGAGACACCTGATGATAAAACACAGAGACAAGATGAGAAAAACAAGGCCAAAAGGACATGGAGTCAAAGTCAACGAGCTGTGTAGTGACTTGTGATTCATTCACTCTCTGTCAGTCCAGAGATCAAAGTGTCCTGATGCTTACCTCAAATTCTGGTTTTGCAGCTACTGGTGGCCCCAATAAACCCTGAAGATCTGGTGGTAGCAAGTCCTGGTGGGTTGGGCCAGGGTCAGGGCAAGATCCCACAAGTGCACTGTAGAGTCAAGCACAAGCCGGACAGCTCTGCGGCCTGGTGGCTCAATGCCACCAGGCCGCAGGAACCAATTGCCTCATATTGGTTAGTTCCCTTTTTGCCACCCAAACCACTCTGTGATGAACTGGGTGTTCTGAAACCTCTCTATCAGAACCAATATTAAATTATAAAGGACTTAGTGCCACAGTAGATCCTCTTTTGACAGGACAGGGTAACTCTCCCTCCTAACGCATTTCACCAGTTGTCTTTCTTCAGACCATTTTGCTAGAAACCACCACTTCAAATCGGGAACACCAAGCATGAAATACTTTGATCCAAGGTTATGTAATTAAGGCTTGCCAATTTTTCTTCCAACATATCAACTTTAAAGAAACAATGTCCACATGATGCCTAATATGTCCCATTCACTGACAGGCCATTGTAAGGATATAAATAAATGTTATTCTGACTTATAATAACAATAGTTATAATGTTATGATGGAACATTGTTTACAGTAACACTATTTGAATAATACATTTACTGATTTCTAAAGGGAAATGAGCTATAAATGATCTGTACAGCTCAGAGGGTCAACAGATGTCCTCCTTTTGAAGGAAATTGTCTCATAACACTGCGTCATTCATACAGACGCATCCTGTTGTCAACCTCCAGCCATGAAGGATAATTGTGTTTTCAGTTGTTTGATCAAGACAAAAGAAGATCGACAAGGCTGTGGACAGGCTTAGATCATGATTCCTTGTCACAAGGGTCAAACTGTGAACTGTGATTCAGTAATATGAGAAGCATGGGTTCTGACGGCAGTTCCAACATGGAATAGAAACTGTTTACAATGTATGACAAAACAAGTATTACAAGGTTGAAAAGAGGGAAGAAGGGAGACGTACAAATTTGTGGAGGAAGGCGGTAATCGGTCAGTTGATAAGAAAAGATCAGGGAATAAACTAAATACTTATATCCGATCCTGATTTTCAACTCTGTACCGCTGCTTTGAGCTGCAATCTTTGTTTACATGGACCCTCCTGCCGCCCCCATGCAGTGAGTGTGGAAGATTGAAAAGTATTTTTGATCTCTGCATGCAGCTTGAGGGTTGATGTTAAAGAATGAGGAAACTTGATGGCATCTTTGAGGAGTGTTGTATCACTCCTGTCAAGAGTTCCCATGAGTGGTCCTTTGGGAAGTAGAAGATGAGGGTAGTAGGACCCAACTAAATGAAGTTCTCTCCATCAGGATTCCACCTTCTAGCAGTTACTGGACTGATGAAGACTGCTGTCTTTGATGAGGGGAGAGTGTTTATCCACCTGACGGGTTGGACGGACTGGTGGACGGAGGTCGTCTTCCTGTGTGGCTGGAAGCAGGATTTCCTTTAGTCTGTCCAGCAATGCTCTGTCCCTCTAATGACCCCTTATGTGACCCGAGGACACGAAATTAATTAGGAATTAAATGTGTGACTTAATGAGAGCCATTCAGGCCCATTGATGGCTTAAGACATAAGTAAAATTCACACTTGATACAAATATCTTCTTCTTTCGTCTGTTCTCTTCAGGTTCTCCACAGCGGATCATCTTTCTCCATCTCCCCCTGTGCTCATATTCCTCTCTCACACCAACCAACTACATGTCCTCTCTCACCACATCCACAAACCTCCTCTTTGCTCCTCCCCTTCTTCTCCTGCCTGCAGCTCCATCTCCAGTATCCTTCTACCAGAAGATCCACTATCCCTCCTCTTCACGGGTCAGAACCATCTCAATATGTCCTCTCTGACTTTGTGTCCAGGACGTCTCACCTGGACTGTCCCTCTGATGTCTCCTTTCTAATCCTGTCCTTCCTCCTCACACCCAGAGAACATCTGAACATCTCCAGCTCTGCCTCCTGTTTTTCATTTTATTTAGTTAAATTTCAATTTATGACGTCTTTAATTAATTTCTATGTAAATTGTTTTATGTACGTCCGTCTCGGCCAGGACATTCTTGAAAATAAGACTTCTAATCTCAATGGGACTTTCCTGATAAAGTAAAAGTTAAATTATAAAAATTCTTCTCTGTTGCACTCTTGAGGCAGGTATGGGAGACCCGTGTGGATGGGTAACCGAGCTGCATGTAAGAACCAAGTAACTGAACGTCCAATTCTCATTTGGGGGCATAATCCCAGTAAATTGCAGTAAAATAAAGACTTCAATGATCCGACGCAGGGGCGTAGTTTCTAAGTCCGGGAGTTCCCCAGGTCATACTAGTCATCTGGTTTTACTAGTTCCCGGGTAATACTAGTGCACGTCAGACCCGAGGAAAAGAGCTTCCACTTGAGTGCACTGGATCACTACAGCTGAGCTTTTCCGTCTGCTCTGGACTGATGAGAGCTGAGTAAGCGGACTGTTTAGAACCCGACACTCTGCTCACTAAAACTGCTCAATTCTGGCCAAAATGATAACGATGATTGTTGTGATTGATAGACATCAAATTCTTTTTTTTGTATTGGAAACATCTTTGGCCAAATAGATCATCGTGGCTTTGGTGAGTTCAGTGCGTCTTTGAGCTTGATGGACTCAGTGGTATAAACTTCTTAGCCCTCATACACTCATACAAACTCATACAGGAGTTTGTTTTCTATCTCCAAGTTATCACCAAGTGTTTAGTTGTGGAGGACAATTCAGGTACCAAATTATCAGTGAGGAAGGTGAAATATAGGCAAAAGTTCTACAGCTTCCTGCTCTCCTATCTTAAGTTTTGCTGTGAGTACAATAGAGTTCCTTGGTTTAAGTTTTCACATGTATTCCTGATTAGTTCAAGCTGGGGATATGACATCTCTCTAACGGACATAATTGATAATTTCAGGAGTGGTGTAAATGGATCTCCTGGACTTGGAACAGGCTTCCATCAGTGATTAGCAGGTAGTCGGTAATGCAAAAATTTGTTCTATTAAGATTTTCTACGTGTGTAATTTATTTATTTCCATTACCGAGTAATACTTGTGGAAAGGAAAGGCCATCCTACTCACTTAAAGTTTCATCAAAAAGTGTTTATTAATAATCATAGTAATGTCACACAAATTCACAAGTGTTTAAGACATGTCTGGCTCAGTTGGGTGTGTGTCTGCAGGTATGTCTGAATTCTCTAAACAGTGCAGTTATAAATAAATGACCACAAAGAGAAAGAAAAGGGTAAGGTAATATTGCAAACAGAAAAATAGAATTCTCATTTTAAGAAGACAAACCAAAAAATTTTGTTCAAAGAGAACAATTAGCACCATCTATCCCGTTATCATATTCAACCGATAATGTCATAAAATCATTTAAAATCTTGTCTAAAACCCCCTACATCATTAAAAAAAAAACACTCTTATGATTTCTCAAAACGATTTGGAAAGACGTTGTTCCATACTTTCTTAATGAGCATACAAACAAAGCATTCCATTAGTCTTCTGGTCTACATGAGCAGTGTGCCTATCGTCTACAAAAAAGGTGGTGATATATTCAAGATAGAGATAAAATTTCATATATATCAGGAGAAAAAGGCCGGAGTCGTGAGAGGTAAGCACCAGAAAACAGCACCTTCCACTCCCGTCAACATACAAGCCCCAAATTTCGATTCTTACGGAGCAATTGGTCACTATAAAAAAAATGAAAACCTTTACAGCCCTGTGAAAGAGGGAGAACATTGATATCCAATAAATAGAGGAAACATTTTAAATTAAATGTACAACAACAAAATTCCAGGAAGTCTGCATATTGGAACAAAAATGGATCAGAGGTACATACATACAAGCACCAGGTGACAATTGTTTTGTTTTTTTCAGTTCATACAGAATCGGAACTAAAAATACCTGATGATACTCGTCAACTTAAACTCAGAAAAGAAATGCAAGTATTATTCATAAAACAGGATTCACAACACAAGAATCCGAAAGACGTATTGAAAAGCCCCCCTGAAACAACCAAAGAATCGTTAAAACCCGTATGTTTCAAAGCATTCCAACATTTGTATTTTTTTTTTTCTTAATGCTTTAGAAAAATGCTCATATCTCTATTATTATTAGTATTTGTCATTTTCTCTCTTTTCTAAATACAAGGCCAATGTGGTATATATCTAGGCTGATCTAGTTTCGAAAAAACAATAAATTATTTTATTTTAAAAGGAGAACCCCACAAAAATTTGCACAACAGGATGTACAAACTTTAGACTTCAAGACAACAGAAAAAAAGTTCTCGGTGGTACTGACAAACACGCCACTGAAACCTTTAACCACCCTCCACAGTTTGTTCAAGGGCAGCACCAACTGGACCGGGGTTACCGCTAGAAGCACCTTCTGAAAGCAAACTGCTTTGTTAATGGCGGCTTGGTATATCTTGTAAACAGTATTAATAAGTAAACCTGTTCAACTGGATGTTCAGCAAATTGAGCAGAGAAGCAAAAATGATCTTAAATAATGGGACGGTCAGTTGGAAACAAAAGTGAAAATCTGTCTTTATTTCCTGGCGGGCAGGAGTTTTGGTTCTGGCTGAGAAGTTGCACAAGGGAAGCTCTGTCACTGAATGGAGGAAGCCTAGGGAGACAAAAGACATTTCAAAAAGTCAATAATCATTTTCAACAGGTTATTTCATTTCGGCTATGACAAAGATGTAGAAAACTCCATTTATCCTCCACAGAAGCTGCTAAATCTCACATCTACACCATAACCCCCTGACCCTAACCGGACTACTTTCACTTGTATTTTGTTCTCTGAGAATGGATATCCCTAATATTTATCTTGTATTTATGCTTTGAAATAAATTGTATTGCCACTTTCGCAACACGATTTTGAGCTGTTGAAAAAACTACATTTCCCCTGCCTATCTTCGTTCCTTAAATGGTGGTCGGCGTACTAGAGGTACTACCAGAGGTATGTAGTTTTTTTTTATGCTAATCTGAAAATCCACATGTCCTGAAAATTATTTTAGTGTAATGAATTAAAAAGAATTGGCAAAAATAAGTCCAAAGCTTTTACATATGGTTTTCTTTTTTTAATGTTATTTTTAACTGCAGTAAACTGCAAACAAATACAGAACATTGTTACATTTTGATATTTCGTGGTTGATCGCACTAATTTGAAATGTAGCTCGCTGTTGATGTTTTTGCTGAACAGACACTGATGAGCCAGTGCAGTATTGTTTGTATAACCAAAGTGTTGAAGGTCTGAGGAGCAGTTGCCTGGAGGTTCTGCTCACCAGGCTGAAGGAGTCGTAGGCGTTCATCAGCTCCTCCATGCGGTACTGCTCCAGCACCACCACGTTGGTCAGGTTGGGGTTACGCTGACGTGCACAGTCCTCACAGTGAACCACGTAGGTCTTCCTGCTGTTGTTCTCACTCGTCACAAACAACAAATTGAACACTTCCACCTGCATTGGAAGACAAAAAGAAAATATGACGATTGATAACGGTCACAGAAAGATTCATGTATGAAGGTCGGTCACAGCAGGAAATGACCATCGGTGCAAAGAGGGAACCCTACCTTATTTAATAACCAAATTATTGACAATAATAAAGGCTTCATTCTTCATCCTTTAAAGGGCAGTCTCAGATTTGCATTCTAACTGCAGGCTCTTGTTTGTGGTGACCTTAAATTGCATCAGCGTTTCAGGGTTTCTAATATTTTACCTGCTAGATTTACGTTCTCTCAAGGACACAAGTTTGGTGTACAAGTCAAATTTTCATTTTCAATTTACATTAGTTCACTCAGTTTAAGGTACAGCAAAACATCCCTGTAATTAACATCCTACACTACGGACGTGTTAGCAGTAGCATTATAGCGGGGATGGAGCTACTCACATCGCACTCGTTGCAGTAGTAGGCCGGCTCGTCCTTGACTCGACTCTGGTAGGAAATCTTCTTGCCTTCAGCCACCAGTTGGTCCCGCAGGATTTGAATGTGCTTTATGGACTGCAGCAGGCAATGTCTATCAGGTCAAGACACAGATATCTAAATGTTGGCATTTGAAGTATGTTGATTTGCACACGTTAAAAAAAGCAATTTGGAAGAACTGTCTTGCAATACGTTCTATGGAAATCACATTTTTATGTCCTGAATGGGAAAGAGATTTATGGCGTTGCTGCTTAAGTACTATCTAACTTAAAAACTGAAAACTGTCCACAGCTTGGCTGTTTTTTTAAATTTTATTTAACCTTTACTTAACCAGGAGAATAAAACCCATTTAGATCAAGGACCTCTTCTACAAGGGTGACCTGGAACTGTACTCACTTAATCATCTTGTGTGTGTCTGGATCTGTGATCTTGACTGTGCGGGCCACGTTCCAGGACACATGAATCATGGGGACAATGGACTTGACCTTCTTTACTTCGTTCCACTCAAACCTTTCCAGGGCCAGCTGGTACTGATACGCTGCAGGTACACATGAAACAATGTTAATGAACGGACTGGTGCTGGGCCTTATGATTTTTACCTTTCTTTTTGTCTTTTGATAGAGATCTTGTTACCATTGAGAGGTCCGACGTTCCAGGCGATGTTGTTGCACCAGCCAACAGCCTGAACCCAGTGAACGGTACCCGCATTGATCCACACCAAGTCTCCTGGGCGCTGGATGAAACGGTACACAGGGATATTGGCATTGTATAGGTCTTCCAACACTGGCCACCAGGACCCTGTCAAGTAGTCCACTCCATGCCTGTAAAATAGGAGAAAAAAATCTTAGGTTCTTTATTGCAAACTTGGCGTCAGCTTGAAATTTTAGAATCTCTCCGTCTACTAACTTTTCACAGAAGTCACTGATGGCGTGCCAGTAGTTCTCATGGACAGAGAACCACTCACAATCTCCAGGGCCGATATTGATGTTAACTGAGCAGAAGTTATTGTTCTCCTGGTGACCTGTTAGATGGACAATATTAAGGCATTGTTTAGGAATTTAACAGATTCTGATCCTTCTAGTGACTTCTGTTTGAAATCGTTCCAGTAAAAAGGTGTCAGTGCCCTTTACCTGGTGTTCGGCTCCCAGGAACCTTCATGTAGAGCTGGACAGTGTTCATGCCTAGGATAGTGTGTCCAACGTGGCTCAGCATGTTTCCACTGGATGCCACACGCATGAATGCAGGCAGTTTCTGCAGCTCCTGCAGCTGGGGCTTCCACCTGACATCGAAAGCAGGTCAGAACCATCTGTGTTTCTTTGAAAGGTGTCTGCACTCAAAGGATTTTGCTACCAAGTTTGACATTTGCTCACCTCTTGGGATCTGAAAGATCAATGTTTGTGCCAAATTTGATAATCTTGCCCACTGATTTTTGCTCGGGGCTAGAGAAAAGAAGATAATTCAAGTATTGACATAAAGAGACCACATGAGTCCATTAGTAAATGTTTTGATGTTGAACCACTATATTTACTTGATAGTGTCTTTGGACATGTCCTTGCTTGGTAGCTCAGGAGTGCCGGATGGCTTGTTGTCCTTTTCATCGTCCCCATCATCTTCATTATCACTCCCTTTCTCATCCTGATGATACAGGTCACAGCACGTTTATGAGCTGGGCCACCGCAGACCCGAGGAGGATTGATACCAAAACCATCTACCTGGTATACAAAACTGTTAAATTGAAGTATTGGGAAGAGCAAAATATTGACCTGCAGACTCTCCTGGAAGCTGGAAGCCTGGTACTGGGCGTACTTGGCGATGGTGGTGTGGGAGCGGCTGCTTTCACAGGGCCATGTCTGACCTGTTCCACTGGCGTCCCAGTTCTCATCAGCAGGTTGCTGCACTTGGGTCCTAACCTCCACGGCCTGTTCTGCATTGGCTTCCACAAGTGACTTGGTTGAAAACAGCCCAAGGTCTAGACACAATGAAAGGAAAATTAGGCACCAGACGTTTAAGGCTGTTAGACATTTAAAGATAAGACTGCCTTTAGATTCACTTTTTCTGCAGCTAGAGATAAGGTGGGTAAGTTTAATGTGTAAACTATTACTCACTGAGTCTGAGAGATCCGGCCAGGCCTCTGATGACAGTAACAGGATTTTTGGAGTCTGTGCAGAACTGCAGTAACACAGGGGAGAAGGCATCCCTCTTACTCTCCAACTGTAAAGAAGAAGAAAACTTTATTAGCACTGAATACCACTGATTGTTCTGAGACGTCCTCATGCACAGTGAATCACCACAAGAGGGCAGCACTCGCATATCAAACCAACATTATGTTTCTGATCAATCATGTTGGATAATATATCAAAAAACTCACTGCAATTTATAGTCACGAAGAGAATGTTAACTCTCAATATTTGCCAAATGACACTGAACACTTTTTCAGCAATATGTTAAAGGTTGTAGACATGGTAACGCACGTAGATGCTGGGAGTAGGTGGGTTGAGTTTCTCTCTCGGTATGGATTCCTCTGTGCTCATAATGGGCTTGACAGAAAAAGCTGGGAGCAGGTAGGATTCTCGGAACTTGCCTTTCACCTTGGCCCCCCTACAGCAGAGAACAGAGAACAGTTGGAGAGGATGAGCTACACAAGGACTAATATGTCCTATAAATGTACAACCCTAACCTCGATAGAAATACTTCTACATTGTTCATAGAAAGTACGTTTAAAAACGCTTCCTGGTCCTGCACTTACTTGCAGGACCTGATGATTTCGCTTGCAGGGTTCTTGATGCTGATCTCCTCCAGTGGGATCCTCTTTTCTTCCACCTCAGAGGCAATGAAAGTCTCCCTGTCACCACTCTCCACTTTGATCAGGCGAATCTTCAGTTCTTTCGGAGGGCCGTCTGACAGGGCCTTCAGTTTTAGGAAGTCTGCATCTAATGAAGAAGCAAATTCAGAGCATTTTTTGTGCTTAGAAGAACATTCTGGTTGATCTCCTTCAACGGTGGCGCAGGCGCTGGGTGCTATCTTGCGTTTCTTCTTATAGGAGTCGTAATGACTCCGATATTTCTCAGATCCCTCCTTGCTCTGGAGGTTGAGGTCACCAAGAATCCTGCGATCCTTCTTCTCCTTATGGGCCTTAGGCTCTTTGTGCCGCTTGTGGCTAGAGCTCGAAGGAGTGGAAGATGAGGAAGAAGATGAGGGGAAAGTCATCTCCTCTCTCTTTTCTCTATGCTTCTTCTTTTCTTTCCTCTCCTCATGCTTCCTGCTGCTACGATCATGCCTCCTCTTCTTTTCTTTATCCCTCTCTCTCTCCGGATCTCTATTTCTGTTTTTCTCTCTGTGTTCCTTAACCTTCTCAGATTTGTGTCTGTCCTCAGCTTCCCCGTGGCAGTCTGGTGAATCAAGAGCGTTTTTGTTAGGAAGTGACTGTCGACTAAGCATGACCTCGCAACTCTTCCCTAACTCAGCCAGAGAAGATTCCGAGATAGTAGTCAGCATTTGCTCCTCCTTTACCACCTCGATAAGACTAATGGTAGAAATACTCTCCTTTTTGATTGACTTTATTCTTTCCTCTGTCGTTTCTTCCTCATCTCTCCAAACATCCCGGTCCTCTATTTTTATTTTATTTTCCTCTAGCTGACAGGGAGAGAACTTTAAAGATGGCAGAGCTAGCCTGAATGGTAGATTGGTCGAATCAGATGTGGGAGAACTACCTTGCTGCTGGCGGCAGATGTCAGGGCCTAGTGACAATGAAGAGGAATACTTGACCCCAACAAGCGCTGATGGAGGGGGTCTCCCGAAAGGCCCACCACGGTAAGCATACTTCTGGCTCTCTACGACTGTTGCTAGTGACTTGAACATGCTGTTTACACCGGTTTGGTGAAGGTGGGGTCTTTGGGGTGGTGGAGAACAAGACGGAGTTTCAGAATCCTCTTCATCATCCTCTTCATCTGCCTCACTTTTAGTCTGCTCAGGGAATCCATACAGTTTAGCAAGGTCACTGTGGCGGTAATTGGTGTTCCCTACTCCTATCGCCATGTCAAGTGACAGTCTAGGGTTTAGAGGGAGATCTGGAGAAGGTTTAACGTATTCCTCTTCCTCCTCATTGAGAGAAGATGTTCGACTGCACGGAGATGCCAGAGAGCCTTGGCGACTGAGCACAGGAGGGCTAGCATGGGGATTGGAACCAAAGTCTTCTTGGTTGGGCTGATGTTTTGTTGCAGGAATAAGGTCTGGAGCACAAAGATAGCTCTTTATAAGGGGAACACCTGGAGAGAAGTTGTCTAAGAGACCAACGGACACAATCTTTTTACTGTTATAAATCTCCTCTTCCTTTTTAATAGATTCATCCAGCATGGCCATGATGTTAGCCAGCCCATCAGGAAGCAATGTGGTCAACTCAGAGGGCTCTTCCTCAAACTGAGCACTATCAGAGTCAGCGTCGCAGGAGACGGCATGTTCCAAACCACTACCTGCCACCGGCTTGTTGAGTAGTCCCCCTGTGGATGCGGAGCATGGAGGTGGTGGTGGGGGGTTTTCTCTGGGGAAAGCCTGATACAGTTTGGGGGGTTCTCTGAGTGTCACGGCAGGGGGGGCTGTCTGACTGCTCTCAGTCTCCCTAGCTGAGTCTTTGGATTGGTTGGGTGCAGCTTGCATGAGCGGGGGTTTGTTGTTGTAGACTGACTGATTCATCCCTGAGGTATTGTGTGTTGATGAGGGAATGAAATTCATTCCACCTTTGTTGCCCCACATCTCTCTCTGCCTCTGCTTCTCTCTAGCGTGCTCCGTTTGAGGCGTGAGAGGCGGTGGCTGCAGCCTCTCCGCGGCAGTGCTGCTGGGTGTTTGGCCCCCACGGCTCAGCCAAGGGTAGGGGGGCGAAACCTGTGAGTTGGGTGGTGATGAGGCTGAGGTGGTTGCAATGACAGCAGATAGGCGTGGAGGTGGGGGAGCTGGTGAAATGTTGCTTGAGAGCAGTCTCTCTAGATTTTCTATAGCAGTCTGCTCCTTGCCCTTTGCACTGCACATTTCCTCCGCCTTAATCCGCTCCATCCTCTTTCGCTGCTCTTCTGCTCGTCTTCCCAACGCTCTTTGCTTTTGCATTTCTTCCTCCTGCCTCTCCAGTTCTCTCTTCTTTCTTTCTTGCTTCTCTGTGTCCCTCTTCTTCCTTTCCTCCTCCTGCCTCTCCAACTCTCCCCTCCTCCTTTCTCGCTCCTTCCTCTCCCATTCCCTCTTTTTCCACTCCTCTTTTTCTGCTTCCATCGCCCTCCTCTCCTCTCCTTCCCGTCTCTTTCTTTCCTGCCTGTCCCATTCTCTTCTCCTCTCTTCCTCCAGTCTATCCAGTTCTCTCTTATTCTTCTCCTCCTCCTCTTTTTCCAACTCCTGTCTTTTCCTCTCCTCATCCCGCCTTTGCCTCATCTCCCATTCTTTCTTCTGCTTCTCTTCTCTAATTTTTCTCTCTTGCTCCTCCCTGTCCCTCTTCTTCTTTTCTTCCGCTTGCATGTGACCCTCTAGCTCTGCGTCAAGCTTGTCTAAAGCCTCTTCAATAGAGCGAGGTACAGAGCTTGGAGCTGGTGGATGAGGATACACCCGGGTGGAGGCAGAATCAGGCGGATGACACTGTCTGGAGGACCAGGCTGGATTGGATGGCTGAGGAGCAGAAAGGATAGCAGAGCGAGGAGATGGGCAGTAAGAAGAAGCAGAGCTATGAGGAGGGTTTGAGACTCTGCTAGTAATCACGCTGTCCCCTGTCCTTTGGTGCCCTGAGGAGAACAAAGACGATGATGAGGAAAACACAGGAGGCGGTTCCACTTCTGCCTGAGTATAGTATGAAACCTTTGCCTTGATGGGGTGAAACTTGGTGGGTTCATGTTGGGGTCTGGCCCACCCCTGATTCTGAGACTGGTTGGTGGTGGCAGTTGGGCCTCGCTGACATCCTGGCTGTAGCGGCCCGTCCCGCTGAGGGTTGGGGCTGGCGACCCTACTGGTGACACTACTGGTGTAGGTTTGGGGTACTGGCTCTCTACCTCTCTGCCAACTATTGTTACAGTTTCCTTTGTTCAGAGGGCAACCAATGGGGGTTGAGGCGGTTGATGAGGAGTCATCAGCCATAGTTGGCCTTCTAGAACTGCTGCTATAACCACCACTGGAGCAGGAGGATCCCTGTGATATGGGAAGATTTGGGGTGATGACAGATGTTGGCGCTGAGTTGGTAGGGTGCAAAGGAGGGCGGATATGACGGGGGTGCTGGGAAGGACCCGGACCTGGTTTGTCCATGATCCGAATGTGGCTCTGCTGTTGCTGAGGTAGCAGTCCTGGATGCCTGTAGATGCTAGACTCCTGAAGAGACATAGAAATCATGTTTCAAACTTTTTAAGGGTTAGGTATTAGGCTTTAAGTATCTGGTATTAGAATCTGTTATGAATGAATGAATTATCATTCACTGAGTTCACTGTTACGTCTGAGTATCAAATATTTCATTCCAAAGTTTTACCGAAGTATGATGGGAGTTATTTCATTGAAGAAAATGGGCTAAAGTCCCTTTATAATAAATAAAAGCAAAGCCGATTTTTTTGACTCTTATGTTTTTGTATTTTCTTTCCGAGAGATGTTGCAACCCAGGCAGGAACTTTTGTGATACGTTTTGATCTCTAATGTCAGCCCGAAGAAAAACATGGGTATTAAGACTGCATCATCGACGGCCATTCTCAGGCTTCTCGGAATGTTCACAAAACAGATAAAACCCTACCTTAAAATGTTTAAAGTTAAAGAGCCATTTCAGATCAGTTTTAGTCATTGCCTCCTTTTCTGGTTTCAGTTTTTACATGTATCGTCTCCCTTCAAACAGCAACCACCAAAAAAAGAACCACTTTTCCATCCCCTCTATTAAATAAAATATTATTATATTCCATTAGCTAGGATCAAAACAATAAAGTTTGTTATGAGCTAGTGATCCGCACAAACATTTACCTTAGCCTTACCATTAGCCTTTATGGCCTGTTCACTTTTCACTATTCTAAACCAAGATGGGTAATGGCCAGAAAACAGCTTAAAACTGCAGATGAGTGCAAGGGAAACTGATCCCTTGGCCTTCTGGGTTAAATGTTTAATCGAGCTGAATAAAATCATCTGCTGTACTACATATATTAAAATATGTGGAATTAAAAAGCTACTGCATGGTTGACTTGTACTCACTTGGGGCTGACCGCCGTGCTTGCTCTGGTATCTCCAGGAATCATGGGGCCCATTTTGCTGTTGCTGAGGTACTGAGGTGCTGCTGGCTGGAGGAGGGGGGCCGGGGTGCCTCAGCCCTGGATGAGGCGTGAAGTGGCTGTAAGGCACACTGCTAGCACTGCTGTTGGTGTTGCTGGTTGCAGTTGGGTTTGCTGGTGATAACTGGGCAAGCAGGTGCTGATCCCTGTCTCCTCTAGTCAGGTTAGATGCAGAGTTAGCTTTGCTGCCACCGTGGCCTCCAATGAGAGGCTCTCTCTGGTTATGAGCACCATGACGCTCCATGGCCTGGCAGGATGCGGTGAGTCCCAATTTAGAGCTGGGGTAGGTGGAGGGGGGGGACTGCTTTTTTACAGCCTGAGGTTGGAATGCCTCTTTCTGGAGCTGAGGAGCACACCCCTGGTTGAAGCTTCCTGGAGAGGACTTTGGTAGAGGGGAGAGGTTTGATGCGGTGGACGAGGCGGGAGAGGACTTTTGGGTGTAGCTGCCCATTCCTTGTTTATTGGTATCCTGTTAAACAATATGGAATCAGTAATTGGAACAGAGAATGATAAAAGCATTATAGACATATTTCCAGCAGGTTCAGAAAGTAAGTCGAAACATTCATTCCTGCCTGCAATGATCACATATCCATTAATGCTTTATTTTCTGACGGTTCAGACCTGGAATTCCTGGGATAGAGAGTTCTTCCGGTCAGGGGTCTGGGGATGCCACGGCGTGCTGTTGTTCTTGTGAAGGGGGTTCCAGAGGACTGGTTTTGAAGGAGGGGGACTAACCAAAGACTGGTGATGAGAAACCTTTCCAGGGAAACGTTGCATCCCGGAATGAGGCACCTGCACAGCAAGAATTGGGCGTTACAATATTTATCATTGCGCAAATTTGATTGAAGAGATGGACACACAAAACCTAAATCAGTTGCAGTTAAAAAAAATCCCTTACCTGGTTTGAATTCTTCTTCCTCTTGTTGGGGCTAGGACACTCCTCAGCAGCGGGGCGAAAGGATGGTTGTAGTGACGGTGGAGGAGTGTGCTGGATAACAGAGTGCTCCCCTATTGGGGGGGCAGGCCTCTTCAGCTGACCCCCTAGCATTTTCCCTGGGTAGCCCCTAGGCTATGAACAGACACATAAAAGTTCACGTTGGTGCCTCAACTGTGGGGTTGCAGCAGAAGTGACAGACAGGGACCACTCAGTGTCTATATGGATGATGTAATATCCAATTACAGCGCCCCTACCTGGTGCACCTGAGCCCACAACTCATCTCCAAGCAATGGGGGACCCCGGGGAACATGTTGCTCCTGAGGACCACCAAACTAAAAAAGACATTGAAGACAGTTATTTAATAGTCTTGTGTTACATCTATATAACTATTCAAAGTTGATTTGCACATATTTTGAGTATAAATGACTCATTTGTAATGCCTCAAAATAAATTTTTTTTTTAGATTACTGTAAAAAAACAAAAAACAGATGTATGTGGTAGCAGCCAAGGATTTTGCCAGACTTTGAGCTGCTTTGTTTCTGATGATGAACGTGCCACCAGGTGGATAGGAAAGTCAACCCACAGAAAGGTTCTGGAGGTGGTGACCACAGACCATTTCTCTCTGCCCATCCTTCCTGAGTGATTCTTCTCTAGTTTTGGGTCCTGCTGGATCCTTGTCTCTGCTGGTACCATGATGTTGTACCTACAGCCCATTCAGGTCGACCAGGTCCTCCATACATCTATTCACTAGAAGGTATGTTGTGTCTCCAAGAACAGTCATGGGTGCGTGGAGGAGATACCAGGAGACATGCCGTTACACCAGGAGAACTGGACAGGACCGTTGAAGCACAATAACCAAGCAGCAGGACCGGTATCTGCTCCTCACAGGAGGAGCTCTGCTGGATCCCTACCAGATGACCCCCAGCAGCTACTGGTGTGATGGTTCTGACCAAACTGACAGAACCAGAATCCATGAGGGTGGCATTAGCGCCCAACAACATCTAGTGGACCTGAGCTCACAACCCAGCACCATATAGTTCTCCAGAGAACACCAGGATGGGCTGGTTCTCAGACATGAAAGATTCTGAAGACGCCATGGTGAAGGTTCTGCTGCCTGAAACATCTTCCAGCAGGACCGGTTTGGTGGTCGGTCAGTGATGGCCTGGGAGGCATCCTTGGAGGGTTCTCACAGTCCTCCCCGATTTGCCCAGCCTCATATGTAGGTAGTTCCTGGTGAATGAAGGTCTGGATGCCTTTAACTGGTCCTCACCTTCTCAAGACCGGAACCCACTTGAGAACCTATGGGAAGTTATGTGTCGCTGCATCAGACACCAACAAGTAGAACCACACACTATTCAGGAGCTCACTGATGTTCTGATCCAGGTCTGGGAGGAGATCCTCCAGGACACCATTGTCCGTCTCATCAGAAGCAGGTCCAGATGTTGTCAGGAGTGCGGTTAGGGTTATGATGATTTCAGTTTGTCACATGATTTCATGTTTAATTCAGAATCCAGTCCTCAGTGGGTTCATAGTTTTAGGTTCCACTGATGGTTCTTACCTCTTCTTGGTCCCAACCAACGAAAAAATTGTATATCAATGAAAATCCGATTTGATCTTTAAGTGTCCCAATACTTTTTTGAGCAGCGTTAGTCTGCAACAGTTTTCAAAATGTTTCAACATCAATTATGGATCCCAGCCACGGCCCATCCAATAAATTGGACTGTGTGTTACCTTTAAGTACAAACAGGAAGTACTGGAGATATCAAACTAATAGGCCTGTCATTCACTCTAACACTTCTGAAATTGGGAAACATTTCAGACATGACATGATCACATCCGTGGCTTTGTTGCTCACCTTCAACAGTTGGTTTGGCCTGCTGGGAGGATGATGCGGGTTGGAAGGAGGTCCGCTGCCTGCATAGCCTCCATTTTGGAGACGTAGCGATTGCTCATTGGGCAGGGGAACTACGGAATGTCCTTGATGGAGGTGGGATTCATACAGATGACTTAATTGTTCCCATGCTCTGTGGGGTGGTGCAGGATGAAGATGAGGAGGAGGAGGCGGTCTCTGTGGCTCCCTTTGCAGACCTGGTAACATCGGCTGTGGGAGACCAAGCTTTTCACCTCCTCGCAAGGGCCTGAACCGCCAAGAGACTTCCATCAAATGTCATCAAACTAAGACAAACAGTACAAAATGCCTGCAGGCATCTAAATAAACACATTTAGTGCCCACTTCTCACCCATGACTGAAGAATTTACTTGGATGACTAAGTCCACCCATGGGACCAGGAGGTAGATGGGGAAGGAGTTGGTGTTGGTTCATTCCAGGGGAACACCTGATGAGGGTGGGACCGATCAGTTTGATGCTATTTCACGTTGGGTTTCTTTTTTAACTCAGATTAAAGCTTTTACTTCAGTTCAGTGAAAACATGGAACTTGACCACATTTAATACAGTCTAACCTTATGTTTTCAAGAAAACAATGAGGTTTGTTTATATGATGTCATGGCTACAGACCTGGCAGGTGGCTGCCAGGCGCGGCCCCCCACAGGAGCCCATGACCCCCGGTTGAGTCCGTCCAGAGGGAAGGAATCCCGTGTGCCACGCCCGCCAAACTGCTCTACTGCGTGATGCATCCAGCCTGCAGACATTAGAAATAAACACATCCAGCTAATTCATATCACATCAATAAAACATTTTATTAGATTAGCATCTTTAAGCAACTGTTTACAAAGTGCTTGGACCTCAGAAAAAAAAAGATATATATATTTAATAAGGCCAAATAAATACAAATATTTACTAAAACAAGAGGATAGACGAGAGAAAAAGGTCACAAAAAACAGTTAAAAACGACATCACAGTAATGAAGACTGAAGCAAGGAAGACCATAATATAAATAAATATATCTATGCAGATATTGATCAAAAGCAGAATGAAAAGTTATAAATATAAATGTAATACATATTTTTTTTAGAGAGTTGTTTTTTATTGATTTTAGAGCGAGCAGGTTCAATATTACAATATAACAGGAAATTAAATCACAGACTGTAGCTGAGGTGGTCAGACGCAGACGTGTGGTCGTTTTTTAATTTTATATGTCCTAACTTGAATAAAACCTTGAATAAGACCATTAGCGTGGACAGCCGACAGAAGACGACAACCAGCGTTAAATATTTTCATCGTAAAGACAATCGGGCGCTGAGCACTTGATTTATCAAACAACAAACTTGTTTCTGATTCTTAGCCGCTACAATCCAGTGCTTTACAAACCATCCACCGATCTAGGACAAACTAATATTTTGTCATCATGCAACATCTGAGGTAAAAAAGGGACAGGGAATTACTTTGGGTCAGTTTAGCTCCCTTATTCTCTCCGATGGTTCATTGCTTCTTTTGACCAGGAATTTCTGTTTATTCTTCTACATCATTCAATGTCTCATCAAATCAAGTGCTCACCAAGATCTTTAATCTCTCCCCGTCCCAAGCAGTCTTCCGGCCCTCCCTTCCGTCATCATCCCTGCGATGATGATGGTGGTAGACTTCAGATGAACAATGATCTTGACAGTTACAGACCCATCACCCATGATCACATCAGTGGTGATGAAGGTTATCGGGAGGCTGGTATCACATCCAGGCCATCATCACCCCTCTTCATTAACTTACTATTGTATAATTATTATTATTATTTTGCACGGATCTTTCAGTCAAAATGAGGCTGCTATCACACTGAATGTAATGCTCGAATAGCAGGAATAAGACACAGACTGCTGCAATTAGCTCATCCTCCACTTCCACATCAAAGTTCACCAACTTCTGGATATGTGACGTTTGGAGAATCTCAACGCTGATGGGCTTTCACTTTGCAGCATCACGTGAAAACTATCAAATTATGAATGACACAAATGGTATCTTCTTGGATTGTCTGTTGCGGGGCTGCCTCTACTCTGGGTGTGGCATTGACTCTGAATGCGCAAATAAATTGTATCACATATGATCTGAACTTTTACAACTATACCATAAACGTAAAAAGTTCTGTCATTGTAGTGAATCAGAGCTTTTACTTACCAAACTAGCTGAGTATTTGAAGCCCTCCACCGCAGCAAAGAGAGGGCCTCACTCCTGAATATCTGGACTCGACCACTCCTCGGGCTTTTGCACCGACAACCCCAAAGCCTATTGGCTGTGGACAGAGATGAGAGAAGAACATCAGAGCCACTGTGAGAATGGGTGAGACACAGTCGTACTAAGAATTCCGTGAACGGCAGCAGGCCCTCCATGATACTGTTTGGATACTTGGATTGCTTACCAGCAGAGGCAAGCATGTCATTTAATAAATATATCCTTCATTCCCTGTTACTTATATCAGACTCCCATCAGATCCATTTCCTGGCATGGGATCTTCTCTTAAAATGATAAGCATGGTTTAAATGATCTAATCATGATTGTGGTCTTTGTCTGTAATGGTCTGCAATGAGCCAGTCAGCCAGTAGGGGGTGTAAAGAGCACGATTATTAAACCCAGATGGCCCGGTGGGGCGCTCACCCATGAGGACAGACCTGGGGTTACTGTAATCCAACTATGGGGGCCTCTTGATAAAAAAGAGGCAGAGGGAAAGAGTTGGTCACATGCCAGCTATGAGTCTGAGGAGTTTGAAGCTATGCCAAGTGTGAACGCCGGACGGGGGTCCATTTGAGCTGATTTAGTGTGAGAGAGAGAAACAGATGAGTGTGGTGTATAAAGTGTGGATACACTAAGGTTTAATCTCATTACGGTAGGCGTGATGGAGGAGGGGGGTAGCGACAGACGGTCTGAGCAGGATGGAGGGATGGATTAAGCAGAAAAGATGGAGAGAAGGTCCGGTGCCATGAAAACACCCACACACCTTCCAACCCACACATAGACACTGAAACAAAACACAAAGGAAAGAGGAAAAAAAACACTAAAAGAAGCTAGGAGATGACTCCCTCCACTCCCCGCTCTCTGACACACCGGACACAAACGACAAACACAAAAGACAGAAGGTGTCAAGATTCAAAGAACGTCAAAAAAGACAACAAAGGAGATCCGCACCAGACTGGAGAGGGACGTTTTCCACGTCCTCACGTCTTGTTGGTGTCACTAAGATTTCACAATGAAGCTGAAGAATGAATTGACCCTCTAGAAGACACCAATTCTAAAATGACAAAACAATCACTTGGATTTTTGTCAACTTTTCCAGTGAATCGGAGTCTCAAATCTTCAGTGTGGAACATTCACTAGTACCTTTTTGAATAAATAGAATATAAAGTTCTTAATTATGTTTTATTAGTGAATAATAATCATTTTAGACATTAGCCTGATAATAGCTCTTTATATGTCTGAAGGGGGCGGACCCTCTTCTATGCGGTGATGCCATGTTTGTACAGAAGCTGGACAAACTGACCACTGGCTCTAGAGAGGACCTTTTAGTGTTCGCCTCTAAAAACCATCGAGAAGGAAGATGATGATTATATTGTTGCTGGACTGTTTTGTATTTTGACAAATGGACAATCAAACTTACTATTTAGCACAAGAAGAAATGGAGCGTGAAACCTCGCCATCGGAAGACATGGCATGAAGGCCCAACTGGTTGACCTGCAGGTGGGAGATGGACCGCTCCGCTCTCCCTCCACTGCGCGTCTTTCTTTCCAGGGATGGCAACTCTCCAGCATTGTAAAGCGGCTTTTTCGCTCTGGGTTCTATAACCCGGAGGGCATGGACATTCCCAGCTTCAGGACTTCATGTGTACTGTTGTTGAAAGTGAAGTTTCCTGCTCTCTTGGTTTTCATTGTGCTAAAATACTGAACCTTTCATTTATCTCTTTTATCCTTACTGTTGTGTTTTTACCCGTTTATCTGTAGCTGCTAATTTTTTTCCCTGTTCTTTTAATGCAGTGTGTAGACAAGAAGCTGATCTCCTTCCTCATCAACATCACCTAACCACTTCCTCTGCTAGTCACTTTTTCCACCTATAAACTTTGGATCACTCTGTATTCAAAGCCCAGCGGGCTTCTGGCAGACTCGTGAGGGTCCAGACACAGACAGAACCTTCTCTACCAATGGACAGATGGAGCCTGGTGATCGCACATCAGGCTCATCGTCAACGACTAAACCGAGACAAAGACTCCTGCTGAGCGTACCTTTTAGAACAGCACCAAGTTAATGATTCACAGTTGTGTCCAGTCTCAGCTTCAGCTGACAATCATCCCTCTGGGGTCTCCTCAACCCTGAAAGACAACAGACAAAAACAGTCATGTCACACCGTCATAAAAGTGCACAAAGCCGGGCGAAACATGATAGCTTGAGTCATGATCAGAACTGTCATTGGTCTTTATAATGTGAATCAGGTTGGGGGCATCCTTGCTTTCAGTTCCTAGAGACAACTTCTTTTGTCCCTGTTTGTCTCATCTCTGCTTTTCTCGGCAGAGATGTGTCACTACTCTCTCAACACCGCGGGGTTCCCGGCTTCTGGCATCAACACTTAAATTTAGAGCAGTGGGGAAAACCTGAAGGTGGCTCGTGGGCGAAGGGTTGAATAAAGACAGAGGCCAGTTCAGTGGGAGAAGTGAGGTCTGTCGTTGGCTCACCTCCTGTTTCCCTCCTCCCACAGAGGAGACACTGACTGGGTTGACAAACTGCTGAGCAGACGCACGAATGAGGGTGATGTCACGAACAGAAGAGGCAAGCCAGCTGTAAATGGCCGTTTCATCTTCCTCTGAGGCACTTTGGTAAAATAATGAAATACACGGCCCTGTGGTGAAAGTAGAGATGGAAGGAGTGGGCGGAGAGATCCAGCTAGACTCAGCTGTGACTGCTGAATGCAAACAGGGACACCACAGCAAGGTAGCAATTACTGCTTTTATAGAGGGTGTGCGTTTGCGTCTGTTGTGACCAAATGGTTGTCTGATCCGGTCGCTATTCTGGTTATCACATTGCTCACAACCCTAACCCCTCTTCCTACACAGCTGGAGCAACTGGGTCCTCTGGATTCTCTCGCTAACATGAACCCGGACAGCAGGGTGTGTTAAACACCGAACTCGTGGTTTATTGTTCAGTGTCTGCAGGAAACTTGGGTGCGTTGGTGTATGAACATCACTCAGTAGATTTTACGGGGAAACCCTGATGACTCAGCACTCGCGTAGAGGGTTTACACTAAACCGCTGGTCTAGAAAGTCTTACAGGCAGAGTTTACAGGGATTTCTGACTTTGAGATGTCTCATTTCAATGAACTGGGCTGAATTGGTTAAACTTGTGCATTTGTGTGTCGACATGGACAAATATGTTCAACTTTCATAGAACTAGGGGCCAACCCCAACCCAATCTCATCGTTGTATGAGAGACGAGAGCACCGGATCTAAAAACCTTTTCAAGAATGTATGTTTTTAGATTTGATGGACATATTTTCAGAGTAATAATAATAATAAAAAGAAGAAATAAAAAAATGTCTGTGTTGCTTATCCTCTTCCATTCATGTAAAATTGGAATACTGAATATGAAACATGGTTTATTGGACTTAAATATACACAATACTGAAAAAACTCAGAGTAAAACACTGAATAAGTTATACTTCTGCAAGATCATTGTCTAGTTAGGAAGCACAATCATCAAGCAAACACAATATTTTTCACCCACCATCCACCTCTCACTGAGCTTGAATTAATAATAATTATCAAATAATAATGAATACTCGATTTCCAACATCTAATTATCACAGTAGAACACAGAGTCCGTTAAGCGTCTGGGGTCTGGATCTGTCTGGTCAGTAAGAAAAAGAGACTGTGGATCAGGTTCTGATTAAAACGCTACCAGATGGACAGGAGAGGCAACCCCCAGAAAGGTTCTGGTTCTGCAAGTGGTGGCCCTGACAGATTCTTCTCTAGTTCTGCTTGCCCCTACTGGTACCATGAGGTGGTACCTGCAGCCCGTTAAGGTGGACCAGCTCCTCCAGGAGGGCACAACCATACGTGCCTTCATTAGAAGGTCTGCTGTGTCTCTAAGAACAGTCTCAGTAGTGTGGAGGAAATTCCAGGAAACGGCCGTGACACCATCAGATCTGGCCTTTCTGACCGGACTGCCAGAACCAGACTCCATGAGGGTGGCATGACGGCACAAAGTCCTCTAGTGGGACCTGAGCTCAAAGCCCAGCATCATGCAACTGGACTGATGTTGTCCAGAGCACACCAGGATGGGCAGGTTCTCCGTTGGTGCCTAATTCTCCTCACAGATCAGAGCAGGTTCTCACTGAGCTCACGTGACAGACATGAAAGAGTCTGGAGATGCCGTGATGAATGTTCTGCTGCCCTGAAACATCATCCAGCAGGACCGGTTTGATGGTGAGTCAGTGATGGTCTGTGGAGGCAGATTCTTCGAGGGTCTCACAGACCTCCAGGTTATAGCCAACAACACTGTGACTGCTGTTAGGTACCAGGATGAAACCCTCAGACCCAGGGTCGGACCTCACACTGGTGCACTGGTGCACTGGACACTGGGTTCCTCCTGGTCCTGGAACAAGCCTAGCCTCATGTGGTCAGAGTTTCTAGGCAGGTCCTGGAGGATGAAGGTCTTGATGCTATTGACTGGTTCTCACATTCACCAGACCGGAACCCTCCTGAGAACCTCTGGGACGTATTGCTGCATCAGTAGCCACCAAGAAGAACCAGACTGTCCAGAAACTCACAGAGGCCCTGATCCAATGTTGGGGGGGATATCCTCCAAGACAACCCATTTCCACACTCAGAAGCAGCAGGCCAGCGACCCACATCACACTGGATAAACTATGTGACATGACGGTGAATCTCATTTGATAGATTTTGAAACAGCTGGAAGCTTTAGGTGGAACCCACCCCCACCAACCTTACCACGCTCACCAACAGTCCCACCCTCGCCGTCCATGTTATGTTTCATCTTGGCTGTTGGTTATAAGCATTTCAGCAAAAACATTGGAACAATTCATATTAAATGGTTTGCTTTCCGGACCCCCAGTGACAAAGTTAGCGGTTAGCCCACATTGGCGGTTGGAGGAAAACATGATGCCACTCTTGTCTTCTGGATTTGCCGCCCTGCCGTCTGGGCCAGTGATTTACAACATAACTGTGTTAATGTGATAAATCCCACACAGATTAGATGCACGAGTGTGAGGAGTTCTAGAGAAAGAGAACGGAGTTTGAATGGGGGAGGAAACTGTCATCACAACCACAGGAAGTAGGCCTCCCTGAGGGGTACGTTTCACCGAGATATAGAGAGGGGCGTCTGGGGGGGCGTCTGGGGGCTGAAGCTTCCTGTTGAAATCATGGATGAAGGGTTTCGGTGAGTCGCTACAATGAGAAGGCAGATGAAAGTTAACTCTTGCCACTAATATGAGTCCCTGCAGATCTAAAAGAAGATCTGAGTCAGTTTCAGTCATGGCGGCTAAAATACAACCCAGACACAGTCATCCTGTCTGAGCAGCACGTGTCCGACTAATGACTCCATACAACCTCGTCAACAAAAACACTAATGACTCCATTCGGCCCTGACTGTTCCGCAAAAACCCTCATCCGCCCACTCTTTTAGTTTGCAGTCAGGGTGAGAGACAAACTATGATTACAGAGGGAGAATATGAGGAAACTCCCTACTTTCATTTCACAGAAACTCTGTGACGAAGGGAAACATCAGCCTGGATGCCTAACAGATTTGGTAAAGCAGGAAACAAGAGAGGACGTGGGCGTCTGTAGTTTCCACTCTCCACTCGCATCACAGCCCCCAAACCTTCTGACTAAAAACTATGAATAGTTCCGGACAAAATACAACACCCTGATTCAGTTCTTAGACCCCCCCCCACGCATGATTGTTTTTGACTTAATCAGAACAACTGTGACGCAGACTGGCTGCCTTTCTTACGACTGAGCCATTTGTTCATTTAATCCATGGAATCCAACGGCTGTTTACAGATTCCTCAAGGCTGACTTTTTTTCAAGGAATTTTTATAGACCCGCACCAAAAAAAAAGCTGAATGGGCCTTATTTCCTGGGGGTGTGTGGCTGTCTGATTCAGTGTGCATGTCGGCGTGCCTCCACTTTACTGTGACATCATCACCAGTGGGCTGACACGCCTCCACTCTACTGTGACATCATCACTAGTGGGTTGACGCGCCTCCACTCTACTGTGACATCATCACCAGTTGGTTATCACGCCTCCACTCTACTGTGACATCATCACCAGGGCCACGTATCAGATGTGAATTCTTCTCTCAGGCGGATGAACAGGTTCACAGGATATTAAATCACTGACTCCACCCTCCAGGTGGATTCAGTGGGAGGACGATCCTCTCAAATATGTTCATCCTCTGTTCTGTTTTACGCTGGCTTGGCTTGAAGCTTTATTTGCCTCGCTCTTCTAAAGGTTCTCATAAAGTTAACTGCTCAGCTTCTGGAATGAATTATGCTGACCTGTTCTTCCTCAGGTTCAAAACCAGCCGAAGCCGGACTCTGTCTGACCAGTATTTAGAGTTCTGAACTTCTGAGCCTCGTGGTTCGCTGGCAGCACAACAGTCCCCACAAACTAAAGAAAAATATATGATAAGGAACATGACTTCATCTATATATGGTAGCAAGGATTGTAATCAAAACTGGCTCCACCTAAGAATCTTAACTGTATACACATGTTTGTACATACATCCATTTATCGTCGTATTAGCTTTTTCCTTCTCCAATGCTAACTTATACATTGCGATTACCACCAGCATTAACTCAACCCTATCTTTTAATGTCTTTTCATCATGTTTATTTGTCGGAAACAGCTTTTAGTACATCCTCCTTTAGGTGGAACTTTGCCACTCAATCCACCGCCTCACGCTGTCTGGTGGAATCCCACACTTGGTTGACTCAGTTTTAACAACTACAACCTTCATCCCGCTACATGCACTGAAGAAAATACATGAAGCGGGACCGATGCTGCACTGGGGGCATCTGATCAGTATCCCTTTTTACTGTCATTTTTGTAACTCAGCTTCTTTTATTATTATTGAATAAATATGGAGAGGAATTTGATCGCTATGATGACACTCCTTAAAATCTTGACTGTTTCTCCTGACAAGAAAGTCCCTGACGGATTTCCAAACATTGTTCCAGCTAACAGGTCACAGAACTCGTGATGAGGCCTAATCTGAAAGATTGAAGAATTGAGAAATTACTGAAATTTTTTTTCTTCTGTTTCTTGTCCTCTGAGTTTACCACTGGAGGTGAGAACAACCCCTAAATGGATGCAGATGAAGCTTATTGTCTCAAGACTGTTCATTTTATCTTTACGTGTTTTCCGGGACACATGACTGTGGACACAATGGAACACTAGCACTGCAGGAAACCATTGGAGAAAGTAGCCGTAAAAGACAAACGTTTACAAACACTACAAACATAAAAATGGGAAATGTAACTACATTCTGTCCAACTGCAGCCAGGTATTTGATGCCTTGCTGTTTTGTATGTAAAACATCATTTCTGTTGCTGATACTTCTTTGACTCTTCACCGGCTTCAGTTGAATCTACTGAAGCCAACAGACAGCTAGGACACGTTGTTCAAAATAGGGCTATTTCTACAGAGGCAGGAAGTAAGAAACAACAAATATTCTACACGTGGATAAATATTCTTTACAGTTATGAGGTATTCTTTTGATGCCAGTACTTTTTCTTAAGTATGAGATTTTATTGCGCTGAATCATCCACTATCTGTCAAAACACAAAGCAGTGATCATCTTCTTCCTCTATGGTTTTCAGAGGTTGGATAGTTTCAGATTTCTCCTGCTTGTACGCTTGAAACGCGGTTGTATTATATTCCATTTATTCAAAGACAAACCTTTACATTTTACACGCTCGTGTAACAAGTTCAAAATAATCCCCTGCCCTGTTCAGGACACCCAACAGCACCCAGAGGTCTTCTGGCATGACGCCATGGTCCGAGTAAAACGGGCTCACGATACTGAGACAAACGGACAGCCGTGGAACAACAAAGCTCCGATCGGTGGCGGTGGGAGTGGGGCGATTCGAACTTTTCACGACACCAACAAACGCTGACAAACAGAGTTGTAACCGGAAGTTAAACTTCAGAGGAGTTTCCCTGTGTCAGCCCACTCCTCTTGATCCGGGTCGGTTTATTTCGGGTCATAAAGCTATAATATAGGGGATAATGGGGGTGTCGTGTTTATATAGGTCCCATATCAATACGACACCGGTCTGCAGCAGGGACAGCGCTGATGTGCGTCATATCTGTGCGACTTATCCAAAACTTACGACTCGAACACTTGAGCTCATTTGACCCCCGTGGGTTACGGTTACGTCACAGAGCCCACGGACCGAGAACAGCGCGCAGAAACCCGTGTTTCAAAGTGAGAGTGACGACAGCTCGAGTGGATCATTAGGAAACCGAATCACGATGCGCTGCACAGCAAGTGACCCTGAACACCAAAACTAAAGGGCGGCACCAACCCCCCAGCCAAAAATAAGGGGTGATGCAAATCACTTCCTTTCAAGCCGACTCTTTGTGTGCGTGAGGACTGACTGGGGGAGGGCAGCTGCCGACCTCGCTGATCCTGCCCACCCCCCTCTCCTCTCAGACACACAATAGCGTGAGATCTCCTGTCTCGCGCCCCCCACCGTCACATATTAAGCGTGAGCGTGACTCCAGTCGGCATCGATATCAGGCATTTAAATCCACGGTCATTCTCACACTTCACCTGAGTCACAACTTCTAAAGTTTTGGGTCATTTTGGAACCAACCCCAAACAAAAAACCCCCACAAAAATAAACACAAGGAAGGAATCCCCTCGTGATAAAAGGAGGGAATGACTGACCAACATGACGGATCCACGAGCACCGAACATACCGAAAAGTCATTCAACTGACTGTTGTGTGATCAATAGATCGACGCGAACGTGGGATTTAAGACACTCGTGGTTGAAAGAAGCCAAAAAATTCCCCCAAACCTCAGTGACTAAGGTTCCGTTTTCATAAAATAAATGATTACCAAACAGAATCACATTTTGGCCATGAAAGTTTATGTGCTGAAGGGTTCGAGCAGACATGTTCTTGTTATGGATTAGTTTGTAAGAAGTTCTGTCCATTCAGCATCTTACCGTTCAATCACGTGTCCAAAACAGACGCTCTGGGGAAAGAAAGAAAGAATCTCCAAATGTATTAAATGTGTGTCCGGATCCTGTGGTTCTTTAATCCAAGTTAGGGGCTTCAAGCATCCAGAGCAATTCGCGGACAGCTTCAGCTCTGTAATAATCCCGGACTCTGTCACCGCTTCCCGAAACTACGGTGAAACATGAATCGCCGAACAGTCGGAGGGTATCCACCGCGTCCGTGATGGGCTCGGTCTCATATATGGTCCGTACTCCGTAGTACTCTGCCGTACAGCGACGGGTCTCCCTCCGTCCGTTGGTTTCCTCTCGTGTCCTGCTCCACGCGCAGCGGCAGCAGCTCGTATCGTGTTGCTCTGAGCTGCTTTAAAGGGACAGAACCACGCACGCCGACTACGAGGCGGACTCACGTGTGACGTCACCCACGGCCCCGGAATTCCCTGACAGAGCGAACTGGCCTAGAGAATATTAATTCCAACCTTTTTTTTTTAAATTTAGTACCTGCTGGAGTTCTTTTAAGTTAAGTTTATATAGTTCATCTGACCATGGGAGGGCAGAGTTGTTCGGACTAGATCTAGAGGGACCCACAAGGACCCACTGTCACGGTGTCAGGACCAGGAAGGTTTGCTGCTCACACTTTCACATTCCTAAATGATCAACTTTGTTTACACTGAATTGAAAAAGGGTGGGTTGAATTTACTTCATTGTACGCCGTCAACTGGTTCCTCAAATTTGATCCAGATCTAGATGTATTTCTATAAGATCAACTTCAAAACATATCTGGGTTTAAATAAAATTATTATGCGGGACTAACCGCGTAATCAAATGAAGTAAATCCAACAGACCTATCCCTAACCTATCCCTAACCCTATCTTCAGTGTATACTCTATATCTAGAATTGGAATCAATCGAAATTTCCATCAACCAAATCTAAAACTGCCTTTATGGCGACTAGAAGTTGTGGTCAAACAAGTCTGATCTAATAGTTTATAGTTTTATTCTACGTAGCCCCTGATAGATTTCATCACACATCTGCCAAGGGAGGACGATATGTTTTGTGTTTTGCATAATTTAAATTACACTTAAAATAAAAAGCAGTTTCAAAGCCAATTTCTGGAGTTGAAAAATCTGGAGTTAGACCAAAAATTGTGAAAGTGTTAAACTTCTGGATTTTATTCTCTCATTTCAACCCCAGCTTGTGTCGGGGAGAACTCTTTGGCAGAGCAATAGTTCAGTGTTCATTTACCACTTGTTGATGAAGGTGATTCAACACATTTAGGGAGTTGATTAGTTTTCACAGAATTGGTGCCTCGCCCAGCAGCTTTTATTTGCACTTTACAGTGAGACAGGTACAGGTGTCACAGGTCAGAATTTTGAATCCACATAGCTCTAATGGATTTAGTGTTGTGTAATATGTGTAATATAAATGTACATTCAGCATTGGCTGAAATGTAAGACAGCTGCTGGTTTTCTGGTTTCTGAAGATCCGGTCATCTCAGTTGCTAAAGCTAAAAGCTAAAGCTAAAGCTAAAGATAGTTTATAAGCTAATGTTTAGCTGGATATTGTTGCATGTTTAAGAGTTAATATAAAGTTATACATGCTCTACAGACACCGACACTTTTGACGGAGTGACGGTCCAAGCTTTTCTTGCTTTTATTCAGTTGTCTTTTTTTTCCATTCTCTCTCTCTCCATGTGTGGGTGGTGACTCACACCACCCAAGCCTACACTTAAGAACAGTTGTAATACCTGTTTAAGTGTTTTTACTTGAAGATCATCTGAGCCATCAACACAACTATCTCCCTGTTGGAATGTATGGCTATACATTCAATAACAGGTAACATTCTGACTGTGTCCAACAGCTGCTTCTATTATGGGTAAATGTTAAACTTTTTTGATTTAGTCCTCAAGATGCTGGGAAAGGTGAAATTACAGAGGGACAAATATAACGTGTGGAGCTTGAAGAGGTCAGATTCTCACATTTCATCATTGCAGGTAAGTTCAGTGGGATTTGTAAGAGGTAATTACAGTAGATATAAAAGTAATGTTTTTGATGAAGTGTTGATTGTTATGCATCAGTTTATCAAAAGGTTCTCATACAACAAACTCCAGCATTAAAAGTGACCCATGAGAAAAACAGGAGTTGGACGAGGATGTCTCTCCAGAACTCTCATGATGGTAAATTCTGTGTAATAGTTCTTGCTTCTTTTATTGTACTTATGTTTTGAGATTTTTGTATCTTGACACAGACAGATACAGTAAAAATATTTGTCCGACTTACCGAGCTGGCAGATCACATGTAGTCACATCTCCGTACACTAGATTGAATGTAATCATGTATTTGACATCTTGTGACTCACTCACAGTTTGTGGTAGAATAAAAAAGAAACAAATCTCAGTTGAAGTGCCACCATCAATACTGTTTGTTTTACTGTAGATCTACACCATACAGCCACAACATTATAACCAGTAACACGTTCTTAAACGTTTACACCATCCTTCGGGGTGGTGCACAGAATTCTTTTGTCATAAACGTTTGATTTGAAATAAAATATCTTCATTGTTTCACTTATTAGAGTTTCTGCTAAAACGCGTACATCTGTAATGTTCTCAAACATCTTCTTTCACACAATCAGTTGCAAGAACCAAGCAAGTTCATCCAAATGTTATTTGTTATAGATCTTGAAAGTATCCAAACAACATGGAGTTCTAAAAAATACGAAAGTCTGAAATAAAAGGAAGGCATTGATTTCATCAAAATTTTGTCTTTTTCTGTTAAATGAGGCATTAGTGATTGTGTGTTAAGCAAAATAATCTTTTATAAGATATTTGACTAGTTATATTGACTATTAACAATGTGAAAGACTTCACATAGAAATGAACTCAGTTTAACTCTTGAAAGGTGTTAAAAGATTGAATTCCAGGCGACGAGCGGCTACACAGTATCTGAACAATACTCAGAGGCTCTGTTGGAGTTTTCGGTAGATTTAGTGGCTGGCAGTAACTCAATTTGCAGGAAATGTTCCTTAACTTTGGGTACTGTTGTGCTGTGGCGGAGGTTTGCGATCTCTGAGTGGTTTTTCTAGTTTATACTGTTTTTTATTGTGAATCTCTGATAACACATAATGAATATATGTGAAAACGACAGCAAACATCTGATGTGTGTGGTGATAAAATAGTAATAAATAGTTTAATGAACTAATAAGTTCATGATTGACAGAAAGATCACTATAGAACAATGTCATTTCATAACAGGGTGGTAACCTTCTGTTTGTGTAAACACTGTTAAAGATGACCCCATGACCTCATCGTTCCCTGAATGTCATTTGGAAGAGGATCTCCCGTCGGGGCAGCCGTTGCTCTAAACCAACGTCAGAGTTGCCAGTAGGGATGGAGATGACTGGACCAGCTCTGTTCTCTTTGTGAACCCTTGAACCTGAAGGTGTCCCACAATGCTTTGCTTTAATGGTTGAACCTTAAATATCGTGGTAAATCTTAGATAAGTGCTGAAATGTTTTTGGATGCTGAATAATATTTAATACACTATACGTGAAACATATCTGGTTCCTGTCCTGGTGCTCGATTTAACGTCTTATTTCTGAAGCAGACAGATGGAAGGACAATAATTTCACCACAACCATCCTGTAATCGGTAAAAAAAACAGAAGCCTATTGGTGCCGTTGGCGTTCTGTGTCACACTCTGACTCAGAACGCAGGGCCTCTATGTAGAAACAAGACTACACCAGGCAGAATTAGATGTTCCAGGGAGGAGGAGGAAGAGATGGATGATGCTGAGATGATGACATCACATAGGCAGATAATTATAGTTCGAGCAGTACTAAAAAAAAATTCTCTTCTCTGGTTAAACTCAGCGATGAGATCAGGATGTTATCTCTCCCATCAGGACAGTCTGTGTTTGAGACGACTGAAAGCCTTTCTGCTTCTTCTGGTCTGCAGGGAAGGAGTCACCAGACGCTAAAATCAAACCCTGAAGTGAGGGATGCACCACCAGGATGGAGCTGGACTCTATTGCCCGGTGACAATGGCTTTAAGAGGAAGAGGAGAAATGCAGCACAGAGGGAGGGTTTATGACTACGGGCTTATCTATATGACTGCTGTTGTGATGTTTTCTGTTAAAGGGTGTGTGGAGCACAAAAATAAGTCAATACTTTCATCCACAATGGATTTTAATACCTCGATGTTGGAATTGTTAGGATCAATGGCGGTTAGAAGTTAAAGTTTTGACGATAACAAAAATGTTATGTTGAGAAAACTACCCAAATTCTTTGTCTTCAAAAAAAGTCTTTAATGATCCTCCTGTCAGATCAGGTGATCTCAATGCCAGAAGTCCATGCAGTGTCTCAGTCTGAAGTCTGGCCACACTACAAGCATTCATTCACATCAAGTCATGTGACGTTGACGAGGAGATGGTCAATAATGCTGCACCCATTATTTAAAAAAATAGCTCAATGGCGTGTATAGGTTGCCTCTCTCTCCCAATCAAATCCATCAGACGTTCCTTCTCCACTGACATGGAGGACAGAGCTGAGAGCCTCCAGTCCTGTTCCTACAAAAAGCTTAAAAGAAGCAGTGGATTCTGGGAGGAAGCACTTTATTCATACGTAACACCGACGTACATCTGGGTGAACTAGAATCCCTCATACTTAAGACTTAGGTAGAGCTTGGTAAGCTAGAATCTCTCATATACAAGTCTTAAGTAGAGCCAGGTAAACCAGAATCCTTCAAACGGGACACTGACGTAGAGCTATGTATTTATCCTTTATTTAACCAGGTGAATTCCTCATTGAGATTAAAAATCTCTTTTTCCAGGTAAGGACCTGGCCAAGAGGACAGCACAGTTGCTACAGAGCAACCACAGAGCAACCGTCTCCCAATCGGCTAATCTGAAGGTAGCCGGTTCGAATCCCACCAGGGTCTACTCATCGTAATGTCCTTGAGCAAGACACTAATTACCCTAGCTCCTCAGGTGCTTCAAAGTCTCTGCCCACTGCTACCTTAGGAATGGGTCAAATGAAGAGAAGTAATTTCACTATGTTGTACTGAGTATGACTGTATGTGATCAATAAAGGATTCCTTTCTTTCTCTACATCCAATATTAGTACATACATACATATACACTGCTCAAAAAAATGAAGGGAACACATAATCATCACAGTGTAACTCCAAGTCAATCACACCTATGTGATATCTCTTCTCTTCATACTGTACATGCTCCCCCTTGGCCGTGTCATCAGTCGATATGGACTCTCATTCCATTGCTACGCTGATGACACGCAAATCTACATAAAAACTGACACATGTTCCTCCGCAGCCTCTCCATCCTCATCGTCATCATCATCTCCCCTGTCAACTCTCTGCGCTTGTCTGGAGGAGATAAAGGTGTGGATGAAAAACAACTTTCTCCAGTTGAACAGCTCCAAAACCGAAGCAATTTTAATTGGCACTCCACATCAGACCCAGTCTTCCTCCAGAACCAGAACCACCTTCTCTGGTCACGACATTCCCCTCTCTTCATCAGTCACCAACCTCGGTGTAAGATTTGACCCTCAACTCACTTTTGAATCCCACATCAAACACATCTACAAGATCTCCTTTCACCATCTCAGAAATATTTCCAAACTCCGTTCGTCACTAACCTTGAGTGATGCTGAAAAGCTGGTCCACGCGTTCGTCTCCTCCCGACTGGATTACTGTAACTCAATTCTCATCAGGATCCCTGATAAAAGTCTTCAAAGACTGCAGTATGTTCAAAACAGTGCTGCAAGGATCCTGATGAGAGTTCGTAAACACGAACACATCACCCCCCGTTCTTCATCACTTCATTGGCTTCCCATCTCCACCAGGATTGATTATAAGATCTCTGTCCTCACTCACCAGTGCATCCATGGTGACGCGCCCCCCCCCTACCTAAAAGAACTACTCACCCCACTGACCTCAACACCATCCCTCCGTTCTACCCACTCATACCGCCTCCTCCTCCCCCGGACTAAGCTCAGCACCATGGGTGATCGGGCTTTCTGTTCTGCTGCCCCTCGTCTGTGGAATGCCCTCCCTGACCATCTGAGGGCTCCACAGACAACTGACACATTTAGAAAAAGGACTTAAAACTTTCCTTTTTAGCAGAACCTATAACTTTAATTAACATTGCTGCTTTTTGGTCAGGTTTTTATATAGTTATTATTTTATTTTATTTTATTTTTTATTGATGCTTTTATCTGCTTTTACTTTGTATCACTTTGAGATTTGATCCAAATGTAAAGTGCATTATAAATTAAATGTATTATTATTATTATTATTATTATTATTATTATTATTATTATTATTGTTATTATTATATCAACCTGTTCAGTAAGGAAGCTGTTAATGATTGTGAATCAATTTCACCTGTTTTTGTGCAAATGGGAAAGACAATCAGCGAGACAAGCCCTATTAAGGAATGGTTTTTGCAGGTTGTGGCCACAGACCATTTTCCTTTCCTCATCCTTTCTTGCTGATTCCTGGTTAGTTTTGTATTTTTCAGTGCCCGCGCCACTAGTGGTAGCATGAGGCGTATCTGCTGCCCACAGAAGTTCTCAGGGAAGTTCTCCTCCAGGATGGATATCGATACGAGACGTATGGATGCACTAGCCAGCGGTACCCTGACTACTGTTAGGTACTGGGAGGAGATCCTTGGAGCCATTGTCAGACCGTATGCTGGTGCAGTGGGCCCTGGGTTCCTTCTGGTGCGGGACAAAGCCCAGCCTCATATGCCTGGAGTCTGTCAGCGGTTACTGGATGAGGAAGGCATTGATGCCATTGACTTGGCCGCCCATTCCCCAGACCCAAATCCAATCGAGCACCTCTGCGACAGCGTTGTATCCACATCGGCCACAACCCACCACGACTGTTCGCGGGAGACCATCTGCTGTCTCATCAGGAGCAGGTCAACACGCTTTAGGAGGCATAATCACTACTGAGGGACATGATGAGTTGTCTTGAGGAAATATACAAAAGTTGGATCAGCCTGGGATCTAAATTATCCACTTTGATTTTGAGTGTGGTTCTAGATTGGTTGAGATTGAAAAACATCTTGAGTTTCAGCTGATTATACACTGAAAATACTATACTGTCCATTTATCCAGAGTGACAGCCCTTAATTTTACACACTGCACCTTTAACTACGGGGAAGCTTGTGTGAATAGTTTGTGAGCACATATTGACGCACAAGAAATGGATACCAACAGATTACTGTCGCAATCTTGTTTATTTGCATGAAGGGGCAATCAACAGCAACATCACTATTCTAACAGAGGACATGCTATTAGTTGAGCCGGCGGAGGTGGACATTGTTTTAATTAGCAACGGTGATAGAATTACGGCCAACTGCAAATTATTTTCTGCTAACTTTCTGAGAGAACATGTGAAAACTATCTACTTTAACCAACTTTGCAGCAAATAATGATGAAGTGGCAGAAGTTTCTCTGACACATTCAGGTCTTAAAATAAAGAAGGCTGGTGCTGAACCTGTAGATTTTTCTCCATGCAGCAGCAGAAGAAACAAAAGGAGCTTTGCAGTTGTAGAAGACTGTGTCCCTGGTACAGATTGCACTTTTCAGCCTCTGATATGTAGGGCTGTGTGTGTTGACTGTGTGTGTTGACTGTGTGTAGACAGTGTGTGGGACAGTGTGTGGGACAGTGTGTAGGACTGTGTGTGGGACTGTGTGTGGGACAGTGTGTGGCACAGTGTGTGGACAATGTGTACGACTGTGTGTGGGACTGTGTGTGGGACAGTGTGTGGACAATGTGTAGGACTGTGTGTAGGACTGTGTGTGGGACAATGTGTAGGACTGTGTGTGGGACTGTGTGTGGGACTGTGTGTAGGACTGTGTGTGGGACTGTGTGTGGGACAATGTGTAGGACTGTGTGTAGGACTGTGTTTGGGACTGTGTGTAGGACTGTGTGTGGGACTGTGTGTGGGACAGTGTGTGGACAATGTGTAGGAATGTGTGTGGGACAGTGTGTGGGACAGTGTGTAGGACTGTGTGTTGGACTGTGTGTGGGACAGTGTGTGGACAATGTGTAGGACTGTGTGCGGACAATGTGTAGGACTGTGTGTAGGACTGTGTGTGGGACAATGTGTGGGACTGTGTGTGGGACTGTGTGTGGGACTGTGTGTGGGACAGTGTGTGGACAATGTGTAGGACTGTGTGTGGGACAGTGTGTCAAGCTTTAAGAAATACTAAGAGACACGATGACATCACCACACAGGCAGCCAAGCAGACGCAGAGTTATCAGGACCAACATTCATAGGGTCTGAACCGGAGGCCGATATTCCTTCTAGCTTATGATACAATCGTTAGCCATAACATTATAACCACTGACATGTGTAGTCTGAATAACATTAATTATTCCATTAAAATGACACCTGTCAGTTGGTGGGACATATTTGGCCAACAATGAGCGTTTTGTCCTGTACTTTAAGATGGAAGTGGGAAAAATGGAAAAGCCTATGGATCTGAGTGACTATGACAAAAGGAACGAAGGCTGGCCACCGAAGAACTACTGTTGCACCACTGAAAAAGTTTTGGGCCACTGACAGAAAGATGACAAACAAATAGTAACATCACAGTGACATCACAGAGAGCTAATTTGGTGGCAAGAACAGGACCAACACAATATGAGGAAAGGGATTTTAATGTTATGGCCAATTGGTGTATACTAATGCTAACCCTGACTATGACTCTATGATGAGCTAAGCTATTCAATGCTACTCAATTGCACTCACTATCCCAGAGTTATACAAAGTTAGAAAGTAATCTACACTCACAGGAGTTCTGTATAGATGCAACATATGAGTGCAGTTGGGCTCTGAAAGGCCATTAGGTAGTAACAGAGCTGGAGCCATGGATTTGTAATATTGTTTTAAACCCAAAGCCATATTCTAAGTATTGCTGCAACCAATGATTATATTATTATATAAAGTGATTGTGAATGACATCATGATACATGATGACTTATGGTGAGGAAAGAAGCCAACTACAGTGGTACCTCCGTTTATGAGTGTCTTGCTTTGAGAGTATTTTGATTTACGAGCAAAGATTCTTCAAAAAATGTGCTTCGCTTTACAAGCGGTGATTTAATTTGCGAGCGTTTTATTTTGCTCGACTGACGGATTTTTCCGGATACGAGCGAGTACCTGTGTCTCGTAAGGAACTTGCTTGGTATACGAGTGCTCTGCTATCGTTGATGAGCATCCTGTTTGAACAATGGGAAGACGCGAGTGTTGGCTTCCTTTGTGCGCCCCAAGACTAGAGCGAAAAACAAAAGAATCTCAGGTCAGCCCCCCTCGCGCTCTCTCTCAGCAAGCGTCATACACTCACGGAATAGTATCCGCGCGTTGGTGTCCGCTTACATTTGGAAGGAATCCAGTGAGATTATGTTAAGTGAGACAGAATCTTCCGGCTTTTTTTCCCTGACATTTCTAACTGCTATCTGTTAGTAACATTACTTTTTACTCTGTATAAAATAACATGGAAAAGGGGGGGGGTATGGAACAACATAATGGGATTTTTTTGAATGGATAAATTTGTTTCGGTTTACGCGTTTTTTGGTTTGCGAGGAAGGTCTCGGAACGAATTAAGCTTGTAAACGGAGGTACCACTGTACTGAGAAAATGTGACATCTTTTCGTTTTGAGAGGTACAAATGATTGATTCTCTCAGCAGACATTCAAATCATACTGATGTGCGCTGTGTGTGGTACTTTATCCCTCTGGAAAAAGTACCACACACAGTGTTTTCACTAACATTAAGCACATAACTGACATTAATGTCTACTTTAATATGGCCTTTAGGAACGATGAGATAAAAATTTGACTCAGAGGAGTTCAAGTCCACAAGGACCCCCAACAACCTCTCCAACAGTACAGTCTATTTTGTGAGAGGTTCAACACCCACTCACAGTTTCCCTACCCAAAATACCCGCAATAAATACATCAAAAGTACTCACAAATAACTAAATACGTTATGTATTTGTAATTGGGAATATTGACAGTATTGTTTGCAATAAATGACTAGGTTAAAGCAAAATAAGCCAATTAGAGTACCACAGTTTCCCTACCCAAAATACCCGCAATAAATACATCAAAAGTACTCACAAATAACTAAATACCTTATGTATTTGTAATTGGGAATATTTACAGTATTGTTTGCAATAAATGACTAGGTTAAAGCAAAATAAGCAAATTAGAGTAGGGGAAGCACTAGTGTGAGCTAAAAGAAAGTCTTACTTTGGGAAATGTAGTCCTTCTCTTTCAGCAGGCCACCATGACACTTCCCACCTCCTGAAACCACAACACAGAGGAGCAAAGGTCAGTCTAGAGGTCAAATGGTGTCAACAGCTGCAACAAGGAGCAGGGTTAGAAGAGAACATCAAAAGTGTTCACATTACAAAAAGCAAAGTATGAACTTTTTAAAATCAGTTGTTTGGTAACGCATTGGTTCTATTCCATATTGCAGTGGTGTGTTTTGGGTAGGATGAAAGACCTTTCATATTTTTACCTTTAGCCAAAACTGGGTCAAACCCATCAGTGACATTCCAGCGTGAGTTGAAGCTCGGGTCAGCGATTTCTTAGCACTTCAGTCTAGGGTAAAAGGTTAGGACCTTGTTCTGCCTGCGTGTGATTCTGTTCACCTGTTCCATCGTCCTCGTGCAACTTCTGAAGGTTTGATGACAGACTCTGTTAGGTGACAGCCAGAAATGTACGCATGCATGCCTTTGTGTGTGTGTGTGTGTGGTAATGTGTGTGTGTGAATGTGTTTATGCTAGTTTAGTGTGTGTGTGTTAACGCGTGTGTGGGTGTTTGTGTGTGTGTGTTTTTTGTGTTTGTGTGAGTGGGTTTGTGTGTGTCTGAGAGTGTGTGTGTGAGTTTGTCTGGGAGTGGGTGAGTGTGTAAAAAGTACAAGGCCACATTAATGACAACAGCTGGCCTGGTGGTGTAAATATGAAGAATAAACCTCCGCGGGCACGAAGCACCTGTCATCAGGCTCAAACACTGATGGACAGTTCACATGGCAACGCTCTTCAGAGTGCAATTTTTGAAAATGTGACCGTAGCTGTGTAAATTGTGACAATACCTCTTCCTGTCGTCGCTGAAACCCTCTCAGTCTGACCCAATGTGACACCAAGTTTTGGATTTCTCTACTCCCCCTATTTGCGTCGCTATACTGGGATGAAGGCCCCTGAGGGATTTTCCCATCACTCCTGTGACAAACACAAAGCGAACATATGCACCACTCTTAGCAACATGAGGACCTTCTCTTTCCATTTCACTCTGTTCTGAATGATGACCCAAGATATCTTTATTGCCATTTTGTGTTTGTTATGAGAAAAACATACCATCATCTCTTTCTTTTCTCACTGGGTTGTTTAGGAGAACATGCTGGTTTATTTTGTTGATGGTGTTTAAAAGTTACGCCGCCCACTACTTGTATGAATGCTACCGCATTTTCAATCCCTTTTATCGACGCATGTGCACGAGGTTCGTTTTCATAATGTTGTTGTGAAGAGCCTGACTTTTTTTAAACATGAAAATCTAAAAAGATTTCTGATTTTAGTAGAACTGTTGTCATTTAAAGGGCTAGCTGTAGTTCTACAGAGCCACATAGCAATCATCCCCCATCGGATGAGGGCCGGCTCAACTACAGCCCCTGCAGAGCACAAGTGGTCGGGTCCTTTGGCCGGACCCTGAACCACGCTTTTCTCTCTGGGCATTTGGCCGTCTGCTCCTCAGGGACGGCTCAAATGATGAGCATTAATTTCACATTGTTGTCCTTTATATTTGTTCTGTGGATTAGAACGTAGTAATAAGGAGTACACAAAAAAACATTACTTAAATAAGACCTAAAACTAGCAAAATGTTTCTCTTGACATTTATCTCATCAGGATGTAACCATAGTTACGTAGGTACAAGGTTTGTTTATTTGGTGATGTACAACGGATACTTTCATTAACATTTTGGCGACTGCTTAAGCATTAGCATAACGCAGAAAATAAAATCATCCCTAATAGACACATGGATCACGTCAGTGTTCTGAAAAGCCACCTTTCCCAGTTTAAAAAGTCGCTCCCTTTCTTTCTTGTAATTTCTATTCTGGTCTTTATCTCGCCCTGACATTCTACCTACGGGGCGGCTACATAAAACACAACGACACATGGCAGCTTCCTTATGTTTCTTTATCGAACCGACACACCTAAGGCAGTTTGTGCGTTCCGCAGATGTGTCAAAAGCAGGCAGATAGAGCTGAGTCCGCCTTTACTGATCCTACTCGCCTGGTGGTGAAGGCCTAAAACCTTTCAACATCAGGTGAAAGGTCACACCCCTGAAGGGTCACAGCTGTCTACACTTTAAAGGTGGACTGGCTGTGTATATAGGTGGAAAAGGTATTAGGTGCACCCACAGGGCCACCATGAAGTCAAACTATAGAAGAAAAAGTTGGACTATATTCTTCTTGAGACATCCAATAAATGTCCTAAGCCTAGACATAATCATTATACCAGCACAGCGAGGGGAGACAAGGGTTGGAGAAGAACATAAAGAAAGGGCGATGGAGAATCCTGGCCAACCATAATGAAATACTCTCTTACTGTAAGTAATATTTTACAGATTTGTTGGAGCGAACATGAGAGAAAAAATAAAATGCTGAGCAAACGAGATAGAAAGAACAGATAGAGTGGTGTTTGTGGAAAGGTTGGGTTAGGTCTCTCTCTCTCTCTCTCTCTCTCTCTGTCTGCTGGTTAATGTCAAAGAGAGAAGGTGGAGATGGAGGGTGGAGATGTAGAGATGCACAGGCTAAGAGGGGGAGAAAGGAGGAGAAAAGGAGAAAAAAACCAGGATGAGCTGTGGGGAAGCAGACTTTCGTAGAGTGGCGAGGAGTTGCTTCAGACTAGAAGCAGTTTGGGTTTTAAAAGATAATAAATATGTTGTTAAAGAACGAAGAATCCAATCAGGGTAGATTCAGCAAACTATGTGCTGTACTTTCAGATCATTTACTGGGACAGTCACAGTTTCTACATTGCAAGGTCATCAAAAATGGAACCTAGCATTGGACCATTTTGACTCGGTCCAGTGGAGAGGTGTGCCTGGTTCAGCTGTGTGCTGGGTTACCTGGATTATTCTCTGAAAGATTTAAAGAAGGGTAATATGTAAAGAGTAGACTTGCTTCAGTCGTCTTTCATCTTCCCTTATTGTGAACTTTGTGTCTTGAGTTCCCTGAGCAAGACCGGTCTCAGCGGCAGTCAAGACCATCCTCTGCTTCGGAGGAAGAACTCTGTCGTCACTGTTCTCAGCAAAGACACAGTCCCCGAGACGGAAACCTGCCGAGATGTGAGACGACGCTAAGAAGGTGTCCAAACACACAGCGGCCAGGCACCATCTCTATGAGGTCACGAGGAACGCAACAACAGAATTAGCAACATACAAGGTACTGAGAAGACATGAACCCGCACAGACAGGGAGGGCCTCCGCGCTCAAGATGTTCTTGTGTATCGATCAAATGAAGCTTCGAAAAAAATTGGTCAAAAAAAAATTGTGATTAATATATACCTAAAAATGTTTTAGACCACGTGGATGTCATGTTATGAAGGTTCACTTGTCTATAATGGACATTGACATGGAAGTGAAAAACTCCCCAAACCAACTTAGTTGTTGCAGATTGCTGACACACTTCAGCCTTCAATCATGCCTCTTTTTGGTTTTTGAACATTTTTGACAATCACCAGTGAAGAGGAGCATTTCTCTCCTCAACATGTGTGAGCCTGCATGGTGTGAGTAGAGTAGCCATGCTTGAGCTACTCCTGCCCGGAGTCACCTGTGACTCAGGAGGTTTCTTCAAGTCAGGGCAGCGAGCTTCACACCTGCACACATACACACACACGCATACACAAACTCACGAACAAACACTCGCACAAATGCACGCACACACAGACACACAGCTACAAACATACATACACACACATACACACACGCACACACAGACACGCACAAAAACACACACATGCACACACGGGCACGCAAAAACACACAAACATCATCGATGCACCAGAGATAAAGGATCATTTGTTTTTTGTTGGGAGAGGAAAGAGGTGGGATTGAGCTCCACCTTTTAGTTTTATTGGTGTTTATGAAGAGGTGATTAGACATGTGTCTGTTTACAGCTGCAGACCTGATGCTTTTGGAGTGGTTCTTTCTCTGGAGCTAAGCAGAACAGTCACGCAAGCCCTACCAAACCCACAAAGAGGTGAGGAGATGTTAAACTGTACGATCCCGTTGCACCCTGCCGTTGAAGTTAACCGCACATTCCAGACAGGCTGTCTCAGCTGATTCACAGCTCATTAAAATCAGAGTCTGAAAAAGGAAAACCACAGATGATGGATTTAACGATCAAGATATACAAGTCCTATCCTCCTACGACTCCAGATATTCTGCCCCCTCTTTTTTTGGCTTTTCAGCTCACAGGACAGAACCAATGGTCAAGGCAGCTCCTTTCTGTCTTGTTAGCATGTTGCTGATAAAAAACTCGTGTAAGTTGGAATCAACAGCAGCAAATCTAAAAATGTACTTCCAGCTTTGGAGTCAAAATTCTAAAGGTTTCCCGGTCGTGGTTTCACTAACAGGGACAGTGTTATCATAAACGTGTAAAACAGTGATGCGACACACATGACCGGTGATTTTTTGGGCCCCAGAGCCGCGAGCAGACGCAGCAAGAAGATGACTAAACTTTGTGTTTGTTTTTCCCATGTGTGGGTAACATCCTGCGTCATCATCCGTCAAGGCACGGTATCGTCTTTGTTCACTCATCACACATGTCAGAGAACATTTACACCGTGTAGAAGAGGAGGGTGTGTGTGTGTTTCTGTTTGTGTATATTTATAGTTGTTGTTACCCTGCTCGTTCAACCTGTGATGACGATGTGAAAAACGGACACCCAATCTGAGCTCTGTCCTGTCAGATATAAAAAAACACACAGACAGAGAGGACATGCAGTAGGAGGGATCTGAGGAACAGGATTACTACTGTTCACCAAAGTCTCTGCGTCACCATGGTGACAGGCAGTCATACGGCTGTAATCAGCTTCCATAGGAATTCCAGAGAGGGCTGCCTTATGGACACACATGTCTACTTTATGCTAAGTCTGCAGTGATCGGTGGACATCAGTGGAGGAGGACCTTCTCTGATCTTCTGTTGTGTGCATGTGCATAATAAAATTTGTGTCCTTGACCAGCTGCACAGGGCAGAGGAAATGAGGCGGAACTCAATCTGGTCCACACCTGTCCGTCTGTTCCACTGGGGGGAGGAGCCTATGGTCTAAAACACACACATACATACACACACACACACACTGAGCCAGTTCATTGCTCTCTGCATCTCCTCAATGAGCAGATAGATTATTCATGCAGAAACCAGATTAGGAGCTCGGAACCATTCATGTTTGCACTGAGACAGTTTTATGTTTGCGTTGTGTCCATGGGGGGGCAGAGAGATTGTCTGTGGGTTTTTACTGCTGCATGATGGAGTACGTGGAGAAAGAGAGGAAGGATATTAAAAGCATGACACACATTCAATAAAAAGCAGAACAGAATGAGGGAGGAGTGGAGCCACGAGGTGGAGGAGGAGGAGAGAGATAGAGAGATCAGGATGAGCCTGAGGCTCTCACAAACAAAGAGAGAGAGAGAGAGAGAGAGAGAGAGAGAGAGAGAGAGAGAGAGAGAGAGAGAGAGAGAGAGGGCAAAGGAGGGTGGGGGTTACTTTGGGACGCCAGAACCCTGTGACATGACATGACACAGACGCACTGTGCTGCTGAGCAGGAAGAAGAGGGGGATGGGTGGGTGGAGAGCTGCTGCGCTCACTGTGGACCCGAAGGTTCATCAGTAGAGAACCTCATTAGAACCATGTAGAACATGATCAGAAGAACATCGTGTGGAGGAGATCCTGTCAGTATGTCCACCGGAAATCACTGAATAATGACCTCCTACAAACTTCATCCTCGGCCAAGGTTCTGACTAGTCCGGTTCACACGGACTCTTTCCTTCGTCCTGACTGAAACCATTCCAGACTGTTTACACCAGCAGTGATCTGATCAGTTCTGGTGTTAAGATGCACCGACGCATCAATAACAGCAACTGTCAACAGCTGAGTGACGAGCGCCGAAGTGAGACAAGATGTTTCACTGCCAGCAAGCGCCCAGAAGAAGAATACGAAAAAGAAGACGTGGACAGGAAGTGACTTTTTGCCCATCTAACTCTAACTATGTTAAACTTTTTCAAAGTTGCGATGAATAAATTACTCTCCGATGCAGACTGGAACTGTTTTGAAGTCGTCATATTTAAAATTCTTCAGGACACCGGCCGTTAACAGATACGACTCAAACAGAAACAGTGTTTAAACGCAGCGACTGGTTATCGGAAAGACTTTCATGAAAGGACTTAACCTTCCTCCTCGCAGAGGAATGAAATCTCATTCGGAAAGGGACTTTTCTTTCAGAGAGGAGTGTTTACATGCAGCATTTTCTTTCCGAGTAGGCGTCTTTTCCGAATCTATTTGGAATTAGGCTGTCCATGTAAACCCACCTAGCCCACAGCTTCTCTATTTTTGGGCAGAGGAACAACAACAACAGGTGAAGAATCTCTACATGTTATTGCTGACTATCAGTCACAGCGCCACCTATTGGTCTGGCTAGATTGATTTCAAGAACCACGCTGCTGATTTGTTCAATATGTACAACCAGAGGAGGCTTTGAGATATATGATGTGCAGCCCCTCCATCAACTCTACGTTATATTTACCTATAAACCGATAGATTTGAGACCAATGGGTTAAATTTATAACAAACACGTCCAGAAGGGAAAACTGCCTCTTCATCTTCTGTAAGCATCAGGACTTCTGAACTGGAAGATCATAATGTCACAATCATGTTTGAAAATTCTACTTAAAATCCTTTAAAGGTGAAACAGATTATATTATTATTATTTATAAAACGATAAATGCTTGTCTGCTTGATAATAACTACACTCACGTGGCCATGAAGTTTTTTGTGCTGAGTGATTCTCCTATTTATTTCATGATCATATATATAATATATTTATATAGCATATATTCACGCAGGCAGGCCATCAGTCTGCAACATATAACAACAGACCTCTACTCATCTCATCCCGGCTTTTCTCCAGCTCTCCCTTCACACCTGCCAGGCCCCTCCAGCAAGGTCACACACCTCCACCCCCCCCCCCCCCCCCCTCCCCCGCGCACAGACACACACACACACACACACACACACACACACACACGCACACACAGGCACAGACAAAGAGCCTGAGAGGAAGTGTGATAGGTGGGAAGATAGGAAGGGAGGGGGCGACAGCAGATTTCACGCTACCTTGAGCCCTGGCTAGCGGGCTGCAGTGGTTCTGAGGTTGTTTATGATGTGAAATATTCAGTGCCTGTCTCCTCTCTTCTTTATCCTCTTTGTGTCCCTGCTGTTGGCGACTATCATCATACCTTCATCAGCCAACAACTACAATAATAAATTGTGGTATTCTGTGTCAAAACACACACATGCACAAAATGATCAAAAAATCGAAATAGCGACAATCATTTACTATAATTAGCTTTTCTATAAGAGGGAAAATATTTCAATTGTTATGGCCATTTTGTAATCGTTGAAAAAAATATCATCACCAAACAAAAATCCTGAATCCCTTTAACAAAGTAAGATGAGCAGCTGACAGAAGTAATAGCGGAGATATCATTCCACCAATCACAGAGAGCCTGAGAGTCACATGATCGGGGCAGCAGAGAAGGATCGTCCTGTCAGGGCTTTGTTTTTCTGATGGTCACCAGTCAGCCTCAGGAGGTATAGGTATTCATACTTATAATACTATAAAAATTTAAAAAAATGCTCTTATACATTACAACCACCCACATGTCAGCCTACAGCAACCAGCTGATGGTCGTTGGAGTCTCTAGCGTCTGAACCAACCCTTTAGGCTTTCCAACTTCTGACGACACCTGAGTGCATTTTTCATATCTCAGGCAAACATTTAGGTTTTTTCCTGCCTTCTGTTGAAGGTCGTAGCTGGCTTCACGTGATAACTGAATTTCTGAACGACTATTCCTTTTGACTTTTTACATGAGCTGTGACCACATAAGAAATGGCGTTACATGCGGCGACACATCAATAAGAAGAGATTGAGAAGAGAAGAGACAATAAATGTTGAGTTTTATCAAAGGGGCTTCAGTCATGTGATCATGTTATCTGACATGAAGTTATGAGTGAGGCCATGTTGTGTGGCAAAGTCAACAGAAATGTCAAGTTAACATCAAAATCATCCGACGAAACGTTTACAGCAGAAACTCCTTGTCACGCTTTTATTCTTATTTATTATGCTTTTATTCTTCAGAGAATTATTTCTGATTTGGTATTTCCTCAGATTTCTTTCGGAAAAAGGGTTCCATGTAAGCCCAGCTAGTGTGAGGAAGGAGACTGGCTTGGTTAGACAGCTAGAAAGAAGAGCAGGAGGAGGAGGAGGAGGAGTCACGCTGTGAGGCTTGTAATTCTATACATCAGTGATAGAAATCCTGTGAGACAGAGTCAGCCTGTCTCATGACCTTGTCCATCACACTGCCCCACCCGTCTCTCTCCATACACACACACACACACTTACACACAAACAAACATACACAGGCACATGCACACGAGTCTTTAACCCACCCAAAAACATACATACACATGCGCGCGCGCGCGGACACACACACACACACACACACACACACACACACACACACACACACACACACACACACACACACACACACACTTACACACAAACAAACATACACAGGCACATGCACACGAGTCTTTAACCCACCCAAAAACATACATACACATGCGCGCGGGCGCGGACACACACACACACACACACACACACACACACACACACACACACACACACACACACACACACACATGAGGAGAAAGAGGAGAAAGAGAGTTATAAAGAGTGATTTTTCAAAATCAAGTGCACACAATGCTGTACAATAAGACTACCTTTTAAATGATTTATAAATGGTTTTTCAATAATTTATTAGGTTTAACACATTTTATGAATCATTGATAAACATTTAGAAATCAACTTAAAACAAGCTGTTAACAACGAATGCGGGTTTTGTGTTAGCCTTTACAATTAATCTTTACTAATGAAGGGTAAACTAGTTTATAAACCTGTTATTATTGAAAAGAAGATGCAATAAATTGGACTTCGTACTCAGAACCTGCAGCCCAAACTAATACTGACAGTCTGCCGTTAGTATTATTACATATTATCATTATTATAAGTGTGAACACTCTGGAATCTGGTTTATCATTTTCTGCATCAGTGCAGCAGAACAGTACGTCCACAGTTCTAAGGATGAAGAAAAATCAATAAGTCAAAAGGCTTGGACTTATTTATTTTACAGCCTTGATTGAAAGGGAGATGGAAAAAAGACAGGAAGAGGGGCAGACAGACGGAGGAGGGATGGAGGGTTGGACTCCTGGAGGCAGATCATCTTACCAGCACACACCACATACACGCATACACACAAACACCACACACATACCACGCATACACACACACACACACACCACACACATACCACGCATACACACACACACACCAAACACATACACGCATACACACACAAACACCACACACATACACACACACCATATACACACCCACACACACATACCACGCACATACACACCACACACATACACACACACACACTACATACACGCAAACACACACACACCAGAAACATACACACACACCACGTATACACACACACACCACACATACACACGCACGCACACACACACACACACTACACACACCCTCACACACAAACACAGTTCCATAAAGGTCACGCTGCAGCCTCTGACCTCCAGACATAGAGGTCCTGGTAAACAGTGGCAGACAGAAACAGCTTCACTCTGTGGACAAACGTCATGAACGGAAGAAGCGTCTGCGCTCAGACACAAAAGAAAAACCCAAAAGAAAACAGGATTGTTAAAGAAGAACCTGAAGATTTGATTGGATCGTCTGAATCGAATCAACTCCTTGCGACTTTTCTCTCGTTCTTTTGTTTGTTCATTCAATGCACTGCTATCTTAAACCTTACACAACTAAGAGTTCAGAGGTCAGAGTTTAGGGTGGAATTCCCAGCATGAGAGAGAGCAAGAGATTACCAAGAGGGGGAGGTGCTAGGTTAGACAGAAATTGAATTAACACGAGCTGGGTCGGGTTGAAGGTGGAGATGGAGGTGGAGGCGGAAGTGGGAGTGGAAGTAAATGTGAAGGTGGATATGAAATGTCGCAGTGGAAGAGGATGTGGGAGTGAAGGTGGGAGTGGAACTGGAGGTGGAAGCGAAGTTGGAGCTGTGAGTGGAAAACTGAGGTGGATTTGAAGGCGGAACTGAAGGTGGGAGTGGAGGTCAAGGTGGAAGTGAAGATGGAGGTGGAAGTGAAGGTGGCGGTTGGAGTCTAGGCAGAAATGAAGGTGGAGGTGGAAGTGGAGGTGAAGGTGGAAGTAGAGGTGAAGGTGGAAGTAGAGGTGGAAGTGAAGGTGGAGGTGGGACTTGAGGTAAAAGGCGAAAGTGAAGGTGGAGCAGTAAAGCTGAGCTTCATTCCAGTAGCTGTTTGTCTTCTTTGTCAGTGAGACTACATCACAAAACAGCTTCATTTACTTACACTGCACCACACAAAGGCTGAAGAGCGCCACCCACATGTGTCATACAGTACAACACCACCCACATGTGTCGTACAGTACATCACCACCACATGTGTCATACATTACAGCACCACCCACATGTGTCACAGATTACAGCGCCCCCCACATGTCATACAGTGCAGCGCCAACCGCATATTTCATACAGTAAAACGCTACCCACATGTGTCTTACATTACAGCACCACCCACATGTGTCCTACAGTACAGCACCTACCACATGTGTCTTAAAGTACAACATCACCCACGTGTCTTAGAGTACAGCACCACCCACATCTTTTTTACAGTACAGCACCACCTGCATGTGTCTTACGGTACAGCACCACCCACAGTTGTCTTATAATACTGCACCACCCACAGTTGTCTTATAGTACTGCACCACCCACAGTTGTCTTAAAATGAAGCACCAACCAAAGTTGTCTTACAGTACTGCACCATCCACAGTTGTCTTACAGAAGTGCAACTCCCACAGTTGTCTTACAGTACTGCAGGGCAAAGACAGCGTCACCAAACATCCCCAAATGTGGGATCATTTGGCCACTGATTAATTTACATACATTGAAAATGGCACCTTATCTCATCAAAGATGTATAGGTCCAAATATCTATATGTATGCAGCTCTACATATATAGATCCATCTGTAGATGTGTAGAAGCTATCTATGGATATCCATACATAGATGTATAGAAGATATCTATAGCCTATAGACAGCCCCATCCTGTCTTTCTCTGGGTGCCCCCCCACCATTCTGCCTCCACGGTGTTCAGACACCCCCCCATAAGTTCACGACTTTAACAGAACAGCGAAAAGGAGAGCAGCGATGTGATGTCATCTGATTGCTATTTGTATGTTGCAGCCACGAAATCTGACGAAAGCCACGTCACAAATGGCATCCGGTTTAAAACCTGGTCCAAATCAATGCGCATGACGAGCCAGGTTCAGGGCCCAGGTTAATAAATGTCATCGCTATTAACCGGCAGGGTGTCCGCCTGAGGATGGAAACCGTTGGTCCGCTATGGCGACTAGTGTGAGGAGGACTAGTGTGGGGAGGACTAGTTTATGGAGGAATAGTTTGTGGAGGACTACTTTGAGGAGGACTAGTGTGTTGAGGACTAGTGTGAGGAGGAATAGCGTTTGGAGGACCATTGTGAGGAGGATTAGTGTGAGGACTGGTGTGTGGTGGACTAGTATGAGGAGGACTATTTTGTGGAGGACTAGCGTGCGGAGGACAAGAGTGAGGAGGACTAGTGTGTGGATGAATAGTGTGTGGAGGACTAGTTTGTGGATGAATAGTGTGTGGAGGACTAGTGTGAGGAGGACTAGTATGAGGAGGACTAGAGTGAGGAGGACTAGAGTGAGGAGGACTTGTGTGTGGAGGACTAGTGTGAGGAGGACTAGTGTGAGGAGGACTAGTGTGTGGAGGACTAGTGTGAGGAGGACTAGTGTGAGGACTAGTGTGTGGAGGACTAGTGTGCGGAGGACAAGAGTGAGGAGGACTAGTGTGAGGAGGACTAGTGTGTGGAGGATTAGCGTGCGGAGGACAAGAGTGAGGAGGACTAGTGTGAGGAGGACTAGTTTCTGGAGAACTAGTTTGTGGAGGACTAGTGTGTGGAGGACTAGTGTGTGGAGGACTAGTGTGAGGAGGATTAGTATGAGGAGGACTAGTTTGTGGAGGACTAGTTTCTAGAGGACTAGTGTGAGGAGGATTAGTATGAGGAGGACTAGTTTGTGGAGGACTAGTTTGAGGAGGATTAGTATGAAGAGGACTAGTTTGTGGAGGACTAGTGTGAGGAGGATTAGTATGAGGAGGACTAGTTTTTGGAGGACTAGTTTGTGGAGGATTAGTATGAGGAGGACTAGTTTGTGGAGGACTAGTTTGTGGAGGATTAGTATGAGGAGGATTAGTATGAGGAGGACTAGTTTGTGGAGGACTAGTTTCTGGAGGACTAGTTTGTGGAGGACTAGTCTGAGGAGGATTAGTATGAGGAGGACTAGTTTGTGGAGGACTAGTTTCTGGAGGACTAGTTTGTGGAGGACTAGTCTGAGGAGGATTAGTATGAGGAGGACTACTGTGATAATCCCTGCGAAGCCTCAAACTGGAATTTAGCAGTCGAACCAAACCAAAATATCCGAAACCTGAAATAAAATGATTATCTGTGGAAGAATTTGAGTCATATTGGAGATTATGCCCACGGTCGGGTGGAAGAACATGCTACTTATTACATGACACAAAGTGGAATAGACTGCATGTCCTCCTGTTTGGAGTAAATAGCATCAGCCGGTACAACCTGTGTGACCAGTGAGGGAAGGCGGGACTCAAACACAGCCTTTCACTCTTTTAAACGGAGAATGAATCCAGCTCCAAGAGACTCGTGAGCAGACGTGACACAGCTGGTGTCGGCCCGAACACATCAACGGGTTTGCGGGTGATCTACTTAGAATAACTGTGTGACTGACAACAGGTGCAAACATGGTGGAGGCGTGGCTATTTAAATGAGGGTTTTGCTCCTGTTACCAGTCTCCGCCTTGGAGAGCTTGGATGGAGAGCAGAGTGACCGCAAGCTCAAAATTTAATTTAATGCAATGGACCTGGAGGAGTCAATGGAAGAGAAAAAAATGGGCGGCTTTAGCTCAATGGGTGGAGCAGTCGTCCCTCAACCTGGAGACCAGGCTTGGAGCCCAGCCCCTTCCGCAACATGCCGTGTGTCCTTGAGCAAGACCCCGAAACCTCAGCACCACTGGCGCTTCAAAGGCTCCGCCCAATGCTCCCTCAGGGATGGTTAAAATGCAGATATGAATTTCACGACGTTGTACTGTATGTATGGAACATTTAACGTGATAAATAAAGGAATTATTATTATTATTTAAACTTATTGTTGAGCTGCAGCAGAGAAATTTGAATATCAACAAAAGAAACGGGATATGGAAGTGCATCTCTAAGAAAGTCAATGCTGTGGGTAAAACAAAAAGAACGAAGATGGTAAGAAAAAAGAAGAAGAAGAAAAGAAAAAAGCTAATGATAAAGAAAAGGTCGGGGGGCCTGTTGAAGACACGCATCTGGCCACGACTGAGCAGCAAGTGCAGTTCACTTTCAGCCACAAGCACAAATTATTTTCCTGTATATATATATATATATATATATATATATATATATATATATATAATATAAATTATCATATTTACCAAATCAAAAATGAATATGCTTCCTGTTTCATCCATCCAGTCAGCCATTGCACAGGAGATGAGAGGGACCACCAGGCAGCTGATCAGCCACAGAGGACCACCAGGCAGCTGGTCAGTGCAGGATCTGGTCTGATTGGTCTGGTGTCGATTAGCACATTCCTCTCAAATCTTTTAAATACAGACCCAATCACAACCACCACAATACTTTCAGGTTAAAATGAACCCATTTGCATCGACTCCTCCCCTCGGACAAAATCACCAGAAAGGCATATTCATTAAGACACGTACAAAATGAATAGCGCGTTATCTGGCACGTTTGACAGACGCCATCCTCAGAGGGCACCGTTAGAAGATCAGCTGCTCATTGGTTTGCGGGTCATATCAAGTTAACATCCATTTTTACATTCAAACCTTTAAACCATCGGCTCTTTATATCACAATAAAAGACAGGCCACAAGAAATCCTCATGTGTTCATGTGAAGTCTGTGTGTGCACTTCGATTTTTTAGTTCATGCGGTCGGCGTCTGAGGCTATGAGCTGCTTGTCCGACTCCGACGGCAACAGGAGGAAGAGCTTCAAACGTCACCAGCAGGAAGCAACTCCCTGGGGGTGGGGGGGTTGTTCATGTTCAACTCCTTCACAATCTCATTATAAGAGACTTAACTCTCACAAATATCTCTTTCTTCTTCTTCACATCTGCAACAATCTGCAACCCAGGACACAGATTATGCAAGAGATGCTATAAACAGGCCTAGAGTTCTCCCGCTGACCTTTAGCAGAGATAAAAGCTGAACCTGGACACATCCACCTGTTTCAGAGGACAACATGTTCTCATCCGGTCGAAACAATCCTCTTAATGCTCACGTACATTATGTGTGTTAGGTGTGCGTAGTAGCGACATGGGGCGACCGGAAACTACGGGCTTCTATCAACAGATCTCCTACATCTCCTGGCATAAAGAAGCCATCTGCACCCTTAGCATGTTCCTTCCGTCCTCTCGGATTTTTTCTCTGCAGCTCAGAAGACAGAGATCTGACCTTCCATCAGATCGCCCGGCCTGTCTGCCATCATGTGTCACTCTCTCTCTCTGTCTCACTCTCTGCTGATCACACAGGCAGGCTTTACCCTCAGCTCTGAGGGTAAAGCTTATCCGGCTGTGCCCTTTGATCCCGCACAGTAATACCAACCACCTTTATTCCTATGTGCATTAACTTCTACAGATCAGAGCAGAATGTTTATCTAGTTGTTTACCTGTCTTACTTTCCACAATGCACCTTCATATTCTGGAGACGCCGTGCGGCCTAAAGTCACGTAACCCGAAAACTGTTACATCAACGCACTAAAGCTTTTATTTGTCAAAGATGCAAACATTTATTTGAAGATAAAGGAGTGATGCTATGCAGACGCCATCCATCATACTGAGGGCATCTAACACACAACCTCTCCTCTGATTGCTCAGAGGTCATATCTCATCTACATACAGATTGTATATTTATCATCAATGAATTAAAGCCGAGTTTTTTTTTAGAGTCCGCCCTAGCGCCACCCTCCAAGCAGACACAACCATACCGTGGCGCCAGCCAGCCAGCCTCCCCTCATCTCCACCCCTGAACCCTCTCTGCTGCCTGTCTGCTCCCCTCCTCCTCCCCCCATTCTCCTTGTTTTTAAAAAGAAGGTTGCCACCCTCCCCCATCTCTTCTTTCTGTCTCCCTTTTTTCTCTACAGGCAGCACACTCAATCACCCTCCTCCCACTCCCCCTCCCCCTCCCCCTGCCATCTCAGCCTCCATTCCACTGAATGCACAATCTCCCCCCTTCAGCCATGGAGGGACTGTCCCACTGCTGAGGAGCGGTGAAGACGAGAGGAGCGCAGATACACACACGGATCCTAATTAAATCACACAAAAACATGACCCCACCCACTCCCTCTCTTTGTGTGTGTGTGTGCGCACATCTGCAGAGGAGCACAGGAGCATGATGGGTGACAGACAGGGGTGGGTGGTTCTGGGTAGCATCCTAAAGGCTCTCGGTGCAGGAAATGGCTTGTTGCTACACAGACAAAACCAACTGTCATCGTGGGCCACATCCTCCTGTTTTATCTGCCTCAGCAGCCGGGGTGGGTCACCTCCTCTACTAACTAAAGACTAAAAATAGAGAACCCCCCTCCCAGTGATAATGTAAATAAATGTGACTAGATGCTGTTTTACAGTAATTAGCCGGAGTGCAGTTGTGAAGGGTCTGTGAGATGATCATGACTTAGGCATGCAAACTCATGAAAAATCGGATTCCACAAGAAATAAATGATTATACAAGTACAACTCCATTTTTCTACTTTTCCATTTATGTGAGGTGAACATCCATTCAGTTCACTTAACAAGCAGGAATGCTTATCTATTGTACTTATAGTACTTACATACTTGTTATTATGATCATCATTACTATGATGATGATCCTAGAGGGGTGGATTCTGTAATCCTTCCTGTGAGATCATATTTCTGTATTCAGACTGAGAACCAACATTAGAGCTGGTTACAGTATTTCCTCATCAGGGCGAGGCTATGTGAGGTTGTGAGTGAGCAGCCATGATGTGTGCCAGCGCACACAAGACGACCCGGGTTAAATTGCACCCAGCTCAATACTATTGGATAATGGCAGTTGGAGAAGAAGTGGTGGAAGCATAAAAAGAAAGACGAGAAAAGGCAAAGTCCAAGATACTCTACTTCCGCTCTGCATGAACTAATAAAAAGAGAGAGAGGAGGACATCCCCTAGGGGGCGGGAGCAGGAAGGGTGGGGGCGGCACATGAAATAGTAAAGAATTTTTTTCGCCTTGTATGTGGAAGCGGGTGTGTGCGCATGTGCAGACAGGGCGCTCACGTGTGGAGAAGTTCAGTCAGGATCAGTTTACAGCCGTCTGCATGAGATCCAGGATCTACTCCACCAACGTTTGTTAGTATCTATCAGTCTCAGAGGTGGAGGAGGAACACTGGGACCAGGACACTTTTACACACACACACACACACACACACACACACACACACACACACACACACGCACACACGCACACACACACACACACACACACACACATATAAACACACACACACACACACACACACACACATATAAACACACACACACACATATAAACACTCTCATACAAACACCTAAACACTCTCACACACACACATATAAACATACTGACACACACACACATACTCACACAAACAGACTCGCACTCTCACACACACAGTCACCAATCATCTCCCGGCAGACGCCGGCTCAGGCATCGGGTTTCTCACACGTTCATGCAGGAACCAACTCTTGCTCCTTCTAGTTCTTCATGATATCAGCCAATCAATAACACATAAAATTACACAACAGGAAGTACCCACACATCAGACTACAACCAGGAAGGAGCCCCGACACTCCCGGCATCACACTCCAGACAGGACGGCTCAGTTCTCGATTCTAATGGAAGTCGGGCCGGCGTGTTCAGGAGAGATAAGTGTTGAGTGATGGAAGCCTGAGCAGAAGAAGCTTCAGGATCATCTTCAAACAGCTGGAGGTAAATTTCACCCCAATCATTCAAAAAGAAAAGAAAAATATGGAACAATGAGGAAGAAAGACACCTTTTGTGCAAACTGGCGTTTAGGTCAGTTTTTGACCTAAATGCCAGTTAGGCATTTAGTCAAGTGTAGTCAGGTTTTGTGAGCCGGTGAGGCAGCCGGCTCCAGAACCTCCAAGGACATTTAAACCACGCTGCTCTAGGTTTCTAACTATTGTTCTGCCGGGACCTTCCGGACTTTCCTAATAAGATTTAATTTGGTTTCCTGGAGAAGTGACAATTTCTTGAAGTAGCCTGAAGAAGCGCAGCTCCAGCAGATATAGATCATCTGAAAGCAGCTCCACCTCCTGCATCCAACCAGCTCCGACCGTTCAGGTCTTTTATCAAACCAAGAATAAACAAGAACAACTGTGCCTGCGTCCGCTGCTGGTCCAGTGTGAAGCATCTTTGAATGCAAGAGTTCACAAAGAACCGTGACACACACACACACACACACACACACACACACACACACACACACACACACACACACACACACACACACACACACACACACACACACACACACACACACACACACACACACACACACACACACACACACACAGCTCCAGCTGGAGCACAAGCTCCCTTTGTGCTGCATTCCTAACGCCTTTTAGCTTTAGCTTAGCTCCTCTCCATATGCACACATACACACAGCAACTTTCTCCTGCTTATGTCCTCGGAGTGGTGGAACAGCTGAGAGCTGCCGGAGGAAGGGGGTCTTACCGTGGCCGGACTCAGAGGGAGGACCCGAGTCAGTAAATCCAGAGAAGGTTAAAGCCAGCTCAGCAGATTCCTGCTACCTTCTCCCCTCCTAGCCTCTCCTGCTGCCTGCTCGCCCAGCTTTGTGTGCTGCCTTGTATTTTCCCTTTAAACTGCACAGCCTGCCCTCCCCCACCTCCCCCTCCCCCTCAGCGCACGCACACACCACACACACACTCTCGCTCACAAATAAACACACACATACACTCTCACTCACGCTCGCACATAAACACATACATTCACACACACACACAAACACACACCACAAACACTCCTGAATACGAAACCGGTGTCTGAAACATTCTGCTTTTTTATTCCTGTTTTCTTTAATCATGTCATTTTTTTCTTTTATTCAAAATGTACAATAAGAATAAACACACACACACCAAAAAAATAAATTCTTTGTCCCTCTCCTGCTCGCGTTCTCCTTCCACACCAAAGGTGACTCATTTAGATCCTCTCAGTCTGCTTCTCTTCCTCACCCTGTCTCCAGCTCGCTGTTTTCTGTCACGCGTTTTTCCCATTCAGTCGTCAAACAAAGAAAGGAAAGAACAGAACGGACGCACAAACACGCGTCTCACATACACAAGCATGGGATCGGAGCCCAACCCCCCAGCTTGCTTCTCTCTGATTTTTTTCACTCCTGGCTTTCTCTAAAAGCCCCCCCCCCCCACAGCCTGATCTGGCCTCCTTCTCATTCGTCTACCACCCCTCCCTCCCTCCCTCTCTCTCTCATCTCTTGCCTCTGTGTGTCAAACAGATGGGACTGGAAAGCAGAAGGAGCCTCGGTTCCCTCTGTTCCTCGATTTCTCCTCCTCAGAATGTGATGCAAGCCTGATGGAAACATGCTCCCACCTAAAGAGAAAAAGTCCGATCGATGCGGATGACGATATCTCCCATCAGGGTTAGAAAAGTCTGAGGGGTCCCACGGCACCGCTGTGGATGTATGGATCTGACACCTTTGACCAGCAGACGTGTGAAGCTTTGGCAGAACAAACAGCTAACATGTGCTACGACCAGAACAATAGCATCCAGGTTCCATTTCCCACCAACTCCTGGGACTAAAGCTGGGCTTAAACTTCTTTCACAACGTACGAATGATTCATTCACATCGTACGAATGATTCATTCAAACCGTACGAATGATTCACTCACAACGTAAGAATGATTCATTCACATCGTACGAAGGATTCAATCAAACCGTACGAATGATTCACTCACAACGTAAGAATGATTCATTCACATCGTACGAATGATTCACTCACAACGTACGAATGATTCATTCAAACCGTACGGATGATTCATTCACACCATATGAATCATTCATTCACACCATAAGAATGATTCATCCAAACCGTACGAATAATTCATCCACATTGTACGAATGATTCATCCAAACCGTACGAATAATTCATCCACATTGTACGAATGATTCATTCAAACCGTACGGATGATTCATTCACACCATATGAAACATTCATTCACACCATAAGAATGATTCATTCAAACCGTACGAATGATTCACTCACAACGTAAGAATGATTCATTCACATCGTACGAAGGATTCAATCAAACCATACGAATGATTCACTCACACCGTACGAATGATTCATTCAAACCGTACGAATAATTCATTCAAACCGTACGGATGATTCATTCACACCGTACGAATGAATCCCTCACATCGTACGAATGATTCTTTCAAACCATACGAATGATTCAATCACACCGTACGAATGATTCACCCACACCGTATGAAAGACTCGCTCACACCGTACAAATGATTTGCCCAAACCTTACATATAATTCATTCAAACAGTACGAATGTTTCACTCAAACCGTACGAATGATTCATTCACACCGTACAAATGTTTCACTCAAACCGTACGAATGATTCATTCACACCGTACAAATGTTTCACTCAAACCGTACGAATGATTCATTCACACCGTACGAATGATTTATTCACAGTACGAATTATTTGCTCACACCTACCGAGAGAAAATAACTAACACACCCGCAAACACACACATTAACATACACACAACTAAACACATATAAACACACACATTTAAACACATTCACATACACAAATACACATAAACACACAAACTCACACGGATTGTTCCCTCAGTACCAGCCACGCGCAAAAAGATTAAAATCCAGAGTGGAGTGAAAAAGTTTGGTTGATGAGCAAAAGAGAGAGAAAGACAGAGAGAGAGAGAAGAGAGGGAGTGAGAGAGTGAGGCAGAGAGAGGGTATAGAAACTGTAGAGTATAGGCTGGAGGAAATGTAGGCACTATTAATGACGCCCATGCACATGTAAACAGCCCTGCAAAAGACCAAACAAATAAATGATATAAATAAAAAGAAAATCTATATTATTTAATCTTTTAGTCTCTAGACCAATAATGCAAATTGTTCAGATTTAAGTTGTCACCTATGTTTGCTTTGAATAAAAACTGTGAAAAATATTAAGAATGAGTGAAACCTCTGTCTGTTTTCATCCCAGCTCCCTATCAGTTAAGCTATTAATGAGTGAGACCTCTGTCTGTTTTCATCCCATCTCTCTATCAGGTAGACTATGAATGAGTGAGACCTCTGTCTGTTTTAATCCCATCTCTCTATCAATTAGACTATGAATGAGTGAGACCTCTGTCTGTTTTAATCCCAGCTCTCAGCTTCCATCATCTCAGCTCCAACTTTCAAAACACTAGCTCTACAAAATGATCCTTCAATGTTTTAAAATAAGATTATTAATTAGCTTAGAAACATCTTATAAATGATTAATAAACTATTATTAGACAATTACATTACATGCTTCAACGATACAAGTTAAGTATTTGGCAAGCAACAGGTCACAGTCCCTTTTTGCTCTAATCCTTCATCATCATCTAACATTTATAAGTGTCTTATAAGTTGTGTGCCACCTATTTCATAACCCGGTCTAAACCCTTAATACAGTGGTTCTCAAAGCGTTTCTGTAAATCCCCAATTTGGAGGGTAAGGAATTTTCTTGCCCCACTTGTCCCCAATTGCTGAAACAAAAAGGTTAACAAAAAGGCCGAGTTTAACATTTAATCAAATGCCATGAAGGTTTAAGTCACGTAATAATCCCAAATAAGACAGGAGAGAAAATAATGTAAAAAAATAAAGCTGATTGCATTATCACTTTGTACCAAATAGCATCAAGAATAAATACAAATGTATTTACTTATGTTCAGTGGTTTGTGCACAATATCTGAGTATGTTGTAGCTTTTACTTAAGAATTACCTCAGATAAGTGTCTTATATGTTTTAATTGTCAATATTAGCTGACTTCACGATTTGACCAACCAACATGCAAGTTGTTGCAATTTTAACATTTTCTAACATGCACTTTTGTGCAAGGTAGCTTTTTATTCTGTTTTGATTCATTATCAATACATTACCAATACACATTAAAATTCTGTAGGCTGTGCCAATATGATCAGTATCTGTACTCAGACCAGATCAAATCTGTCTCGCACATGCTTCTCCTGTCTCAGAAATAATTCCCAACTGAGGTCAATCGTATCCAAACCAGAGGTGGAGATGATCATCCATGACTTTGTGTCCTCTCTTGTGTCCTGGATCACTGCAACTCTCTCTTATCCTGTCTGAACAACTCTTCTTCACATCGTCTTCAGTTAGTTCAGAATTCAGCTTCAAGGCTGATAACTACATCCAGAAAATCCACTCAAATATCACCCATCATGCATTCTGTTCATTGGCTTCCTATCAATGTCAGATTTCAGTTAAAGACTCTCATTCTTAAATTTAGTTTGAGTCCATCTGTTCCCCTCTTAATCCCGATTTCCCAGGCAGATCCCACTGGTCTTTTGACCAGGACCTACTGACGGCCCCACGCTCCAAAGTAAAAACAAAAGGAGGTGGTGCTTTGGTAGGTATGGCTCCTCCTCTTTGGAACTCTCTTCCATCAGGCTGACGATCTGCAGCATCCATTAAAATGTTTAAAAAGCAACGGAAGACTCAGCTGTTCGAACTGGCCTTTATTTCTACTTAGAAAGTTTGGTGTTTACCAAACGTTGGTGATGGATTAGGTGATTAAGTCCTTGCATGTATGACACCCTTCGAATAAGAAAAGAATAGAATAGATCTTATAGGAATATAAAATAAATACATAGAAAAATTAAACACAATAGGTATATATATAAGGAGGTATTATATTCCACTGGTATATTTAGGTTCTTACTCAAATGACGGTGTTTTTTTTGTCATTTGTGAGTATATTGTGTCACATCTCATTTGAATAATCTTTTCCTTGTTTTTACCGGTTGTACAGTATGTTTTTATTGATTGCTCCTTATTTTTGTGAAGCAACTTGTGAAATTATTTCTTTGAAAAGTGCTATACCAATGATAATTATTAACAGCTTATTGTGGCCACCTATACTTATATCTTTGTACCCCCTGGACCTTGGCCACTCTATTAGAAATGCTTATGACTGCCCTTGCACTGAGCTCAGGACCTGGTCAATGTAATGACAGAACATTTTTATGGAGACTCTTTCTATCCAATCAGTGATATCAGTCTTTGCTGCAGGTTACAAAGATCATCATGATCTTTAACGTTTCTAAGGTAAAGACGCACATAATGAGAAGCGAATGTGTGGAGGAACGGGACGAAGAGCTTGTTCCTCCGAGAGTATCATCATACATCTTTTGGAAGCTTTTGGATTTAGAGTGAGTGACATTCACCAGGAAGTCCACCATCATCTCAGACTTCACTGCGTCCATCCAGCTCACACAGACTTGCTGACATCACCGATGACATCACAAACCATTTACCCTATCCCAAAAACATCTGGGGAATGACGGCCTCCTTGAAAATGGTCGACGGCCGCTGATCTCTATGCTGGAGTTCGTTCAGTGCAGCCTGGATGTGAAAGTTTCCTCATTGTGTGAAAGAATGATTCCAGCATTGATGGAAACTGTGATTTTTGTTCTGGTCATGTTGCTGAGATTGCTCTAGCAGCATTAGTTCATTACAAGGTTCTTCCTGTATGGAGGCAGCAGACCACCTGTGAAGGTGAGACGTCCTTCTCATGAGCATTTTCAAAATGAGCCAACTTAAAAGCGACTTGTCTCAGGGATGCTGCTCATTGATATTCCTCATCTTTATGCAGGAGGATGAGGACTTCTTCTTCCACCTCCATCCCTCTTTCTCCCTCTGGCGCTTCATCTTTGTTGTGAAATCTCTCTTTCACCTCTCTCTCTCTCTCTCTCTCTCTCTCTGAATGTCAGGACCAGCCACAGATGGATGAGAAGATGAAGCGGAGATAAAGGCAGGAAACTAGATTAATGGGCTGAATGGAGCAGAGAGGGAGAGAAGGAGTGAGGCGATGGAGGAGAGAAGGAGTAGATGGAGAGAGGGGGGCAGGACAAGCTCGAACAGGGGTTTGTTTGTGTCACTGCGAATAATGGACTTTTTTCTCAACTCTCTCTCTTTTAGAAGACAAGTTAAATTCAACTAAAGGTGTGTGTGTGTGTGTGTGTGTGTGTGTGTGTGTGTGTGTGTGTGTGTGTGCGTGAGTGAGTGAATCATAGGTGTGAGCTGATTAATTGCCAATTAATCTTTGAAGAGGTACCAATTAACACTGGTTTAGGAACCCCCCCAACACTGTTTCCCCTTCCTCAAACATCTCCCATCAGCTGTTCTCCATTCATTTGAAATAATGAAGATCTTTGATCCATTACTTCAAATACCAGGATGGAGATGATCTGAAGAACTTTTTGTTCATATGTGTCATAACATGGCAGAGATAAAAGAATGTGTGAGTTTGTGTGTGTGTGTAAATGTGTGGGAGTGTGTGTGTGAGTGTGTCCCTCTTCCGGACGTGTAGTAGATGTTGGTGTATAGAGAAGATCAACAACAATAAACACATTGTTTACAATTCTAGCAATGATGGCAGTCGTGTGTGTGTGTATGTATGTGTGTGTGCGCGTGCGTGCGTGCGTGTGCATGATCTTTACATTTAGAGTATGTGTGTGTGAAACACCGTCTCTCTCACTCACACACACACTTACACTTTCTCATACAAACGGACTCAGACTCTCTCACACACACACACACACACACACACACACACACACACACACACACACACACACACACACAAACATAAACACACACACACAAACAAACACACTCACACACAAACAAACACACTCACAAACATTCTCACACACACGGACTCAGACTCTCTCTCTCTCTCTCACACACACAAACACACACACACACACACAAAGAAAGAACTGCCCATTCTGTTTTCATCTCAATCTGAGACCTCCAGCCATCTCCTTCATATACAAGAAGAGAGTACCTCCACCCATTTCTTGAAATAAAATAAAAGATGACCTCCACCCATCTGTTCATAGACTACAAGAGTGGACCTCCACCCATTTGTTTAAAGACTAGAAGAGAGGACCTCCACCCATCTGTTCATAGACTAGAAGAGAGGACCTCCACCCATTTGTTTAAAGACTAGAAGAGAGGACCTCCACCCATATGTTCATAGACTAGAAGAGTGGACCTCCACCCATTTGTTTAAAGACTAGAAGAGAGGACCTCCACCCATCTGTTCATAGACTAGAAGAGAGGACCTCCACCCATTTGTTTAAAGACTAGAAGAGAGGACCTCCACCCATCTGTTCATAGACTAGAAGAGTGGACCTCCACCCATTTGTTTAAAGACTAGAAGAGAGGACCTCCACCCATCTGTTCATAGACTAGAAGAGAGGACCTCCCATCTCAATACTTCCTCCTCCTTACTCTCATCTCCGCCTCTCTTTTCAACCTCCTCTTCCACTTCCTCTAATCCCTCATCTTCCTCATTCCTGGCTTTCCTCTTTTCCTCTTCTTCTCCATTTATCTTCAGATACCGGCTGGATGAAGCAAAGCTTCCTCTAAAGACCCAGCAGGTGTGTATGTGTGGGTGGGTGGGTGTGTGTTTTGTGTGTATTATTGCGTTTGTGTGCGTAGGAGGTATCTTGTTTCCTCCGTCTGCTGCCCGATGGATAATCTGTGAGGTAAAAAATAGACACATGATTCTTAGACACGTTGGCTGCGATCTCGGTGGAGTTGAACTGGGTAGGGTTGATCTAGTTGGGGGTGAACTGTGTGTTGGGGGGGGGGGACTAGGTGGGGCTTATCGTCTTGTCTAGAAAGCAGATGAAAGAAATGAAACCTTTATCAGTGGTGTTGGTAAACATATATCAAACAGACTTTTTGAGCTGCTTAACTTTAAACACGCAAACATTAAACAAACTGTCTCTGTCCAACATCTGTTGTATTCTTTCTTTGTTGTTATGCATGTTTTATGTATTGTTTGTTTGTTATGTAGCAAGAACCCAGGATGATAACAACAATAAACAATAATATACGATTTAGCAATAACTTACAGGAAAATACTGAGAATAATAATAATTAATTGTAATTTAAACAAACATTCACACATTCACACAAACATTCACACAAACATTCACACAAACATTCACACAAACATTCACACAAACATTCACACAAACATTCACACAAACATTCATACAAACATTCATACAAACATTCATACAAACATTCACACAAACATTCATACATTCATACAAACATTCACACAAACATTCATACATTCACACAAACATTCACACAAACATTCATACATTCATACAAACATTCACACAAACATTCACACACACATTCACACAGTGATGATAGAGGCTGACATGAAGGCGTCACATGTTCATCAGGACCAGTAACCATTCACACCATCATTCATTCACCAGTTGAAAAACCACTGGGGTTCAGTATCTTGCTCAACGACACTTGGACATGTGGACCGGTGGGGCCGGGGATGGAACTACCGACAGCAGACATCATATAAGTGGCACCCGCTCCACACACTGAGCCACCGTCGCCCCGTGTAAATATTAATAATTCTTACAGATACAAAATGATCATAATAATTACAATGATAATGATTGTTATAATAGAATAATAGAATAATGTACACACACTATATAATATAGATTAATATTGTTTACTCTTATATACACTGTACAACATGAACATGTGAAAGTATTTTTCTGCATCTGACCCCTCCCTAGTGAGCAGTGGGCGGAGCCTGTGGAGCACCTGGGGCGCAAATTGGGGTTCTGTTGTTGCTCAGGGACCCTACAACATTCCGAATGCCGGGGCTGGGATCAAACCACCAACCTTCCGATCGGCGGAGGACTGTCAACTGCTGTGCGTATCTGATCGGAGGGACACGGACATCAATCTGCTGCGTTGGCGTCTCTCAACCTTGAGCTTTGCCTTCCCTCGCAGAAACCAGACGTTGCTCTTCTGGGTTCTCCAGCAATCCAGAGGATCCACATCCTGCTGATGTTTGGGGTCAGGAGGATCTCAACGCTGGCGTCGTTGGTGTTGACTCGTGGCTTTGTGGTGAGCATGGACATAATCGAGTCACAAGACTGATCCGGATTGTGTTTGAGTTAAACGCAGCAGAACTTAAAACCTATCATTCTAAAACATTGTCCCCTGAGAGACTTCAGTGCGAGGAAGAACTGGAGTTATTTTGGACAAAGTCTGTTGTATATTTCTGACACTAGGGAGAGTTTCATTCTCAAATGTTTTTGGGTCATAATTTCTCAATTGTGTGATCCGATTTAGTCGAAATTTGGTGCCGATGAATCGGCTGAAGGAGATCCATCTGGTTTATTTTATATTTCAATCAAATCTATCAGGGGGGGCTGATGTACAACACAGGGGATTGGGGTGTTTTCGGGATATCCTTGCTGCCGGGGACGACGGCGTGGGTCTAGTTGCACACAGAAGTGATGTGATGATCGTTAGCGGTTTAAGGCGCACGTAATGAGCGATGTCGTTGGAGCGGAGGTCGCAGGAACGTTCTGAGATTTGATTGAAGCAAGTGTAAATCGTGAAAACTCGACAAAGTGTCTGGCTTTAAATCAGAACAAACAGTTTGTTCGCGTCAAATCCTTTCATCAAACAACTAACCCTAACCCTAACCCTGAGACTGGAAAGATGAGGAGATGTCAATTGTTCTCCTCCTTACAGGCCTGACCTAGAAGAGTCCACCAGAACTTTGTTTAGAACCTCAAAGGTTCGGAGACGGTGGCAGTGATGCATGAAGGCAGAATGTGATGTAAATCCGTTCGAACACATGAAATCACACAAAATCAAACATCCTGACCAATCAGAGGGAGAGATTACCACCGAGAGTCAAGACACACCCCCTCTGTTGTTGTTGTTGTTGTTGCATATTCACAGACTGGTGGAGCACGCGTACATCTGCTCCTGGTGCTGATGGATCCACAGACGTGATGCTCATCTGATGTAAGGCGCTGCAACGTTCATGAACGCTCTAAACTGTTTACCAGCGCGGTAAATAAGACAGGAGGAGCTAAAGATGCAGCTTGTTTACACAAACACTCAAACCAAGCAGCTACCAGCCTATTGATTATGACCACATAAACAGCATTTCGAGAAAAGCATGGTGGGAATATTGTGTTAGTACACAATTTGGTTTGATGAATACAGTTAGTATTTTAGTCTCCTTCGGTTTTACTACTTTTCTTATTTTCAGGCAACTTTGTCGATTATTGTCAGAGATATTTGACACCTTTGTTATGATGCGTCAATGTTTTCAGATCCCTAGACTAGCTAGTTCAGGGCCCAGCATGAAAAACTTTAATCTCAGAATTGTGGGTTCAAGTCCCACATTGGCATTTGTTCTGTAGATCAATGCATGTATCCGCTGGTTAACAGTTACGGTCGTCATCGACCTGGACCCAGACCCATCCGAAAACAATAATCCACTTTGTGTTTGTGTATTGGTCAGGGATAGTTTTGACGTCTAATACGTCCCTCACACTTTCACAGCGGTCTTCCTCCAATTAAATTACTCCATCCAAGCTCCATAAAAAGTGAGATTGTCGGTTCTGATCCACTTTGTTGTTGTGAGTGTTTTGCTCATAATGAGGGTGGTCAAAGTGTTTCCGCGGTTCTTAATGTGTTCACAGCGTCGGCCTATCGAGTCGGTAATTTATTTCTCTCTGCTGTGGTCCGGATCATTGAATGTCGGCATCGTGCATGTGAACAGCGCCAAACTCTTCCCCCCGGTTCTAGTTTAGAGGGGAGTCAGCTGGAGCCTCTGGAAAGAGAGCAGAGTGGGAACAGCTTACATTTCATGACAGGGTGGAGGGAGTTGTGATGAGGGGGGTGAGTATCTAGCTGAAGAGGGGTGCATGTAGGGAGGGGTGAGGGAGTTCAGCAGCTATTTTTAAACCTGCTATCTGTTTTTGGACTCTTGTGGAAGAATGAACATGGATTTGTACTAAACATACACTCCAGACCTGCATTCCTGCCCAAAGCACAAACAAATAACTACACACACACACACACACACACACACACACACACACACACACACACACACACACACACACACACACACACACACACACACACACACACACACACACACAAGAGTGATGCAGGCTAGCTGGTTTGAGCTTGTGGCTAACGTTACCCTGAATGGTTAGGCAGCTGGTCTGATGTGAAGCCCACACACAGTGACTAGATGACAGATGCACTTATAACACAGACAAACAAACACACTACAGAGAGATTGCAGAGGGCTGGGGGGAGGGAATGTGGATGTGGGAAGAGGATGTGTGGATTTGGTTCCGGCTACATCTTCTTTATATTTGAAACTGTCAACGTCCTTAATTGGTCTACAGACAGAATGAGTGGGAAGTTGTGCTGGGGGGTGAGAGAGAGAGGGAGAGAGAACTCACCGCTGACCCCCCCGCTCAACCACTGCCAGGTTGTGGGGGGAGGACTATTAGTCCAGGCCTCATCATGGCACTTTAACAGACCACTCCCCTGCTCAAGCACTTTGCACTCCAGGTGGCCTCAGTCTGGTAAGGTGTTGATGGTCATGGCACTGAGCGCCAAACCTGTGAGTAGTGTGGGCGGAGCCTTTATAGTGACACAGGAGTGAATATTAGGAATTCTACAGAAGATGTACTGTAGCACCACCTGAGAACATTCATTTAAGTTCTGATAAAAAAGGAATCTAAACACATAGTGACATCACAGTGACATCACAGAGACACAACAGTGACATCACAGAGACACCAAAGTGACACCACAGTGACATCACATAGACATCACAGACTCTTCTATCAAATTCACAACTGTTTTCAAGTTGTTGTTCAAAAATACACACACATATATACATATACAAATATATATAGACATATATGTCTATATATATGTGTGCATATGTGTATATATATACATATATACATATATAGACGTACATGTTTATATATGTATGTATATGTATGTATATGTGTATATATATATATATATATATATATATATATATATGTGTATATATTATATATTATATATATGTATGTGTATATATATATTTATATATATACACATATATATATATATATATATATATACATGTATGTATATATATGTTCAAAATGTTCAATGTTCAAAATGTAAAGTAAAGTATTCAAAATCTTCTTCTACTGGTTTCAAGAGCTTCAGCAGTGGATCTAAAAAGATCCCAGTTCAGTTCGAAGTAAGTTGAGTGGCAGAAAAGAGGTAAACAGGAAGTAAACATGTCAACACTAACTCTGCATCACCTGCTGAGACTGAGTTTCTTTTTTGAGATTCATCACAGCTACACAGCAACTTCTCTTTTACTTCTAGTCTCTGTTTTTAAATTCTGCTCCGTTTCCTCATGTCCTTGTTTTACCTCGGGATCGCTCCTAGTTTCCTCTTTCTAATCCACTCATTTTCCTGGCATCGCTTCTCGTACAACCCCGAAATCCAAAACATTGGATGATCATTTAAATGTCAGTAGAGGAGAAAGCAACGCAGTGAGAACCCTTTCATCTAAATGAATAGAAAAACAAGATTTTTCATGTTCAAAGAGACATACCTGGTGGTTTTTTAGGATATATGGTTATCCTTGATCTGACGTTCACCACGGTGTTTCCCTCACCTCATGTTTTCTTTCCAGAGCCCTCAGGAAGCTTTTGAAGACATCCTTTATTAATCACACAGAGTCATACTCACTACAACATAGTGTGACTATAGACTCCCTGAGGGAGCAGTGGGCGGAGTCTTTGAAGCGCCAGGGGAGCTGGGGTTTCAGGGTCTTGCTCAATGACCCGTACGACAAGTAGACCGCGGATCGAACCGGCTACCTTCCTATCTTCCAATTGGGAGACGATTGCTCCACCCTCTGAGCCGGGGACAGCAGCGGCAATTGTTTAAGATTTTAAAGTTGGATTAAATAATTATTTCTTGCTGTAAGGCTTCAGTTGCTCTACAGTCTAAGGTCCCTATCTTGGAGGTCTGGACTGTATATAGTCCAAACCCTAACCCTAACCCAACCCTGAGCCACACTGTCCCTGAAACTGTTCCTCCCACATTAACGCCGCCTTCACAGACGATGAAGCCTAAGGCACTGACATACCCCCATAGCTTCATAGATGATGAAGCCTCGGGCACTAACATACCCCCTTACCTCCACAGACGAAGAAACATTGGGTGCTGACATACTCCCATAGCTTCAGAACACGTTCAAACCATACATTATGGGCCACCAGAACCCAGCCAGACAGATCATTCTGGGTCAATAGAACAAAATCAGACCCATCAGCAGCAATTGTGACAGATATCCCTGCACTTATAGGGAATCATGATGTTCTGAACGTCTTTAGCCGTATTATAATCACAAATTGTAGCAGTTACGCTACCAGACCTTCCTGACGTATTCATTCATTATCATCCGCCTATCCGGTTCAAGGATCGGGGGGGGGGGGGGGCTGGAGCCTATCCCAGCTGACATTGAACAAGAGGCCGGGTACATCCAGGACGTGTTGCCAGTTCATCACAGGGCCGACACGAAGAGACACACAACCACACACACCCACACTCACTCCTACGGGCAACTCAGTGTCACCAATTCACCTACATTCACGTTTTTGGGCTGTGGGAGTAAGAGGGAGTTCCTGGAGAGAACCCACGCAGACACGGGGAGAATAAAAAAAACTACACACAGAAAGACCGGCAGAGATACCGCCGAGAGACAAAGAGAGTGAGAGAGAGAAAAAAGAGAGAGAGGGAGAGAAAAAGAGAGGGAGGGAGAGACAAAGAGTGAGAGATAGACAGAGAAAGAGCGAAAGAGAGAGAGAAAGAGAGTGAGAGAGAGACAAAGAGAGAGAGACAGCAAGACAAAGAGAGAGACAAAGAGAAAGAGAGAGTGAGAGAGAGAGAGACAAAGAGAAAGAGAGACGAAGAGTGAGATAGTGACAGATAGAGGGGCAGTCTCGCCTGGTTTACATCATCATCAGGTTAAGCCTGGGATGAGGGAAACTCAGAGTTGTTGATGACTGAGAGGAAAGAAAATTCAAGTTGGTTAGTAGGATTTATCTGAATGACATTATTAAACCCTACATCTCAAACATCTCACATTGCAGACTTTCTCTTACTCCCAGAAGAGTCTCTCAGTTTATTCTCTCGTGTTTATAAAACGATCTAAGATGAGATATAAAATTCCTCTAGTGAGTTCTGGTTCCCCCAGGACTTCATTCATTTTCAGTTTCTTTGGCGTTCGTATACCGCCACAGTATTCAGAGGAAATACGGTAACACTAGAAGAAACATTCACTCAGGGAGCGATTCCCTCCCAGGCTAGTTTCCTCTCCTATGAAGAAGCTGCGTCTCTCTTTTGTTTTAATACTTACGCTTTCATGAGTGCAATAAATATCCTGCTTAATCAGCATGAAGTATATCGGCCATAGCGTCTCACTGGTTGCCATGGTGACCATAGCGTCTCACTGGTTACCATGGCAACCATAGCATCTCACCGGCTGACATGGCAACCATAGCGTCTCACCGGCTGACATGGCAACCATAGCGTCTCACCGGCTGACATGGCGACCACCGCGTGTCACTGGTTGCCATGGTGAATCAGTATCTGAGCTCCATTGATGATGGCTTTAAATAGCCCGCGCACACGCATGTGTGTGTTTATATGAGTACATGTGTGTCTTTGTCTGTGTATGTGATTGTGCATGTGTGAGTATGTGTGAATATGTGTGATATGTGAATGTGTGTGAATATGTGTGATATGTGTATGTGTGTGGGTGTGTATGTGTGTGTAGTTTCTATTTTTACACAAAGCCACAGAGGCAGCAGTGCACACTGGGAAACATTGTGTGTGCATACACACGTGCACATGTGTCTAAAGTTTTCCATTGTTACGGAGGTGGAGATCATGTGCGTGTGTGTGAGTGTCCTTGAATTCTCATTTATGTTTCCTGAGGCATGCTGGGATGCTCTCAGAGCGGGTTGAGTTGATGGGAAGGAGAGACGGCGTCCAGCATTCTGAACATTAAAATGAATGAAGCAATCTGAGCGGAGAAATATGTACTACTTGGAAAGTGTAAAAAAGAAAACGACAAAAGATCGTTCACTTGATACCTTATGATTTGTACGTTTTGCTACGAGTTTCTGCTCTGCTACTTTGATTGAACGGCAGTCAAGATCTCAGCCCCTTTCATCCACGGCTACTGCACTGCATTCACCCGAAGTCACAAGGACAGTTAGACGTTTACATGACACAGTTTTGGCTAAAATTGGCAAAGTAATGTATTCCATTTATATTTTGAAGTTATGAGTTTTTATAACATGTTTTTAAAACAATCCTTATTCACACAGATCCACAAAAATTCCTGAAAATGCTGCACTTTCGTCTCCGGGACAGTAGTTGGCTGGCGGATTAATGGAACTGGAAATGAGGATCTGTTCTTACGGCCGACCATCAGCTGGACGAAGCACGGATAGAACCACATTGTCGGCTACGCGGCTGATACCACAGTCAATGACAGGCAATGACATCACAGTTTTCACAAACACTTGTGTTTTGCCAGTTTACATGGAGACCAATCTCCGTCAGGTAAGTTTGCGTTGTCAGGTCCGGAAAGACACGGTTGTTGAGTAAACAGGGATAACGCAACAAAAGTTCCCCGTCTTTTATGAAAACTCTCAGTCAGCTGAAGGTTTATATGCGGTGCATGAAGTCTCAGGTGAACACGTGGTTCCAACACAAGGTGGCGTAGAACATCAGCACACAAAGATATGTACTTTAAGACCATCAGATGGTCATTTGGACATACTCAAGTAATTCAGACTCACCTACACACACACACACATACACAAACACACACACGCACCCACAGACTCACCTACACACAAACACAGACTCACTTACACAAACACACACACGCACCCACAGACTCACCTACACACAAACACAGACTCACTTACACAAACACACACACGCACCCACAGACTCACCTACACACAAACACAGACTCACTTACACAAACACACGCACCCACGGACTCACCTACACACACACACACACACACACACATACACAAACACACACACGCACCCACAGACTCACCTACACACAAACACAGACTCACTTACACAAACACACACACGCACCCACAGACTCACCTACACACAAACACAGACTCACTTACACAAACATACGCACCCACGGACTCACCTACACACACACACACACACACACACACACACACGCACCCACAGACTCACCTACACACAAACACAGACTCACTTACACAAACACACACACGCACCCACGGACTCACCTACACACAAACACAGACTCACCTACACACAGACACACACAAAAACCCACACACACGCAACTACACGCACACACAGACTCACCTACACACACACGCGCACACACACAAACAAACTCACCTGAACACACACACAAGCACAGATTCAACTACACACACACACACACAAAGACTCACTTACACACACACACAAGCACCCACACACGCAACTACACGTACACACACTCTCACAGACTCACCTACACACAGAGACTCACACACAAACACAGACTCACTTACACACATAGACTCAACTACACACACACACGCACCCACACAGACAAACGCAACTACATGCACACACACAGACTCACCTACACACACACACACACAAATATACTCACCTGAACACACACACACACACACACACACACACACACACACACACACACACACACACATACACACACACACAAACGCACCCACAGACTCACCTACGCACACACACACACACACACACACGCACCCACAGACTCACCTACACACACACACAGACTCACTTACACACACACACACAAACACAGACTCTCCTACACACACACACACACACACACACACGCACCCACACACACGCAACTTCACGCACACACACCCACATAGACTCACCTACACACAGACCCACCTAAACAAACACACACACACAAACAGACTCACATACATACACACAAAATCACTCTTAGAGATACACACATACATACACACAAAATCACTCACAGAGATACACACACACACACACACACACACACGGAGCAGAAAAATTGAATGACGGCTGGAAGGAAAAATGAAAACATGAGAGAGAGAGATAAACAGAGGGAGGATGGGAGCCAGGAAATAGGAAGTGTGACAGGAGGAAGGAGAGAGAGACGGAAAGGATGCTTTGTTTCACTTTCTGCCTGCTTGTGAGTTGACGGACAAAATCCCTGCCCCTCAACGTACAAACAAATAGCTTTGTTTGTGTGGTGAAGTTTGATCTCAGGACTAAAGATGTCTGAAACGGGACCCACACCTAAAACCCTTTTTCATCTTAACTGATCAAATGACTCAAACTCTGGCTGCCATCAGAGACGGCCCATAAAATAACACATACACACACACACACTAAATAATGGACCTGATGGGAGAAGATCGCCGCCTCGTGAAGACAAGGACGACTCATCAAGGCCATCATTAATGTACGCAGGCGTCCTCACATGAATAAAAGTAAAAACTGTAAAAGCAGAGTAGGCTAATGGATTTAAGTTCAGACAATAGTTTCTCTGATGGACGATTGGAGTTTAACAGTGACATCACACTTCAGCAAACCTGAACAGTCGTTTTCATGATCATCATTATGACCGACTGTTTTCAAGTCCAATCACAGTTTTATCGTAAAAAATTCCATTTGAGCCGCAGAAGAAACCAAACGGGCTTTTGACTGCGCTACAAATAAAAACACAACTTCGTTGTTGGATGAGCTACAATGTCAAGAAAACATAGACAATCAACCGACTCAGACTTTAGTAACAGGAAACCAATGCAGGACCGTCAAGTAAATCCCCCCTCCTCCCACTGACATCATCACGTCCCGTTCCTCAGAGTCCAATGAACTCCGAGGCCAAACGGCTTCAGGAAAATGCTCCACAATCTAAAGATGGGTGATGCCTTCACCTGCTCGGTTTGTCACACCTGCGGTGGAAGGAGATACGCTTTGTTATAATCTTGGCCATACTTCTGATTAAGAATCAATAAATATGGAAGTTTTTCAGAAAGTACATAATTTATGTTATTTATCTAATGTAGTAAAATACAACTTCAGTTCCTGATTGTTTTTAATGAAACTGACTTCACATCAGGGTGAAGAGTAGGAGAGCGGTGGTGTTCTGAAAAGGCGGAGGGGATCAGCGACGTGACGCCGGGCTCGTACCCGCCGCCGCCTGGCTCGTGTGGAAGCACATTCCACTCCAGCCCTGACCCCTAACAGTAAAATCTTATTTGACAAAAACATACGCGTGTGTGTGTACACAAACAAAAACAACATACATCACAAATACACAGACAGAAGCCCAGCGATCATGAAATACAGCAAACCAAATAAATAAAGTAAACAGACACAAACATGAGAGCTTCCATGCAACACAAACACACCGCTGAGTGAGCGGTGCTTCTCTGGATACGACTGCAGCTCCACAACAAGCTGCATGAAATATTCAGTGAATTCTTCAACATGTGCTCTTTCCCCTTTTGCACGTGTGGAAGTGCAAAAGAAGGAGGGGGAGTCGGAGTCAATGAGGGCAAAGGCAGAACGCAGCAGGAGAGAGGGACGATCGAGGCTGAGAGAGACAGAAAGCAAAAAGAGAGAGAGAGAGAGAGTAAACCCAGCTGACTCTGATCCAAGCTACTCCCCTTAGCAACAGCCATCGCCAGCGTCCCATTGGCCTGCTGAAAGCGAGCATCACAATCCCGGCCTGACTGCTCAGCCAATGAGGGGATTCCTTGCAACGCTGCATTTTGTATTTTCACCATGGTAACACAAACCTGCTCCTGGTCCTGGATTTGGCCCGAGTCCCCACAAGCCATCACCAAACAGCACAGGCTGTAAAGTGCTGACCAGCCCAGACCCGTGGGTCTGAAAACACCATAGATATAAACAGAATTGACGGAGCAGACTCCACGCCGGAGAACCGGAGAACCGGAGAACGTGCAGGAGCGAAGGTGTTAATCACTAATGAAGACATCGGGGAGCCGGGCTCAGGGTTCATCCCACACTGGAAACACACAGATGGTACGATTGTCCTATGATGTTGATGACCAACATATCCTGGCCTTAACTGTTTGTGTAGCTGCTCTCAGATTGATGTTCTTAGTTTTAATCTGTAATCTTATGACTTTTTCCCCGGGAGGACACGGTCACAGGCATTCTCCAAATCTATGAAACACATGAAGTCTGGATGGATAAACTCCCATAGCACAGCAAGCAAGCCTGCAAGAGTAAAACGTTGGTTAACTTTTCCACAACCAGCACATAATCTGCATTGTTCCTCCTGAAACTGAGGTTTGACAATCAGTCAAAGCCTCCTTTCCAGAATCCGGGAAAAATCTTTCCCATGAATGCTGAGAAGTATAATTCAATCAGGGAAGACAAGAGAATCGATGGTAAAGGGTATTTATTTAACAATCAGAAATTGAAAGATAGTTTATATAACGATGTGCGACATGATGAATATAAAGTCTTTGGCGCTCAGGCTCGGCGGGGGTTCTGATCGCACTGAGCGTGCTGATCTGAGCGGCATCAAAATACATAGACCCCTCAAGCTTGGACACTGGTGGTGAACTCATCTGGGACTGGAGCCGGGAGGATGAGGAATCCGAAGAACTGAATGAGGTGGAGGATGGGAGGAGGAGAATTTGTGGATCGGTAGCAAGATAGCTGAGGAGGGAAGAGAGCCATATTTAAAACTGGGAGCAGCTTGGTGATTGGTTGAAATGAGGAGAGAGGTGGTAGGCATTGGGTGCAAGTGAGCAGCTGATGAGAGGGGAGTAAAGAGGCCCCACTGATTATCGGGGAGACAGAATGGGAGTGTGTGTCTCATGACAGCTAGGAGAGATAGCGGTGGAGGGCTTTAGTGTCTTCCTGACTGAACTTTCGCTGGATCTCCATTTGTCCTGAAGTTTGGAACACACCAACCCGGTCTGCCCCTCCAACGGTGATGTGCATGTCCACATGCAACATGAACAGGCGTGTTTACCATGACAGCCCAGGAAGGTCAAAATCTTTCAGCAACTCAGGGCGGAAGTCATCCTTTCCTCGCACCTTTGCCAATGGGTTGTTTCTTAACTTGGGCCTTCCCCCAAATCTTCCGATTTTGCCTCCACTATAGCCGATGTGGTTTCCAGGTTTAGGAGTTCCTCAAAGTATTCTTTCCATCGTCCGACGATGTCATTAGTATGGGGTCAGTGGTTACCACCTTAGGCCATAGATCTATGAACGATTTTGTGTTGTATCATCAGATTTGTGGGCGTATGTCTTAGACACACTGATGAAGAGAAGAGCCGAGTTGTCCATCGATCACCACCTGGTGATGAGTTGGATCAGATGGTGGAGGAGGCTACTGGAAAGATCTTAAACTTGAACCTCTAGAGGACCTTCCAGCATTTGAGGCCTGTAATTTATGAATAACTGACTGTAGTAGAAGAAGGGGACGGTGGCATTGCCCAAGGGTTGAAATCCAGTATCTGTCCTGCTAGACAAAACAGAACCATAAGCAACCATAAGCAACCATAAGCAGAACGACGGACCAAAACCATAAGCAAGACACCACTCATGGTCAGAGGTCAAACTTAACAGAGATTAATTAAAAGTATTATAAATGCTTCCCTTGGGGGTTTGAGGACAGGCAGCGTTTGTATCCCACCAACAGTAATTAGTTAGTCAATTACCACAGGGTCTAATTAAAGCCGCTGTCCACAGGAAGGCTTTGGGAGGGACAATAATGGGCTCCTATGGTAGCCTGTGTTTATCTAACTGATCAATGCTTAACATCCTCACTGGTGGAGGTCACACCCTAACATAAAAAGCTGTTTACCTTAACCAACATTTCTAATTTTGCTGCTCACCATGCGGTTAATCAGTATAACAGCATTAGTGTGATGCTATAACTAACTGTTTGTAAAGGTTTATATCGATATGTCATTTTGAAAGCTGCATTGGGTGAAACAATTATAGACTAGACCGGTCCAAATATACATGAAATCTGCGAGTGGCGTTGATCGTGCCTTTGAAGCCAGGCACCGACTCAGACATGCTCCCATCACAACACTGCAAAAAGGAAAGACAACATAAACTTCACATAATTAATATGATATTCATCACCTGAGGGTTACTTCCTGTTGCCAGCAGGTGATGTTATCACTCTTAGTGAATGTTGTCATATGGACCCTCGTATCTAACATGCAATGTTTGGGGTCGACGTTTGGAAAGTGACATTATGATCACAAAATGTTTAATGTGATTGACTCGCATTTGCAAAGCATCTATGGCCACATCTTACAAGTATGAAAAAAAAGTGAATAACTTTTTATCCTCAATGTCTTTGGATGATTTTTGCCAAGTTTCACGTTGTTCGAGTGAAATCTCTAGGACTAGTTAAAAAAAGAAAGAAACGAAAAGCTTTAGATAACTTTTAATCCCTATCGTCATAAAATATAAGATAAAAATTTGAAATCGGTTGGGTTTTAAATCTATGATGTGTTTGTTGAAGGATACATTTTGAAAATGGTGAAATTCCTGTTGGGTTTACATCATTGCACCAAGAGACTGTTTGGTAGATCCTGGACTGATAAACCGGGTTTGATACTTCTAGGTGAAATGGCTTCCATGGACTTTTATTCTAGATGGAACTGTGGAGCAATCTTGTCACACAGTTTGGGTCGGACCAAAAAAGTGATTAATTTTATGGAAAGACGATAAAAATTCATTGTACGGTTATGGCCTGATTTATTAAGATCCAGAATAACAAGTGTTAATTTGCGTGTGCATTCTAACCTTATTGCATATTTTGTTTGCGGGGGATCTACTAAGAATAACTGCGTGACTGAACAACAGGTGCAAACATGGTGGAGGCGTGACTATTTAAATGAGGGTTTTGCGCCTGTTACCGATTTTTGCCTTGGAGGGTTGGATGGAGAGCGGTGACCACAAACACAAAATGAAGTTTAATGCCATGGACCTGGAGGAGTTACTGGAAGTGGCAAATAACCATCTCGTTGAGCTGCAGAATAGAAATCTGAATATCCATAAAAGAAACGCCATGTGTGAGGGAATCTAGGAGAAAGTCAATACTGTGGGTAAAACAAGAAGACCAACAGATGAAATTAAGAGAAGATGGTAAGGTATAATAAAAATAAGAAAAGACAAAATAGCTTATAGCTAGGTTTTATTAACCAAGGCTTATAATAAAGCCTTGGTTAATAAAGCAATTTCGAACAATTTCTTCAGGTTTAGTAAATCACATTGTGTTAAATGAACCTATTTGCATCTGCTCCTCCCCTCGGGTGGAAATGCCTGATATTGCATATTCATGAGAACAAACATACTAAATGTATGGCACCTGTTATTTTGCACGTCTAACCAAAGCCACCCTCAGATGTAGATCTGCTGCTTATTTAAATGTGGGTGTTTTCGAGTTAGCGAAAGTTATGTAAAGTTGTGTTTTTACACACAAACCTTCAGTGAATCAGGCCCTTCGTGCTGGGGCCCTAAATAATAATTAATAATGTATTTTATGGTTATATTGGCTAGCCAAACTACATTTTTTCCAAAAACTGTTATTTACTTGAAGTCTGGCTTTTGTGTTTTTTTTAATTTGCTTTCATGTTGTCTTTATATCATATTTATAACTATATGATAACTATATGACAACTATATGACAACTATATGACAACTGGACTGGTAGTTGGCTCTCCAAGGACATACAAATGCACCCAGCATGAACCTAGCCCTTGTTTCCTGGGTTGCAAAGACCCATGCATGCAAAATGTTTCTAGAGAGACTGAGAAAGGCTCATTTACACATCACACACACGCACGCATACGCACACACACACACACAGTTGGCATATGAGTGTTTATCTGCTGAGACGTTGAAGTAGGTCAGTAGGTCATTGCGTCTTCAGGGTCTGGCCATCTTCTTTTGATTATGGAGGTACATCATGATCCTTTCATGATGTACCTCATCATGAAAGGAGTGATGAGGTACATCATGAGGTACATCTGTGAAGGTTTGATGACAGGTATGTCAGTGTGACACGGTGACACCTAGGGGCTGCATGAGGTCTGACCTCTGTCTCTGATCTTTTTAGCGATACTCCAGATTGAAGTCACATCTACAGTCGTTTTTTTCCTGGAGAAATGCACAGTCGTGCTACTTCACATTTTCTTTTAGACACATTCCCTCTCACTCAGGGCTCAACTTATCTTTTCACCCAGGTGACTAAAGCAGAACGACGGACCAAAAATATTCGCCATTTAGACCCTGTCATTCACTCAAACTGTAATCTGCCAATTAACTTGATTGAAACCCTCACAAACGGCTGGGTTTTTGACATCAAGAGTTCTGCTCTAGTAACTTTAAAGCACCAGCCTGCTGAGAACCCAAAAGGAGTTTCTCTTCATGCGTTTGTGCGAGGGTTGGGTTTTAAATAAAATTCACCAAGTTCCAAGTAATTGTTAAACAGAATCCTTTGCTTGAAATGTCCATCACTGGTGGTCAGAGCAGAACCCCTCCATCACTTCCCCCCAAAGAGCCTCAGCACCAAAAGCTCTGACCGACTAATTATCACCTCCAATAAATAATTGTTGTAATAAAAATCATCTAAACGCCGTTTCTCTGACCAGCCTGCATCTGCTGTAACACATTGAAAAGCAAGACTATATTTTATTGCTGCAACGTCTCGAGACGTCTCATGTTAGGACCACCATCTCTCCCTCCCGGGACATCGTGCTGCACGGTGAGGCTGGGCCTTCTGGATAAATACGAATATTTGTTGCGAATCATTATTGACTAAATGCATGTGCTCCATTTATCTGACACTAGGGTGTACAACATAAATATCTAAGTCTAGTCGGCAATTCTCATTGATAAAATATTGCTTATAGTGGCCCTGATTCTGACTTTCATTCTCTTGTCTAGATCCCAGAACGCTTCCTCTGAATGGGAACTTTTTTTTCTGCTGGGTTCTCTCCTGGATTCACTATGTCTTTGTCAGTATTAGTTTTCACTCACAGCGTTTCTATGGAAACAACATATTAACATACAAACAAACAACGTCTCCCAGTTCTGCGACAGACTCAGTTCTGCTCTGGTGCCTCAACATTTACCTGAGTGGCTGTAGGATGTGTGGCTTGATCGTCAGCCATGCTCGTTGAGAACGGACAGAACTTCTGCTGAGAACTTTTGTCTTTTATTTAGGTTTGTACTTCAACAAGTAGGAGCCCCACTGGATTATGATGTGTTATTATTAATAATTATTATCACTATCATTATTATCTTCAGCAAAAATATTAATTTGAAAGTCCACAGTTCATCCTAATATTTCTGGGTCTTGCTGATTTTTTGGTCTCATCAGCCTTGAAGATACAAAAATGCCCCTGAATGATTGTAAATGATTCTCCTAAAGTTACTGATATGTGCAGCTCAGTTGGATATGAAACAAGGTCCAAGGACATCGACAACATTTCAGCTGATTAATTTCACCATCTTCATTAAGTGCATGTCGAAATAAATAGCTTCAGGCTCTTATTTGTCATCTGACCTACTGGATCCCACTCCTCTAGATCTCCTCCCCTCCTCTGCAGCCTCCCCCTGGATGAGGGGCAATAGGGTCAAAGCGGGGCCAAGGGGTGAACAGAGCCAGGAGGGGAGGGGACAATAGAGGAGGCAGAGGAGGTGTGATATAGGGAAGAGGATATAGGGAAGAGGATCTGCAAAGGTGAGGTGTGGCCAGTGCCAGAGCCAGTCTGTAGTTAGTTCAACATGTGAACCTTAGAGGAGCTCTGAAGTTTGGGTACGCCAGTGACAATGACGAGAAGGCGTGGTGTCATTGCAAGTGGAACTCCTAGCTCTGCATGCTAACAGAGCGTTATGGAGCGGACTTACACCTGAGAAGAATGTCATCGATACCGACCATGTTCTGACTCCTGGTGCTGAACGTACGTTGCTAATGTTAGCCCCCGTTAGCTTCATCCTACAGCTGCATAGATGGAGTCACAGCTGCTGATCAAAAAGTAATGAATTAAATAAACCGAGCACTCAGCATGTTATTCTCTGAAAAAACGTACTTCATAAGAATTACACACATGTTTCCCTACATCATGTGGAAACCACTGCCGTCACTCTGAGGGGGAAAAAACTGCAAAATATTCACCATCGTTTAGCATCATTCTGTCTAAATTAACTTAAGGGATTACAATATTAATATAATATTCTATTTTTCATGATCTTGACCAAAGAGGTCAATACTGATAAAAGGCCAACTACACACACACATCCTGAACTCAGTCACAAAGGGGTCACAAGCCAGTGTACCTCCACACCAGAAGAGATGAGGAGGTGATGGACAGGTATGATGTTCCGGACAGTAACATGGAAGAGCAGATGGTGGTAGATTTTGCGAAAAGAATGGAAATGGCCATGGCGAATATGTATTTCAAGCAGAGGGAGGAGCAGAGGGTGACATATAAGATTGGAGGTAGGAGCTCACAGGTTGACTACATCCTATAAAGAAGATGCAACCTGAAAGAGATATGGGACTGATGGTGCTGACAGGGGAGAGCGTATCCAGAAAGCATTGAATGGTAGCATTTAGGACGACGCTGGTGGCTGACCGGTAGGAAGACCTACATAGTGTTTCACCTAGACAGAGGAAAGAAAATAGGAAGACTTGGTGATGGAAAAAGGAGGTTCAGGAGAGGATAAGCAGGAAAAGGTCGGAGAAGAAGAAGTGGGAGAGCGGGAGAGATGAAGAAAGTAGGAGTCAGTAGAAGGAGATGCAGCTTAAGGCGAAGGCAAAGGATGAAGGAAAGGCCTCTGATGAGTAGTATGAGAAGTTCGACACGAAGGAAGGAGAAAAGGACAAGTGAGGAGAGCGTGAGGGCAAGGTGGAAGGAGTACTTCTAAAAACTGATGAGAGAGAGAGAGCGAGAGAGCGAGAGAGCGAGACAGAGAGACAGAGAATCAGAGAGACAGAGAGAAAGAGAGAGAGAGATGATCATTTAAAAATGAGGAAGTTCAACGGATCAGTAAGGATGAAGTCAGACCAGCTTTGAAGAGAATGAAAGGAAGACGGCAGTATTAAACTATGTTGTTCAACACTCTGTGAGAGTGAGATGATGCCTGAGGAATGGAGGAAAAGTGTTGTGGTGGTGATCTTCGAGAACTAATATGATGTTCAGAGCTGCAGCAGCTGCAGAGGGATGAAGCTGATGATCCACACAATGAGGATCTGGATAAAGTTGTGGAAGCAGGTGAAGAAAAGAAAAGAGGATCTCTTAGCAGGTAGAGGAGTTTCACGTTCATGGAGAGGAGACGAGGAAGTATAGTGTTTAGGTGGAAGCAAGAATAGAGGAGCAGAGGGGGTCTGGGGGACGAGTGAGGTTTCATGGGTCCATCAAGGAGAAGGAGAAATGTACTACACGCACACACACACACACACACACACACACACACACACACACACACACACACACAGGTGTCTGTTGACAAACACACTGGTGACAATTGTAACAAATAGTTAGAACTGATTAAACTTTTTAAGTATCCTCTCAGGAATATGGAATAAAAATATGTAGCGACTGTCATAATCAAAGGATTCGACTGGAGAACAACTAATAAAGAAAGAAAGACAAGAATAAACTTTTTCACATTTTCTTTTTTCAACAAACCCCGCCTCCTTTCCGTTCAGCAACTTCCTGAGCCAGGTGGTCGGTCAGCTGCTGTAGCACGACTGTGAGTATAAATGCACCTTTTTCTGTATAAGCCTGTAATCTAATGGATCTAATTCACGGCCAGCGATGGGACAGCCTAGCAGCGAGATTGGCTGGTGGCGGGACTGTGTCCCACAGCAGGTGTGAAGGGAGTCGTGGTGTTTGAGACGAGTGTCAGGCTGAGTTTAGGGACTGAGTCGGCAGAAACACCGCTGGAGTACGGTTCATTTCATTCACAGCATATTATATTTCAGAGAAAATTAAACAAACGAAATATTATCATGGACTAAATGCGTTTTTTAACTGAAAGAGATTTAAATATAAGAATAGTGCTTTTTTAACATTCATAACAACCAGCGGTTAAGTCGGGTTAATTATAAACCTAATCAACCCAAGAATGTCAAATACTACAAAGTCAGGAATCGTCAGTCAAGGAATGAGTGACAGCTGTTTAATAGAAGCCTGCTGTATTTATGTCCGTCTTACCGTCTCCAGCCCCGTCCACTCCTCCTGTCTGTCCATTTGACCTTTGCCCTTCCAGTCCTGGAGCAGCATCTAGCACCACAAATCTCTGTCATGTTCTTCACGTTCTGTGAAAATGGGAAATAAATATATACGTATGTAAATCAATAAAGTATTTGAAGCTTTTTTGAGTTTGTAAGAAATCCAGCAAAAACAGGATTCACGTTTTATGGAGAGCTTCTGTTAAAGTTTTTCATCTTCACAGCCATTAGACCATTTACTACAGTAGTTATAGACCCCAGTCTGTCCTTCCACCAGAGCATTGTGGGAAATCAGCAGCTGTTCACCCAGCCACACTGCAGCGAATGTGTCGCCATCTAGAGGAGGACTCACACCAGTGCATTCCCGACAGGAAGTAGGAGCATGTCTACAGGAGAGCTTGGAGATCGATCAGGAGGATGCTGACTCAAGAGTTCTTGACAGGTTTTGTTCATCAGCTCGCCTTCAACTGATGGACAGACCACACAGAAGGCGACAACATCATCTCAAAGTCAACCTGAAACAACGCTGGAGAGCCATGCCGGAGAGAGAGACAGCTTTCACTTCCTGAGACAACGGGGAGGAGTTAAAGCCACTAGAACAAAGGTACAAACTCATCAAGTTAAATTTTGACTTAAGACACATGAAACTGCAAAATATACAAGCCAGTCGTGACCCGCTTCAGGCGTCACCACTGGCTCTAAGCAAACACTTCTGTGATGCTGTTAGGAGAGGATGGAGGGCGAGGGTCTCCTCTAGGCCAACATGTCTCAACTACAAGCCAACAAGGGTCTCCTCTAGGCCAACATGTATCAACTACACACCAAGGAGAGTCTCCTGTAGGCCAACATGTCTGAACTACACGCCAAGGAGGGTTTCCTGTAGCCCACCATGTCTGATATATCTGTAATAATGTTTTTTTGTTTCGTCGCAGAGACGTTCTTTCTGAATGTTGATGTGAGTTTAATAATTATTTCATCTAACATGTGACACAGATTGATGACGGGGGGCGGGGCTAACACATCGACCATACGCAGCGGTCAGGCTCTCAGAGACATTCAGCAGTTTTCAGTTTTTCACTGAGTCATTATCTATGTATCCAGATAAAAAATGCACTCAATCTTTTTAACGTTGAGAAAACCTTTAACCCTCACAGAATTGTTATGTGTTATTTTTAAGCCGTGGGAAAAATAACAGGAGAGAACATGGAAAATATACTATTATTCTCAATACAACTGAGAGTCCCTGTCAATCATGTTTTGTAGAAACAGAACACTGCTGCATATTTCTGGTGGCACCGAAGCGGTGTGGACTTTTGGACTTCAGCAGACCAGGAGCAGCCGGAGTCCCAATGAGCTCCTGAAAGGAGTCATTGGGACGTAGAAGGAGAAAAAAAACCATCTTCCAGTCCTTCACACACATACATAAACTACAGTATGTATGTGTACGTACTTACAACAATATTGTAGTATACATGTATATATGTATGCACTTAGTATAATCCAATAAAATGCTACTGTATACAGTAATAAACAAACTCAGTATACTTCAAACTGTACTATACTGAGGTAGAGACTGTAATATACTGAGATACAGACTGTAGTATACTGAGATACAGACTGTAGTATACTGAGGTATAAACTGTAGTATACTGAGGTAGAGACTGTAATATACTGAGATACAGACTGTAGTATACTGAGATACAGACTGTAGTATACTGAGGTATAAACTGTAGTATACTGAGGTAGAGACTGTAGTGTACCTAGGAACAAACTGTAGTACATTGAGGTATAGACTGTAATATACTGAGATACAGACTGTAGTATACTGAGGTACAGGATGTAGTATACTGAGGTATAGACTGTAATATACTGAGGTACAGACTGTAGTATGCTGAGGTATAAACTGTAGTATACTGAGGTAGAGACTGTAGTGTACTGAGGTACAGACTGTAGTATACTGAGGTACAGACTGTAGTAAACTTAGGAACAGTTTGTAGTACATTGAGGTATAGACTGTAGTATACTGAGGTATAAACTGTAGTATACTGAGGAACAGACTGTAGTATATTGAGGTATAGACTGTAGTACATTGAGGTATATACTTTAGTATACTGAGGTAGAGACTGTAGTATACTGAGGTACAGACTGAAGTATAGTTAGGAACAGACTGTAGTAAACTTAGGAACAGACTGTAGTACATCGAGGTATAGACTGTAGTAGACTGAGGTATAAACCGTAGTATACTGAGGTACAGACTGTAGTACATTGAGGTATAAACTTTAGTATACTGATATACAGACTGTAGTATACTTGGGTACAGACTGTAGTATACTTAGGAACAGACTGTAGTGTACTGAGGTACAGACTGTAGTATACTGAGGTACAGACTGTAGTAAACTTAGGAACAGTTTGTAGTACATTGAGGTATAGACTGTAGTATACTGAGGTATAAACTGTAGTATACTGAGGAACAGACTGTAGTATATTGAGGTATAGACTGTAGTACATTGAGGTATATACTTTAGTATACTGAGGTAGAGACTGTAGTATACTGAGGTACAGACTGAAGTATAGTTAGGAACAGACTGTAGTAAACTTAGGAACAGACTGTAGTACATCGAGGTATAGACTGTAGTAGACTGAGGTATAAACCGTAGTATACTGAGGTACAGACTGTAGTACATTGAGGTATAAACTTTAGTATACTGATATACAGACTGTAGTATACTTGGGTACAGACTGTAGTATACTTAGGAACAGACTGTAGTACATTGAGGTATGAACTGTAGTTTGATGGTATAGGCTGACATACTTTTGACAGAATTGAAATAAACACTTTGTTGAATCACAGAGTAACTGGTTGAAAGTGATGTGGGCCGGGTCCTGATATCAGCTGACAAGCCCCTCCTCTTTGTACGGATGGAGCACAACCATCTGCTTACGAACATAAAGTGAAAAAAAATTGAGCAAGAGCGCTTTCAGAGTGGAAGATGAGAGGAGGAAGAAAAGAGGAGGAAGAAGAGCAGAGGGAGAAGAGCGGAGGGAGAAGAGCGGAGGGAGAAGAGCGGAGGAGGCATCTTTCAATGAAGCGGTCCTGGTAACACCATCAGAGGGCCCAGACGGCTCTTCTGATTGTCGGATCCGTCTTCTCTGTTTCTTTTTAAGTGAATCTGTTTCACGTTTCGTTTGTTTTCACGGCTAACAGCCGTCTTCGCTCTGACGGGGAGAACAGTTTCATAGATTCGTCTGAGAGCTCTGGCTTTAAAGCATATAGAAACCAGATAGAACAGTAATCTACTTCCTGTGAGTGCTGATCAATCAGAGCAGCTAGTAGGTCTCCGATGTTCACATTTATGCCGACGAGTCTCTTAATCAGCTCCACGGTGTGTTTCCAGACTGTGGGAGGAGACTGGAGAACCTGGACAGAACCCAGACAGACACGGGTAGAACCTAAACTCCGCACAACGACTTCAAGGATAGAAGTGGATTTGAACCCAGAACCTTTATGCGTTGAAGGAGCTGTTCCGCTGCCAAGATCAGAAACGCTTGAAACGTGCAGCAAACTCAAAAATATCCTTCTGTCAACAGGAAAAAGTGTCTTTGATTTAGAAGCAATTTTGAATAGAAAGGAAGAGGGATTTCCCAGAATTCCACACCAACAGCAGGAATGAACAGTGTAGCTCTGTTCTGTACGGTGGCCCACAGGAGCAAACATCAATGTCACAACACACACGCAGCGTAAGCCACAACGCAATTTGCCACGGTAGCATCCGGGTCACGCAGTCATGTGACTAAGGGTAAAACTTGAATGGACGTCGTGAAAACAACAAATAAAGTTAATACTGGGATTCGAATCATGCACAGAACCCAAAGCTGCAGTAAACAAGGAGTTTTATACCTGCTGAAGAAAACTCTTTAACATTTTAACAGCCTTTGTCTGTCACCTTCTGACCGTTGCGAACAAGTTGCCATGGCGACGACTGAAGTCAGTATGAGTGATGGTGGTAAAGAGTTTTCTTCAGTTTTCAGTTTTTCATCGCCGGACGATTTTTGGGCGCTTCATTTAGTGAATGAAAAAGATATAATACACAAACATTTCATGATATTTTGATAAGCCGCGGTATCCTCGCTTAACTTTCGGGTCATGCAGTCATGTGACTAAGAGTAAAAGGGACAGGAGCTCAGAAGAGGCGGAAAACATTTCAATCAAACAAACAAAGAGGGTTTGACATTACTATGTCACAGGCAGCTTAAGTCGTGCTGGAATAAACCGTTTGAATTCATCCACGTCAGTAGGTGGCGCTGTGGTTCAACACAGAGGGCCCTGGAGCTGCGGGCTTTTGCTACTGCAAACTACCCCACATGCGGTCAACCCATCTGACGGGCCTCGGCCCCCCCCAAGTGGTCAGACGGTAGAAGTGCGGCAGAAATAGAAAGAGGGTGGAGACAGAAAAAAAAATCCAGGGATGATTCAAACGTTCTTCCTGGAAATAGCATAGAACCCGCCACAACTTCACCAAATCACAGAGAGAAAATGCGACACTACAGAAGCGGGACCACACCGAACCGCTCTTCCTCCCAGAACCCGACAACAAATCAGAGCAACGCGTTTAAAACCAGCCCCACGACCCATCGCAGTCTGAAGCAGTTAGAAACCAGATGAATGTGAAAAGATTGCGACATCGAGTCCAACCTTCCTCCCAGTAAACGGTCCGGTCCCCACCGTAAAAACATGACATCATCAGTACCTGTCTAAACGTAGAGCAGAGACTAAACAGCTCCGGGCTGAGGAAACTTATGCGTGTAAAGTTGGAATTTGATCCACGCATTTACACAGTTAAGATGATTGGTTCCACAAATGGAGAAGGATCTTCTGGAGAAATGTTCTAGCAGAGGTTGTTTGTTTTTCACTTCAGGATGTTTGGGATCGGTTCCGATCAGCTCATGCTTACCTTCAGCTGCACTGATCCGGTAAAGGCAGAGGAATAGTGAAAAGATCCACGCAGCAGTCCATCTGCTCTCAAAGCCACGAATGACGCAGCCCCCAAAAACTCCTCTCCCAAAAACACGAAGCCCCCCACGCAGCATCCGTCGGGCGTCTCACGCAGACGTTTGCGTGGAGAAATCCCACAACTCTTCCCTCTTCTGGAGAGCATCAGCTTCTAAAGCTTCCAGCTCCTCCACGGGGCTGCAGCGTCACGGACTCCCTGATCCTGGAACAGGAGTCACGTCCCAGATTCCCGGAGAGGAACGTCCACCGGAACCGCTTCAAACATTGCGCAGTTTTAATTCCATTGAAACGGAGACTCTTTACCTCCGCTCTGATGAGACCTCTCTCTCTCTCTCTCTCTCTCTCTCTCTCTCTCTCTCTCTCTCTCTCTCTCTCTCTCACTCCCTCTCTCTCTCTCACTCCCTCTCTCTCTCTCTCTTACTCCTTCTCTCTCTCTCACTCCCTCTCTCTCTCTCACTCCCTCTCTCTCTCTTACTCCTACCTCTCTCTCACTCCCTCTTTCTCTTTCTCTTAATTCTTCTCTCTCTCTCACGCCCTCTCTCTCTCTCTCACTCCTTCTTTCTCTCTCTCACTCCCTCTTTCTCTCTCTTACTCCTTCTCTCTCTCACTCCCCCTTTCTCTCTCTCTTACTCGTTCTCTCTCTCTTACTTGTTCTTTCTCTCTCACTCCCTCTTTCTCTCTCTCTTAATCCTTCTCTCTCTCTCTTACTCCTCTCTCTCTCCCCTCTCTTGCTCTCTCTCTCTCTCTTACCCCCTGTCTCTGTCTCTCACTCTCTCTCACTCTATCTCCTACCCCCTGTCTTTCTTTCTCTCTCTCTCTTCTCTCTCTCTTATTCCTTCTCTTACTCACACACACTCTCTCTCTCTCACTCCCTCTCCCTCTCTCTTACTCCTCTCTCTCTCTCACTCCCTCTTTCTCTCTCTCTTAATTCTTCTCTCTCTCTCACGCCCTCTCTCTCTCTCACTCCTTCTTTCTCTCTCTCACTCCCTCTTTCTCTCTCTTACTCCTTCTCTCTCTCACTCCCCCTTTCTCTCTCTCTTACTCGTTCTCTCTCTCTTACTTGTTCTTTCTCTCTCACTCCCTCTTTCTCTCTCTCTTAATTCTTCTCTCTCTCTCTCTTACTCCTCTCTCTCTCTTACCCCCTGTCTCTGTCTCTCACTCTCTATCTCTTACCCCCTGTCTTTCTCTCTCTCTCTTCTCTCTCTCTCTCTCTTATTCCTTCTCTTACTCAAACACACTCTCTCTCTCTCTAAGGTCTATTCTCGCGGAAAGAGTCTGTGGACCTCGGCTGCTCTGTCTCCTCCTCCTGTCACCCACTCTGTTGTGTAGAACTCACCCTGAAACTCCACCTTCAGACCTGCTGATCTAAAACAACACCTGCTTCTAGAGGTTCGCTGAGGAGGTCATAGCCACTTGAGGAATTTTAAAGTTGTTTCTCAGGAAGCTTGGAAACTGGAGCAGGAGCATGCTGCAAAACCAAATGAAAGCAATAAGTGAACCCAAAGGTCAAAAGCTGGCCCACTGAGGTTCTTAAGGGAACTGAGGTTCTTCAGGATACTGAGGTTCTTCAGGGAACTGAGGTTCTTCAGGGAACTGAGGTTATTCAGGATACTGAGGTTCTTTAGGGAACTGAGATTCTTCAGGGAACCGAGGTCATTCAGGATACTGAGGTTCTTCAGGGAACTGAGGTTATTCAGGATACTGAGGTTCTTTAGGGAACTGAGGTTCTTCAGGGAGCTGAGGTACTTCAGGATACTGAGGTTCTTCAGGGAACTGAGGTTCTTCAGGGAACCGAGGTCATTCAGGATACTGAGGTTCTTCAGGGAACTGAGGTTCTTCAGGATACTGAGGTTCTTCAGGATACTGAGGTTCTTAAGGGAACTGAGGTTCTTCAGGGAACTGAGGTTCTTCAGGGAACTGAGGTTCTTCAGGATACTGAGGTTCTTCGGGCACACTGAGGATGTTGTCGCACACCGATTTGCAGGACAGACACAGGTGATTGATTGATGAGGCTGATGGTGATAGGCTGAACATGCAGGTGAGACACAGGTGATTGGTGGATACGGCTGATGGTGATAGGCTGAACATGCAGGTTAGAAATCAGTTAATCATGTGGACAGACGCAGAGATAGTTCTCCATGAAGCACAGCACAAAGTGACTTAAATACAAGGCTCCAAAAATCAGAACTGTGGTCACACTGCAGCGGAAAAAACCCCAATACAAACACAACAAACCTAGCAGAGCCACTCAGAGCGTGAAGCATCTTATCCAAGGTCAGCTCTGGTGGAATGGACCATCTTCACTGTGCTCTGCAGAAGAGGCAGAGAACGCTGATGAGGACCATGTTGCAGATGAAGGGAACTCTGAGCTCAGATCTAAACCTCAGGCAGTAGAACATCTTACTGGTGCAGAACAGGCAGGATCTGTCAGACCCAGAGACACAGGAGGTAAAAACAGTGCAAAAAATAACTACATGGGTGAGAAGGTTCGCAGCTAGAACCCACTCTAGGCAAATAATCAAGGGAGAGTAAACTATTGAGGAGCTCACTGCAGCTGAAGTGTAATCGATGTGGAAGATTTAAGAGCAAAGAACAAAAAACTGAAGGACCTGAGACCATTCTTGGATGAAAACAACCTCATCAGTGTGGGAGGTCGGGTACAGAGAACACAGCCCATGGTTACTGCCAACAAGGCACCGGTACTCTACTCTGAGTTGCTAATTCAGTATTGTCATGATGGAGTGATGCATTCTGGGATCAGAGACACTAGTGCAGTTAAGGGAAGGGTACTGGTACTTAAGGGGGAGGCAGCTGGTCAAGCTGGTGGTTTTCTCATAGTTTTATCTGTAAGGAACTGAAGGTGAACCAGCTCACTGACCCAAAGACAGTCACAGTCCCACCGTTTGAAGTTACTGGTGCAGATTTTGCAGGACCTCTGTATATTAAATCTAGTAATCCGACAAGAGGGGCATACATGACACTGTTCAATTGTACTGCTACTAGAGCAGAACAATTGGACTTAGTTTCAGATCAGACTACTGAAAACTTTCTTCTGTCTATGAAGAGATTCATTGCAAGACGAGGACTGAGCAAAGTTATCTACTCAGGCAATGGCAACACATTCAAAGGAGTAGAGCAGGATCAGAGAGAACTGTGGAAATCATTCAAGCATCAGCGCTTTGAGTTTCGTACCGATAAAGGAATGACCTGGAAGTTTATTGCACAGAGCAGCCTGCAGGGCGACTTCTTGGAAACACCTGAGGAGGATATTTCTTGGAAACACCTGAAGGTGAGGCTGTGTCGAATTCCCGATCTCTCTCATATTTGCATGAGAATGCGTCACACCATCAGCCACTAACACCGTCTGATTTCCTGAATGGGAAGAGACACTTCTTTACCACCAACGACTGTAATTCCACCATCTGCAGCAACAAGTAGGAGACGAGAAGATCTGGGTAGGAGATGGAAATACAGACGGAGACTCTCCAGCTTTTGGAACAGCTAGCAAAAGGACCACTTAATGGACTTCAAATCAGCTCACAAGGGTGAGACACCTAGTCCGACTGGGCCACCTACACCTACCTCCCTAAATGTGGGAGATGTTCTTGTGATTGGACAGGACAACATTCCCAGACAGACCTGGAAAACCTGCTTCCAGGGAGAGATGGATTCATTCCTTCCCTTAGAGTCCGAACTGCTGCAGGAAGTCTAATCTCAGGCTAAACAAACTCGGAGTATCCTTCATCTCAGGTTTTACATGCTCAAAGTTTCCCTCATCTCAGGTTGAAGAAACTCTGAGTTTCCCTAATCTCAGCGTTAACAAACTGGGATATTACACCAAACCCACTTCCTGAATACCCGCCCTAGACTCTTGGAGGACTTCACTAATCAGGTCCTCAAAGAAGCTGGATTTAGATTTCTCCAGTGTCGACTGATGGATTAGCATTGCATGATGGGATTGTGATTGAGGCGGTTTGCTGGCTTTGTCACTGAGCTGATTTTCCTGGAGAGAAACTTTCACACTCATCATCATCATCATCATCATCATCATCCTGAAACATCGGTTTTCTATTGATGGAATGAGAGACAGGTGTCGAGGTCTTCACCTGTGCAGGTTCTGTTGATCAGATCGGATATGAGGCTGACTCTTCTTTTCTTCAGGCTCTCATTCACAGAACTAAACAATACAAGTCCAGTCCAACTTCTTCCATCTACTTGACCTGGAAAAAAATTATGCCATTCATTCAAACTATTCAATGTTATTTTTCAACATGTTTGGCTAAAAAGCAAAAAAAAAGGTTTTTTGTGTCTGTACTCTCTTTGTCTCCTGCAAAGTAAAATAATGTAGGTTAAGGTTTTATTACAGCGTTTGTCCAACCTACCTGTCCTAAGGCGCCATCTAGTGGCTGAATCACTGAGGGGGTGATGGGATATATCTATAATCTGCAGATATCGATCTATAATAGTATAATAATAATAATAATAATCTATAATAATATTAACCATTACCGAGCATTTCAGAAAAGGAGAAAATATTTTATGTAATGACATTACTTATATGTAGCGAGTGTATATTTTTTTATATATTTATATATATATATACACTGCTCAAAAAATTAAGGAAACACTTAGAATCAGTCTGGATCTCGATGAAATAAACATCCAAGTTGAAAGTCTTTATTGATAAAGATTGTTTCCTTTGTTTAGACAAAATTATTCAAGAACCGTCAAAGGAAATCAAAATCATGAAACCATTAAGGGCTGGATTCTGAATGATATCAAAAATTTAAGGGGAAAACTGAAAACGCAGCTTCCGATCCAACTCCGGTGAACTTCCTCACAACAACTCATCACGTGAGCCAGGAGTGGGTTTGAGACCCACATGCCAAAGGGACCTCCTGAAAACAACTGGACCTGCTCCTGATGAGATGGAGTATGGTGTCCTGGGGGATCTCCTCCCAGACCTGTGTCTGGGCTCCTGGACCGTCTGTGGTGCGTGATGGTACCGTCTGAAGCAGCGATACAGAACGTCTCAGAGGTTTTCAGGTGGATTCAGGTTTGGGGAATATGAGGACCAGTCAATGGTAACAAGACCTTCATCGTCATGGAACTGCCTACACACTCTGACCACATGAGGCCGGGCCTTGTCCTGGACCAGGAGGAACCCTGGGTCCACTGGACCAGTCTGAGGTCGATAGTGTGTCTGAGTTTCATCCTGGTACCTAACAACAGTCAGGTTACAGTTGGCTAACACCTTGAGGTCTGTAAGACCCTACACAGTGCTGGATAGAGAGATGAAGGGATGAAGGGATGAAATGATGAAGGGCTAGAAAAATGGTTCATCACGGTTGTTACAGCCACATGACTCTGGAAAGTCGACAACAACAACAAAAACAACAGGTAATCTAAGATGGTTTTTAAAATGTTTACTCATCTTAAGACGTCAGAGAATTTAACTTCCCCACATTTGCAGATAAATGTAATGCAACTAGTAACTAGCGCTGTCAAATGTAATGGAGTAGGACAGAATAGAACTCCGAAGTACAAAAGTTCTGAAACGGTGTTCTCAAAAACTTCAAAGTCTATGTATCTCTTAAGAAAAATGGGCGTGTCCCCGACTTTAGGACTCCAAACTAGCTATTCACTGAATTCACTGAATCCACCATTCCAACTTCTTTCTCTCATCGGGTCGGGTCGTGGTGGCAGTAGGCCAAGAAGGGTATTCAAGACGTCCATCTCCCCAGCAACACTCATCCTGGAGGATCAGCACATTCCCAGACAAGACGAGGGATCCGGTGATTCCCATGAAATATCTAATCCCTCCAGAGAGTTCTGGGTCTACCTCAGGGTCTCCTCCCAGTTGGTCGTTCCTGGAAAACCTCCAGAGGGAGACGTCCTGCAGGATCCTGATCAGAAGATGAAGGACCTCAGCATGGCCGCATCATTACTGCTGATGCTGCACAGAACCTCCTGAATATCTCACACACGAAGAGTAAATCATAGACGATGCAGAAATGGCGGCTGCCAGCAATCCGAAACCTTCCATGATAAGGAGCTTTTATGAAGGTGGTTTTAAAATTGCCCTTCAGGTGGTAAGAAGGGTAGATGATCAGCGTGTAGCTGGTCAGGGATCTTCTCCCCGTAGACCACAAACATGGAAAGAGTACCAGGCTCACCTGGTTCCATTGGCTCTGGTCCCTCTCAGCGGTGAGCTTTGTGTGATGCTTGAGGTTTCATAGATGGAGACCCGCTGGTTTTTGAGCTCAACATGAACTTGAGGAGTCCTCAGCCGTATTCCTCTTTGTTTCATGTCAAACCAAGAATTTTAAATCTTTAGGCCTGACCAGCATCAACCTGCCCCTGCTGTTTGTCTCCACTGCCAGGAACTACTCCAGCCTCTTCTAACCGGACCTCCTTTACTTCTATGTGAAGACACAAGAGCCATATCAGACCAATCACAGTCTGATGAAACATGACATCATCTGTAGTAACAGGGTCAGCCCCGCCCCTAGGACTTCTTCCTGCTCCTAGTAGGAGTTCATCTCAGCAGCTGACGAATCCTTCAGAGGAGACTCAGAACGTTGAATGCTGCTGGAATCCTCTGACAGGAAGATAAACGTGTTTCACAGATGTGATCCCAGCAGACCGATGGGCATGAACCTGTTTGAAGGGTTCTGGTTCTGTCTCCGTGTGATGGTGTGCATTAGGAGGTGCTTCTTATGCATTTATGGCTTATTCATACGGTTTTACTCCTTAATCGTGACAACTGGATCAAGGGACAACAAAAATCCCAAAGCCTTTAAATCCTCTGGCTTTCAGGTAAACAAGCGAGAGAATTCTATCTTCTCTTCCACCAGCCTTCATCTTCTGTGAGCAGTTGGTGAGGAAGGAGCCGAGTGGACGCGGGTGCCAGTGTGTGTTTGTGCGTGTCTTTAAGAGAGCGAGGAGTAAGTGTTCTCTTCACTGCGTCTACATTCTCCAAGTTGTAAACATTTGATTGTCCACTTGGTGCTGCTGGAACTCCACGACCACGAGGAGCTCCTGCAGAGAGCTGAGGTGGCCTCAGTCAGCCGAGTGCAGCCGCAGTGCGCTAACGCAGAACAAACAGCATCACTGGACTCAAACTCATACCTCAATGTATCTTCTTTGAATTAATCTGCTCAGACTTTGAGATAACATGGAACCAGCCACACGTAGATGCTACCCATCATGGCGTTTGCAGCGGGATGACATCATACCACACATCATCCGCAGCAGCTTCAGGTGAGGGAAGTTTCCCTGCGTTGGTTGCACCAATGATGTCTTTCATCTTTTGAATGTTTGAAGCGAGTGCAGCCCCCAGGCAAAAAACCTTGATCGAAAGAGGTTAGCTCGATTTTTGGGAAAAAATGTAAATGTTTTATGTAATAATAATATTGATAAAGTTGGTCATCATCAACATTCGTCAACAAGATCGAAATTTATTTCAAGGAATCTTATTTTCTAGATGTCTGTGAAGTGGTCAAATGTGATGTCACCAGCGGTCACATCGTGTCATTGGTCGGTCAACCTGTGGGTGTGTTTGAAGCCGCTGTGATTGGCCAGAGGAGAGTAGAAGAGTCAGAGACGCAAACAGAGCTGGGACTCATTCACTCATACGTCACTGAAATACACTTTAGGAGGATGATGAAGGTTTTAGACTGAATCTGGATAAGATTTAGTGAATGTTGAAAGTGTGTGTGTGTGTTTGTGTGTGTGTGTGTGTGTGTGTTTGTGTATGTGTGTGTGTATGGGTGTATGTGTGTGAGAGTGTTTGCGTGTGTATGCGTGTGTGTGAGGGTGTGTGTGAGGGTATGAGGGTGTGTGTGTGTGTGTGTGTGTGTGAATGTGTGAGTGTGTGTGTGGGCCCACACAAGTTATTTCTACTCAGTGACTGACATTTAATTATTTTCAGTGAAATACAACTTTATTTTTACGTCTGCATGTAATGTTGGGATTTAGGAGATCTTTAAACTGAGTTTTGTGGTTTCCAGTAGATTTTCCGACCATACAGACGTAAGTGGTTTTCATTAAAATAAATATTTACAAGGTTGTGCTCACGGGAGATCTCGAAACAAAACGATGTTTAATTTACATTTAGTTATTTGTTTTATACATTTCACATTTGTTAGTTTATTCCACGGTTAACCAAATCATCTAAGTCTGTATTACAAAAAGACATAAAATAAATATGTTTACTTGGTTTAAAAAGATTTGTCTGGCCTGGATGATGTTAAACCCGGTTAATAAGACTTTTGTTTTCCATAGAGTAGTGAGAGTCAGTACACGCCCACTCACCTCAGGGGCATAACAACGTCTCAATGTCAGCAAGATACTGACCAATCCACCATCTAAGCCTTCAACTCCTCCCGGCTCTGGAGAGGAGGAACTGTTTGAAGCTCAGGGATCTCCTCACTCACTCCTTCTGAACACACTTCTCTCACATTGTGTAGTTCACAGGGGCTTCACCACTAGACGGGCAGTCACCGAAGGATGGCATGGAGCTAATATAGAATGTAAAAAGGACATAAAACATTGTGGAGTCAGCAGAATCACTGTGAGGTGGATCTGAACGAAACAAATGAGTCTTTTCTCCAAAGCACGAAGTAGCCAGAAACAGTAAAACAGACGCGTGTTGTTGAAGGACGCCGGTAGAACCAGTAGAGTCCAGTCTCATAAATTTGGAGTGGATTAGTTGAACCGGTCCTGGGGAAGGGAGACCCCAGAGAAGAAGGTTCTAAAGCTTGAAGGAAGCAGAAATGCAACTATGAAAGGATGTCAACAATGAAAAAGCGGTTTAGCCTTTATTTGTTCCTTCTACTGCAAATAAGGAATCATCCTTGAAATCAAACGCGATGACCTATAATATCCAAACACGATGACTTATATACAAACAAGATGACTTATATCCAAACACGATGACTTATATCCAAACACGATGGCTTATATCAAAACACGATGACTTATATCCAAACACGATGACTTATATCCAAACACGATGGCTTATATCCAAACACGATGACTTGTATACAAACACGATGGCTTATATCCAAACAAGATGACTTATATCCAAACACGATGGCTTATATCAAAACACGATGACTTATATCCAAACACGATGACTTATATCCAAACACGATGACTTATATCCAAACACGATGGCTTATATCCAAACACGATGACTTATATCCAAACAAGATGACTTATATCCAAACACGATGACTTATATACAAACACGATGACTTATATCCAAACAAGATGGCTTATATCCAAACACGATGACTTATATACAAACACGATGACTTATATACAAACAAGATGACTTATATCCAAACACGATGACTTATATCCAAACACGATGACTTATATCCAAACACGATGGCTTATATCCAAACACGATGACTCATATCCAAACACGAAGACTTATATCCAAACACGATGACTTATATCCAAACACGATGGCTTATATCCAAACACGATGACTCATATCCAAACACGATGACTTATATCCAAACACGATGACTTATATACAAACACGATGACTTATATCCAAACAAGATGACTTATATCCAAACACGATGGCTTATATCAACACGATGACTTATATCCAAACACGATGACTTATATCCAAACACGATGACTTATATCCAAACACGATGGCTTATATCCAAACAAGATGACTTATATCCAAACAAGATGACTTATATCCAAACACGATGACTTATATCCAAACAAGATGAATTATATCCAAACACGATGACTTATATCCAAACACGATGACTTATATCCAAACACGATGACTTATATCCAAACAAGATGACTTATATCCAAACACGATGACTTATATCCAAACATGATGACTTATATCCAAACACGATGACTTATATCCAAACACGATGACTTATATACAAACACGATGACTTATATCCAAACAAGATGACTTATATCCAAACACGATGACTTATATACAAACACGATGGCTTATATCCAAACACGATGACTTATATCCAAACACGATGACTTATATCCAAACATGATGACTTATATCCAAACACGATGACTTATATCCAAACAAGATGACTTATATCCAAACACGATGGCTTGTATCCAAACCTCCTCAACTCCTCATCTCCACAAAACTGTTCCTTTCCACTTAACTCCTCCTCAATTAGCTCCCCCTCTCCTAAACCCCACCCCTACACCCAGAAGACTGGAACATGTTCTCTTTTCATTTTGTTTCTGAGGAGAAGGTTTGCTGTTTAATCTCTCTCCCCTTTTCCTCTTCGTTTTGTGTTGGTTATTGTTGATTTTTGTTGATTTTTATGGAGTTGATGTTTTCATATTTTGTATATACAAATAAAAGAATAAAATGAAGGTGATGTGAGTGAACCTCTGAATAAGTGAGCAGAATGGAGACGCCGACTCAGCACCAATAATGAAGACAGACGACCGAACTTCTGAGATGTTTGAGGAGATTTTATACCACAAAATAACAACAACATCGGAGCTTTTGTCTGGAGTCACACTGACCTCAGAGGAGTGAAGAGAAGGATGATCAGTCTTCAGGCCGGAGCTGCTTTTTGTCGATGATCCGGCAGGAGGCGTTATGGAGGAGAGAGGGGAACCATCAGAACCTGGGGTTGGAGCTCCAGACTGCAGAAGAAGCTGGTTTGTGAGTCATTGCAAGAGATGATTGCTGTAACTGTCTGAGCAGTGAAGATGAATCAACTGCTGATCTCCTCTAAATGAAGCTCTTCAAACATCCTTGTTTGTCTGACTTATTTTCTGTCGTCTCGTATTTAAACGCTGTCATCGCTCAGAACTCGACCTCCTGACATTTTGGATGTGGCGGCAGAGCTCACTTTTATTGATCAAAGTCTTTGAGATAATCAGGATTTTTTTTTCCCACAAATTTTATCAATAATGAGGCCACGCCCCCAAAGTTCTCTTGCTTCCTTGTATCATATGGATAAAGAGAGATAAACATTTGTTCCTGACCTCCGATCTCTGCCGTTCATCGAAGGTTCTGTCCCGGCAAACACGACAGCAGGAGGCCCGTTTATCTACGGGCTCAGATTATTCAGCTGTTAATCGCTGTAAAATACGGGAGAGGAAATTTTTACTGAGTTTCCAAAACAAAAGGAGATATTTTACATTCGTCAGGGTTAGTTAGTTAATTATTACTTATATTACTGTTATTTATATTTTACCCCCAAAAAACACACACCTGTCTGTCCAATCAGGAGAGCAGAGCTCGCCAGGTGGAGGCTAATCGCTGACAAACCGGCTCCAACTAAGTCCTGACGAGAGCGACTGAACAATTATGTCAATGTTATATTTCAGCTTTTCAACTTTAATAGATTTGGTAATGAATAAATTATTAAATTAATTCATTCTGTTGTCGCTCTGTCGTTATGGGATGTAGAGTTCAGATGAAATAATGACTCGAAATGATTTCAGCATTAAGCTGCAGCATACTAACAGTGAAGGGGTGCGACTACTTCCTGAATGACCTGCTCTGTTTGGCATCAACTTCGGACTCACACAGAGAAGCACACACAAACTCAAACTGTCAACTTCTCCAAGGGTCATTAAAGGACGTAGAACCCAGCACCTGAACAAACCCAGAACTCCAGTACCCCGTCACTAACGCGTGAAAGCCAGGGACCTGCAGATGTTACGCTGAACGTGGTGATGTTGATCTGCAGCTTCTAGCAGCGCCTCATGCTGAGCTTTTAAAAGCCGTTTCAAACTGTCTAAATCCTAAAACCTGCAGAAACCAACCAGGACGCTGCAGAGGCGGGTCTCTGGCTTGATCTATTAGTGTTCTGGATGGACTGAAGGGCAGAACCAACACCGGAGGTCGTGTGTGTGTGTGTGTGTGTGTGAATGATTATATGTGTGTGTGTGTGTGAGAGTGTGCGTTTGTGTATGGTGAGTAACCATTCACACCATCATTCATTCACTAGTGGAACAACCGCTGGAGTTCAGTATCTTGCTCAAGGACACTTGGCCAGGTGGACCACAGTGGCCGGGGTTTGAACCACCGGCCTTCAGGTAAGTGGACATCCGCTCTATAAACTGAGACACCGTTGTCCAAAAGTGGCTGTGTGTGAATGAGTGTGTGTGTGTGAATCAGTGAGCGTGTGTGTGTGAATGAGTGTGTGTGTGTGAATCAGTGAGCGTGTGTGTGTGAATGAGTGTGTGTTTGTGAATCAGTGAGCGTGTGTGTGTGAATGAGTGCGTGTGTGTGAATCAGTGAGCGTGTGTGTGTGAATAAGTGTGTGTGTGTGAATCAGTGAGCGTGTGTGTGTGTGTGAGTGTGCCTGTGTGTGAATCAGTGAGCGTGTGTATGTGAAGGAGTGTCTGTGTGTGTGTGAATCCGTGTGTGCATTTTAGCGTGAATGAGTTTCTTGAATCCATCAGTGTGTGTTTGTGTGTGTGTCTGTGTGTGAATGATTTTCTTGAATCCATCAGTGTGTGTGTGTGTGTGTGTCTGTGTGTGAATGATTTTCTTGAATCCATCAGTGTGTGTTTGTGTGTGTGAATGATGTTCTTGAATCCATCAGTGTGTGAGTGTGTGTGTGTTTGTGTGTGTGTGGGTGTGTGTGTGTGAATGATTTTCTTGAATCCATCAGTGTGTGTGTGTGGGTGAATGATGTTCTTGAATCCATCAGTGTGTGTGTGTGTGTGTGTCTATGTGTGAATGCTTTTCTCGAATCCATCAGTGTGTGTGTGTTTGTGTGTAAATGATGTTCTTGAATCCATCAGTGTGTGTGTGTGTGTGTGTGTCTATGTGTGAATGATTTTCTTGAATCCATCAGTGTGTGTGTGTGTGTGTGTGTGTGTGTGTGTGTGAATGATGTTCTTGAATCCATCAGTGTGTGTGTGTGTGTGTGAATGATGTTCTTGAATCCATCTGTGTGTGTGTGTGTGTGTGTGTGAATGATTTTCTTGAATCCATCAGTGTGTGTGTGTGGGTGCATGAGTTTCTTGAATCCATCAGTGTGTGTGTGTGTGTGAATGATGTTCTTGAATCCATCAGTGTGTGCGTGGGTGTGTGTGTGTGAATGACGTTCTTGAATCCATCTGTGTGTGTGTGTGGGTGCATGAGTTTCTTGAATCCATCAGTGTGTGTGTGTGTGTGTGAATGATGTTCTTCAATCCA